>OY751123.1:9993452-10419049 GCA_963564075.1 Eupithecia subfuscata | reverse complement strand
CTAACCTAACCTAACCTAACCTAACCTAACCTAACCTAACCTAACCTAACCTAACCTAACCTAACCTAACCTAACCTAACCTAACCTAACCTAACCTAACCTAACCTAACCTAACCTAACCTAACCTAACCTAACCTAACCTAACCTAACCTAACCTAACCTAACCTAACCTAACCTAACCTAACCTAACCTAACCTAACCTAACCTAACCTAACCTAACCTAACCTAACCTAACCTAACCTAACCTAACCTAACCTAACCTAACCTAACCTAACCTAACCTAACCTAACCTAACCTAACCTAACCTAACCTAACCTAACCTAACCTAACCTAACCTAACCTAACCTAACCTAACCTAACCTAACCTAACCTAACCTAACCTAACCTAACCTAACCTAACCTAACCTAACCTAACCTAACCTAACCTAACCTAACCTAACCTAACCTAACCTAACCTAACCTAACCTAACCTAACCTAACCTAACCTAACCTAACCTAACCTAACCTAACCTAACCTAACCTAACCTAACCTAACCTAACCTAACCTAACCTAACCTAACCTAACCTAACCTAACCTAACCTAACCTAACCTAACCTAACCTAACCTAACCTAACCTAACCTAACCTAACCTAACCTAACCTAACCTAACCTAACCTAACCTAACCTAACCTAACCTAACCTAACCTAACCTAACCTAACCTAACCTAACCTAACCTAACCTAACCTAACCTAACCTAACCTAACCTAACCTAACCTAACCTAACCTAACCTAACCTAACCTAACCTAACCTAACCTAACCTAACCTAACCTAACCTAACCTAACCTAACCTAACCTAACCTAACCTAACCTAACCTAACCTAACCTAACCTAACCTAACCTAACCTAACCTAACCTAACCTAACCTAACCTAACCTAACCTAACCTAACCTAACCTAACCTAACCTAACCTAACCTAACCTAACCTAACCTAACCTAACCTAACCTAACCTAACCTAACCTAACCTAACCTAACCTAACCTAACCTAACCTAACCTAACCTAACCTAACCTAACCTAACCTAACCTAACCTAACCTAACCTAACCTAACCTAACCTAACCTAACCTAACCTAACCTAACCTAACCTAACCTAACCTAACCTAACCTAACCTAACCTAACCTAACCTAACCTAACCTAACCTAACCTAACCTAACCTAACCTAACCTAACCTAACCTAACCTAACCTAACCTAACCTAACCTAACCTAACCTAACCTAACCTAACCTAACCTAACCTAACCTAACCTAACCTAACCTAACCTAACCTAACCTAACCTAACCTAACCTAACCTAACCTAACCTAACCTAACCTAACCTAACCTAACCTAACCTAACCTAACCTAACCTAACCTAACCTAACCTAACCTAACCTAACCTAACCTAACCTAACCTAACCTAACCTAACCTAACCTAACCTAACCTAACCTAACCTAACCTAACCTAACCTAACCTAACCTAACCTAACCTAACCTAACCTAACCTAACCTAACCTAACCTAACCTAACCTAACCTAACCTAACCTAACCTAACCTAACCTAACCTAACCTAACCTAACCTAACCTAACCTAACCTAACCTAACCTAACCTAACCTAACCTAACCTAACCTAACCTAACCTAACCTAACCTAACCTAACCTAACCTAACCTAACCTAACCTAACCTAACCTAACCTAACCTAACCTAACCTAACCTAACCTAACCTAACCTAACCTAACCTAACCTAACCTAACCTAACCTAACCTAACCTAACCTAACCTAACCTAACCTAACCTAACCTAACCTAACCTAACCTAACCTAACCTAACCTAACCTAACCTAACCTAACCTAACCTAACCTAACCTAACCTAACCTAACCTAACCTAACCTAACCTAACCTAACCTAACCTAACCTAACCTAACCTAACCTAACCTAACCTAACCTAACCTAACCTAACCTAACCTAACCTAACCTAACCTAACCTAACCTAACCTAACCTAACCTAACCTAACCTAACCTAACCTAACCTAACCTAACCTAACCTAACCTAACCTAACCTAACCTAACCTAACCTAACCTAACCTAACCTAACCTAACCTAACCTAACCTAACCTAACCTAACCTAACCTAACCTAACCTAACCTAACCTAACCTAACCTAACCTAACCTAACCTAACCTAACCTAACCTAACCTAACCTAACCTAACCTAACCTAACCTAACCTAACCTAACCTAACCTAACCTAACCTAACCTAACCTAACCTAACCTAACCTAACCTAACCTAACCTAACCTAACCTAACCTAACCTAACCTAACCTAACCTAACCTAACCTAACCTAACCTAACCTAACCTAACCTAACCTAACCTAACCTAACCTAACCTAACCTAACCTAACCTAACCTAACCTAACCTAACCTAACCTAACCTAACCTAACCTAACCTAACCTAACCTAACCTAACCTAACCTAACCTAACCTAACCTAACCTAACCTAACCTAACCTAACCTAACCTAACCTAACCTAACCTAACCTAACCTAACCTAACCTAACCTAACCTAACCTAACCTAACCTAACCTAACCTAACCTAACCTAACCTAACCTAACCTAACCTAACCTAACCTAACCTAACCTAACCTAACCTAACCTAACCTAACCTAACCTAACCTAACCTAACCTAACCTAACCTAACCTAACCTAACCTAACCTAACCTAACCTAACCTAACCTAACCTAACCTAACCTAACCTAACCTAACCTAACCTAACCTAACCTAACCTAACCTAACCTAACCTAACCTAACCTAACCTAACCTAACCTAACCTAACCTAACCTAACCTAACCTAACCTAACCTAACCTAACCTAACCTAACCTAACCTAACCTAACCTAACCTAACCTAACCTAACCTAACCTAACCTAACCTAACCTAACCTAACCTAACCTAACCTAACCTAACCTAACCTAACCTAACCTAACCTAACCTAACCTAACCTAACCTAACCTAACCTAACCTAACCTAACCTAACCTAACCTAACCTAACCTAACCTAACCTAACCTAACCTAACCTAACCTAACCTAACCTAACCTAACCTAACCTAACCTAACCTAACCTAACCTAACCTAACCTAACCTAACCTAACCTAACCTAACCTAACCTAACCTAACCTAACCTAACCTAACCTAACCTAACCTAACCTAACCTAACCTAACCTAACCTAACCTAACCTAACCTAACCTAACCTAACCTAACCTAACCTAACCTAACCTAACCTAACCTAACCTAACCTAACCTAACCTAACCTAACCTAACCTAACCTAACCTAACCTAACCTAACCTAACCTAACCTAACCTAACCTAACCTAACCTAACCTAACCTAACCTAACCTAACCTAACCTAACCTAACCTAACCTAACCTAACCTAACCTAACCTAACCTAACCTAACCTAACCTAACCTAACCTAACCTAACCTAACCTAACCTAACCTAACCTAACCTAACCTAACCTAACCTAACCTAACCTAACCTAACCTAACCTAACCTAACCTAACCTAACCTAACCTAACCTAACCTAACCTAACCTAACCTAACCTAACCTAACCTAACCTAACCTAACCTAACCTAACCTAACCTAACCTAACCTAACCTAACCTAACCTAACCTAACCTAACCTAACCTAACCTAACCTAACCTAACCTAACCTAACCTAACCTAACCTAACCTAACCTAACCTAACCTAACCTAACCTAACCTAACCTAACCTAACCTAACCTAACCTAACCTAACCTAACCTAACCTAACCTAACCTAACCTAACCTAACCTAACCTAACCTAACCTAACCTAACCTAACCTAACCTAACCTAACCTAACCTAACCTAACCTAACCTAACCTAACCTAACCTAACCTAACCTAACCTAACCTAACCTAACCTAACCTAACCTAACCTAACCTAACCTAACCTAACCTAACCTAACCTAACCTAACCTAACCTAACCTAACCTAACCTAACCTAACCTAACCTAACCTAACCTAACCTAACCTAACCTAACCTAACCTAACCTAACCTAACCTAACCTAACCTAACCTAACCTAACCTAACCTAACCTAACCTAACCTAACCTAACCTAACCTAACCTAACCTAACCTAACCTAACCTAACCTAACCTAACCTAACCTAACCTAACCTAACCTAACCTAACCTAACCTAACCTAACCTAACCTAACCTAACCTAACCTAACCTAACCTAACCTAACCTAACCTAACCTAACCTAACCTAACCTAACCTAACCTAACCTAACCTAACCTAACCTAACCTAACCTAACCTAACCTAACCTAACCTAACCTAACCTAACCTAACCTAACCTAACCTAACCTAACCTAACCTAACCTAACCTAACCTAACCTAACCTAACCTAACCTAACCTAACCTAACCTAACCTAACCTAACCTAACCTAACCTAACCTAACCTAACCTAACCTAACCTAACCTAACCTAACCTAACCTAACCTAACCTAACCTAACCTAACCTAACCTAACCTAACCTAACCTAACCTAACCTAACCTAACCTAACCTAACCTAACCTAACCTAACCTAACCTAACCTAACCTAACCTAACCTAACCTAACCTAACCTAACCTAACCTAACCTAACCTAACCTAACCTAACCTAACCTAACCTAACCTAACCTAACCTAACCTAACCTAACCTAACCTAACCTAACCTAACCTAACCTAACCTAACCTAACCTAACCTAACCTAACCTAACCTAACCTAACCTAACCTAACCTAACCTAACCTAACCTAACCTAACCTAACCTAACCTAACCTAACCTAACCTAACCTAACCTAACCTAACCTAACCTAACCTAACCTAACCTAACCTAACCTAACCTAACCTAACCTAACCTAACCTAACCTAACCTAACCTAACCTAACCTAACCTAACCTAACCTAACCTAACCTAACCTAACCTAACCTAACCTAACCTAACCTAACCTAACCTAACCTAACCTAACCTAACCTAACCTAACCTAACCTAACCTAACCTAACCTAACCTAACCTAACCTAACCTAACCTAACCTAACCTAACCTAACCTAACCTAACCTAACCTAACCTAACCTAACCTAACCTAACCTAACCTAACCTAACCTAACCTAACCTAACCTAACCTAACCTAACCTAACCTAACCTAACCTAACCTAACCTAACCTAACCTAACCTAACCTAACCTAACCTAACCTAACCTAACCTAACCTAACCTAACCTAACCTAACCTAACCTAACCTAACCTAACCTAACCTAACCTAACCTAACCTAACCTAACCTAACCTAACCTAACCTAACCTAACCTAACCTAACCTAACCTAACCTAACCTAACCTAACCTAACCTAACCTAACCTAACCTAACCTAACCTAACCTAACCTAACCTAACCTAACCTAACCTAACCTAACCTAACCTAACCTAACCTAACCTAACCTAACCTAACCTAACCTAACCTAACCTAACCTAACCTAACCTAACCTAACCTAACCTAACCTAACCTAACCTAACCTAACCTAACCTAACCTAACCTAACCTAACCTAACCTAACCTAACCTAACCTAACCTAACCTAACCTAACCTAACCTAACCTAACCTAACCTAACCTAACCTAACCTAACCTAACCTAACCTAACCTAACCTAACCTAACCTAACCTAACCTAACCTAACCTAACCTAACCTAACCTAACCTAACCTAACCTAACCTAACCTAACCTAACCTAACCTAACCTAACCTAACCTAACCTAACCTAACCTAACCTAACCTAACCTAACCTAACCTAACCTAACCTAACCTAACCTAACCTAACCTAACCTAACCTAACCTAACCTAACCTAACCTAACCTAACCTAACCTAACCTAACCTAACCTAACCTAACCTAACCTAACCTAACCTAACCTAACCTAACCTAACCTAACCTAACCTAACCTAACCTAACCTAACCTAACCTAACCTAACCTAACCTAACCTAACCTAACCTAACCTAACCTAACCTAACCTAACCTAACCTAACCTAACCTAACCTAACCTAACCTAACCTAACCTAACCTAACCTAACCTAACCTAACCTAACCTAACCTAACCTAACCTAACCTAACCTAACCTAACCTAACCTAACCTAACCTAACCTAACCTAACCTAACCTAACCTAACCTAACCTAACCTAACCTAACCTAACCTAACCTAACCTAACCTAACCTAACCTAACCTAACCTAACCTAACCTAACCTAACCTAACCTAACCTAACCTAACCTAACCTAACCTAACCTAACCTAACCTAACCTAACCTAACCTAACCTAACCTAACCTAACCTAACCTAACCTAACCTAACCTAACCTAACCTAACCTAACCTAACCTAACCTAACCTAACCTAACCTAACCTAACCTAACCTAACCTAACCTAACCTAACCTAACCTAACCTAACCTAACCTAACCTAACCTAACCTAACCTAACCTAACCTAACCTAACCTAACCTAACCTAACCTAACCTAACCTAACCTAACCTAACCTAACCTAACCTAACCTAACCTAACCTAACCTAACCTAACCTAACCTAACCTAACCTAACCTAACCTAACCTAACCTAACCTAACCTAACCTAACCTAACCTAACCTAACCTAACCTAACCTAACCTAACCTAACCTAACCTAACCTAACCTAACCTAACCTAACCTAACCTAACCTAACCTAACCTAACCTAACCTAACCTAACCTAACCTAACCTAACCTAACCTAACCTAACCTAACCTAACCTAACCTAACCTAACCTAACCTAACCTAACCTAACCTAACCTAACCTAACCTAACCTAACCTAACCTAACCTAACCTAACCTAACCTAACCTAACCTAACCTAACCTAACCTAACCTAACCTAACCTAACCTAACCTAACCTAACCTAACCTAACCTAACCTAACCTAACCTAACCTAACCTAACCTAACCTAACCTAACCTAACCTAACCTAACCTAACCTAACCTAACCTAACCTAACCTAACCTAACCTAACCTAACCTAACCTAACCTAACCTAACCTAACCTAACCTAACCTAACCTAACCTAACCTAACCTAACCTAACCTAACCTAACCTAACCTAACCTAACCTAACCTAACCTAACCTAACCTAACCTAACCTAACCTAACCTAACCTAACCTAACCTAACCTAACCTAACCTAACCTAACCTAACCTAACCTAACCTAACCTAACCTAACCTAACCTAACCTAACCTAACCCAACCTAACCTAACCTAACCCCCCGGCAATGACCTTGCCGACACTGCAGCCAAATCTGCCGCACTCCTACACAAAAATCCCGACTACTCTCATATCCCCATCAGCGATATCAAACTACAAAACAAAAAACTATTTGCTCAATCCAAATCGAATCTACACTCCACCTCCTCATACACCAAAACCATCTTCCTCAAATACTGTGACCTTCTAGAATACATCACCCTTGTAAAACCTAATTTTGCCACCACTCAACTGCTCACGCTAGTAGTGCTCACGCTCTAGGCTTGTATTGCCCCCACACAAAACTACACTGAGTGGGAAAAATTACTCCACCATGACTGTCAAAGTATACAACAAAATTCCTAGAGACATAAGAGAACTGCGTACTAGTACATTTAAGACAAAACTCCGTAGGTGGCTCTTAGAAAAATGTTTTTGACATTATAGAATTTTTATAATCAATAAATTACCTAGTTATATAAGTTAAATATTGTACGTCCATAATTTATGGATAAACTGTTGCTCCACCTAGCTTTTAAAATCTTTTTTGTACACAGTTTCTACAATAAATTTCATTTCATTTCATTTCACGAATCACGGTTATCACAAAGAATACTAACATAGATTCAAAATAACTCAAAACAATCTTTGCCCCTGCGACATCAAAACCATACAATCCCTATCACACCTCATTGAATCATGCCCTAAATTCCAATCCACCAGAATTCCCCACATTATTGCTTCAAAAAATCTACCCAACCCGTCATACTCCTTCAATTTATCTGAAATCATCAGCTCCCCCCTCACCATTGACACCTTTCACACCCACATCTTTAACATAATCACTAATCTAAAAAATTTTAATAACACATAATCCCTACGTCAACCCTCACATGAAACAAAACAACATGAAAACAGCAAATTTCTCAACTGCACTAAGACCGTTCCGTCATCCCTACTAGCAAATTAGCTCAACTCAATCCAACACTCCATCTCGAACCTTCCATGAGCAAGGACGGTCAACAAAACTTGCCGCAACTTGCCTATCTACAGATTCAACTTGCCAAATAGCCCCAACTTGCCAGAACATAATCTCCGAACTTGCCAACTTGCCGACCGACAGCAGCAATAATGATGGAGAATGGGGACGAGGAGATGCCCTACGCCGCCTCTGGAACCTCAGAAGACCCGGATTCCGACTCCCATTCCGATAGTGACATCGACGGGGAGTGCGGGACTGCTGCCGGGGGTGGGGCCGCTACTAACTTGACTCGCACCCGGAAGGATGGTCCGTCTACTTACCAATCCACCAATTCCAACTTCAGCTTGCCGGTAGCCATGGACCGCAATAACGCTTGCACCCGGCAGGCTGACTTGCAGGCGTGGCAGGTTGCCGGCCCGGCAATTTCGGACCACCACCACAACAAGCTGTCCCACGCTACCACCAGAACCTCAGAAATCTTCCGCCATGGCACTGAGGGGGAGTCCGGAGCCGTGCCCAAGGCTGGGCCCCCCACTACTGGCTCCACCAAGAACCCGGATCCAGCTGCCAGCAGTGATAAGGAATCCGCAGCAGCTGCAGCAGCGTCGTCATCACTATCATCACCACCATCAGCGACCCACAGGGAAAACAGCCTGGCTCTCATCAAGACTGGCTTCGATGAGTGCTACAAGAGAGTCTTGGCACTGCACGACGACATGCTGCAGCTGAAGCGGATGATCCAGTCCATCGTACCCGAGGAAGAGGATGGCAGAAACCAAGCAGGGAAACTCGCAGGCCCCAACTACAACCGGACAGATGCCGCTTGCCCCTCCCCCTCGCTGCGACCCACGCTCCTCCCTTGCCAAAACAACAACACCATAAGGCAAGTGCTGTCCCACTCCCACCAGCCCCCTTTCCCTCTCTCCGACCCCATGAACCCCTTCCACCCGTAATCCATCCGCTGACTCCACAGCAACCTCCCCTTTCCAACCTCCCCGCCCCCAACGACCCTCAATTATCATCCCCCTTGAGTCCCTTCCTTCCTCTAATCCCTTGTCCCCTGCATCCGAGTGCTCCCTCATGGATATAGGGGACATCGTCCCAAACACCAAGGGACAGCTTGCTGTGCCTTCCCCCCCCCCTCTTCCTCCATCTACATACCCTCACTCACCCTCACCACCACACTTCATCGCCACTACCACCAGCCTTGACGCCTCAACCGCTCCACTCACTTCCACTGCCCCTACTCCCGCCCATGTCTCCTCAGATCCTGACCTCGGAACTCGTGCGGTCTCTCCTCCTCCCCCTCCCCCTGGCTTTTCCCCTATCTCCTCCCCTCTTCCCTCTCCTCCCCCTCCCCCATCCCCCATTTGCCTAAAAATCTCCCATGCCCCCCCCCCAATCCCAACCCCTAAATCTGGCACTTCATACATATAACAATGACAGCTCCTACTCACCCCGTGCGCCTTCCCCTACACCCACCTTCCTGGCACCCAACCCACCCCTCCCCCTCGACCTCAGCATCAAAAACTTCCCCAGAACCAGCAACGCTCCACTTCCCTCTGCTTCCTCTCTCTCTCTCTCATCTTCTTTCTTCTTCCTTCTCCTCTCCATCCTCCTCTATCATAAATCACCTCTCCCGCCACATATCATCCCCAAACCCTTCCCAAAACCTCTCGCCCCCCACCCTTAATCACAACCTCTCCTCCCCCTCACTCACCCCCCCCCCCCCCCTACCTCTGCCCCGCATCATACTCCGCCGACCCACCCCTACCGCTGTCTGTCCACCCCCACCTACTCACCCTCAACTAGGATTGTGTCGTTCATGAACGAACGGCTCAAATGATCCGGATCACGGGCCGCTCGTGATTGTTCCGAACAGTCTCGACGAAAAGACCCGTTCATTTCTACGTTCGGTTCATTGTGAACGACTGAGACGCGCGCCGCGACATAACGCAAAGATCCGCTGCGTCTTGCTCTCGCGAGGCCGTAAATGGTGCGTGCGAGTAGAGTAGGATAGGACACATTCTGTGGCTTGTATCATCTACTCACAGCCTGATTAAAAGTAGATACCTTAAGGTAACGTAATAGAGTCTGTTGTCGCAGTATGGTACTTAGGTATTCATTCCTTTATTCCTTACCAAACATAACGTAGGTATAACACGCAGAAGTTAACTAGGCACCTCGTGCCTAGAAGTTTACTTATCACCAGGTGCCAAGTTGATTTCTGCGTGTTGTACACAACTGTTTTCTTCCTATAATAGTAAAAATATTACTACTGATACTTGATACTTTTGTTCCAATTTACTTGAAACCTTAAAGACCTTCCTTACAAATAAATGTTTTAACTATTTACCAAAATACCTATTTACATTCCATACGAAAACCAGTTAGCAACCAAATCGATTTTATACTGACAGACGAATAATAATCATAATCGATTTACCCGATAGCCCGAGAGAGGAGGCTATTATTTTTCGAGTAGATAGGTACATGTAAGTACTTGGGCATCTAAGTAGGTATGTAGGTAGGTACCTACTGTACGTACCTACTACCTAGGTAGGTTAGGTAAGTAGGTACCTCTATGTAAATTATTTACCAACAAGGAAACCCGCTTGCACAAGTTCATAAAAATATCAAGCATAGGTAGGTAGGTATTAAATCAAAGTGAAATGAAAGCTGATTGAAATGGTCTAGCAATAGTCGGATAAGCTTTGTAAAGTTTTGGTAAGTACCTACCTAGGTAGGTAGGTAGTCCTTAGGTAAGTATTATTTCTAAAGTAGCTTTCCTCAAAGTCGTCGCATCAATCAATCCATTTTTTAGTAGCCTTGGGATCCTTTAGGAAGATAAAATTTATAAGAAAAGCATCAGACGAACGAAGGTGTTATTGTAGGTACCTAGGTAGGTAACTAGGTATTAGCATTCGACACAGACAAACCTCACCTCAAATTAATAAGCTTAGCTACTACCTATTCAATTGCCTAAATTAAATTCTCATTCAATTCAATAGGTAGTAGCCGTGGTAGTAGGTAGGTACCCAGGTACCTAATTGAGTAGGTACCTACCTAAGGAGTTATATATTTTTCTGTCGGACAACATTACCTACTTGCTTGAGTTTTTTTATAGCTCAGTATCTAGTACCTACCTACCTAGTAGGTATCTCGCAATTTGACCATTTTAGACGCACCTACCTAGGTATAATAAAACGACGGTTGTTGGAGGCACGCAAGATAGGTAGGTAAGTATTTACACATCTTTCTACCTCCTGTGAGGAAGATATACTAACGAAGATATAGGTACCTACCTACTAGAAGAATCTAACTTGAGACGTTATAAGTAGGTAAGTACCTATCTCAATTCAGGTCAATAAATATCTACCTACCCAGCAGCGAGTTTTTACTCTATGTACCTACCATAATTTAATGATAATTGGATCATGAATGATATACCTAGACCGAGAATTCGAAAAGATCCACCACAGAACCAAATCAGTCAGTAACGAAACGACGCGACGACACGCAACGAAACGAACCGATCTCGCACAGGCTCAGATCAGTCAGTCACAAAATCGAAAAGATCCGCCGGCAAAACAATCATTCATATGAACGGATCATATGAACCGGATCATTTTCTTAACGGGTCGTGACTGATATGGATCTTGGTGAATGAACGAACGACACACGCCTACCCTCAACCAAGCACCCACGTCCCCCCAGCAACTACCAATCGCCCTGCCACCACTGGACTAGGCAAGGGCAAAATAGGAACCCAGTGTACTTTGTGCGGGGCCTTCTTCATCGGCCCCAACGTGCTCCGCCACTATCGAAGGAAACACCCGAACTACTATAACGGACTACTGCGGGGGCACCCAAACTACCCCCAATTTTACTACTTCAAAACCCTGATCCAAAAAAAATACTGCCCACTCCAGCATCGCCCACCCACAGAACAATTCTACGCCCACCCCTCAAAACGCTAAAGGGAGTCCAGGGTCTTGACCTGGACTTCCTCTCTCTCAATAGTAACCTAAAACCCCGCTCTACAATAACCCCCCAAACAGACACCGAATCCTCCTCTGACTCCAACTGACCTCTAGTGACCTCGGTAACAGGAACCAAGCAAACGTTTCTGTCATTATAGTGCGTAAGGCTGGGTTCACATTGCTACGTCGGGGTGTGTCGTGGCGCGCCGGAGCGCGGTCGGTTGCGATCATTGCCTATGACTAAGATTCACATTGGTGGTTTGTGTTGGGGCGCCCCAACACAAACTACTAATGTGAATGGGTATACGGGTAGTGAACGTAACCGATTGCGCCCTGGTGCGCCGCGGCGCGCCCCGGCGCGGCGGTGTGAACCCAGCTTAAGCCTCGCACTCTGGATAATTTGTGATTCCTGGGAAGTCAAATAGTGACGCAGGGATTTTCCGACTCCGACCGGACTTGAGGTCGAGAAATTCCTGCGATGTGGTTTGATTTCCCAAAAATAAGGAACAAAGCTGTAAATAAACAAGATAAATGTAAATATAAGTTAAATATAAGTTTAATTGTATCACTGACTTCATTTTGTTTTTGTATATAATATCTAATAAAGTGTCATATAATATATGACACTTTATTAGATAATTATCTATATAAATCGTATCACTATATTCCTAATTAAGTGCAGCAAGTTGACAAGCTCACTTTTCAACCTGCTACACTTGTCAACATGCTACACTTGCCAACTTGCCAGCCACTGCAAATAAATAAAAGCAGTTAAGGTGGTTCCAAGTCCAATCATCTGCTGCAATGCAAACAAACTTACGTAGCAAACAACACTTGGCAAGCTCACCTCTCAACTTGCCACAAATTGCCAACTTCTTACAAATCGCCAACTTGTCAACCATTGTAAATAAAGAGTGACCCTCGAAATAGGTACCAACTTGCTTCACTTGCCAACTTGCCAGCTGCTGTAGATGGATGGAAGCGGTCAAAGTAGCTCTAATTATAATAATATGCTGTAAATAAATTTGCATGGTAGGCAAAGCGTGATAAGCTCACCTGCCAACTTGCTAAAACTTGCAGCGTTGCCATTTGGCAACTTTGGTTGCCATTTTGGCAACATTTGACCCTTCGTGGCAACCAAATGGCAACCAAGCTCAAATGGCAACTTTTTGGCAACTTTTCGACTTGTCGCGCGATCATCAGTAAGAAAATATCGAATATCTTTCGCAGATAAACTGAACGCATCGAATTGAACTAAATCAAAATCTTGAACGCATTTTTATTCCCAAAAATGAAAACAATAGGTACATAATTAGTAGACAAACAAATTGTACCCGTACTTCCACAAACAAAAGGTCTATTTTGGTGAAGCTAGAAATAAAAGTAATTTTATGTAAACTCTAAAATAAAAATGGATGTGTGTGTCTGTCTGTGTGCAGCATATACGTATGTATCTCTATTGGTCTGTGGTGTGCAGTGCAGTGCAAAGGAAAGGAAGTTTTTTCGTGAGTTTTAATGTTACGGCCACACTATCGCGATAACGCGAAGTTTTGCGCTGTCGCGACCAGTCTGGCCAAGAAGTTCGTCCTGTCGCGAAGCATCATCGCGATAACAAATGCCCTTCGCGACGCTGTCGGTAAACTTTTTATTTTTTTATTTTATTTTATTTTATTTATTTGGGAAACAAAAAGCTTAAGTTTAGGTGACAATAAATTCTTAAACTAGAACAATTGAAGCTAAAGACAGTTTCCACTCATAGTCTGTAAAAATAACCTGAACTAATCTTGCCTGAACTAACCTGAACTAATCTCTAAACTTGCCGGACATCAAAGGGTTTTGTCGCGACAAAAGTTCGTGCGGTTGGCTACACTTCGCGCGCGCTTTGTTGACAGCGAGACGCCGCCGAGCGGTGTGCACGTACCTAGGTATTGGTGCTGATTTGTGTTATTATTATTATTAACCTATGGAGTGGACAAATGATCGAATTTTGTAATTTATCACAAATTACGAAGCTGAGCCTGTTTTGTGGAATCCTGAAGAACCTAATCACAAAAAACATTAATTATGACGCCATGAGCGCAACCGCCGCATCCATTTTTTCCGTAAAATGAATTATCGTGACATTTTAGATTATCGCGACGTTGCGAAGTTTTTTCCAATGTGGCCGAACACTTCGTCGTAGAACGAACACGAAGTTTTGTCGCGACAACGCGAAGACGAATCTTCGCCTTGTAATGTGGCCATAGTATAGTACTTTTGTTTTTAAATCTACTGGAAAGTTCTCTTTTTATTGTTTTAATCGAAGAAACTACATAAAGATCTATTTGATAAATCAATTTTACTGATTGAATCATCATTCATTCATTATTCCTTATCAGCCTTTTCCAGCCTTTTGGGTAGGAATAAGACGTTGCTCATAATTACACAATGCATGCAAAAACCTAGTACTTTTATCTTAACGATTAGACTTGAGTTAAAGTAAGTAAGTGACCGTTATATTCAAGTTATATTATCCATCAACAAAGGAACGTAGGTTTAGTTTCAAGCTCAGTCGGTGTCTGCCCGCTTACCGGCTCGCGAGTGAGCGCCACGGCGCGCGGAGGCGGCGGGGCGGCGGGGCGGCGGCAGCGCAGCGCGGTCCAAGGTCACGCGCAATAAAGTAAAAAGATTTTTAAAAATGCCTACCTAGGTAAGTAGATGTTTATTAGATTAAATATTAAAATTGCTAATGAGATAATACAACGTTACACTGTTCGTAGAACTACTAGTTTTATTATGCTAAACAGTTTATTCTAGTCATCGTTTACCAATCAGTGAATGAACGTTCAACAATTGATCACTTCCTGAACTGAACGGCATAAACTAGTCGAACATTAGATTGTTTTCTAAACTCGTTCATCGTGGACGGTAAACGGTCTCGTATCGTCGACTGAAAAGAAATAGACGACCCATTCCTATTTCAGCCCGATCCGTTCAGTAGTTTTTACGTGAAAGAGTAACAAACATGCATCCATCCATACTTACAAACTTTCGCGTTAATTTAGATTTAAGAGATTTAATTAAGAGTAGGGTTCTTATGCTAGGCACATGATGCGAGCGGTTCATGAGAACCGCCGCGTTAGCAAAATAATGTACTTGACTTGACTGTACATCCTCCATCTTGGCTCGGCGGTCGGCGACTGTATGGCCTCTTCCGACGTAACACTGTAATGAATGTCGGGAATCAGAGTGCCATAGCGGGGAATTGGTGTTAAGATCCCCGCACACCAGAACCGCTTTGCCTTTCAGGAGGTCTAAGGCTCTCTCCAACTGACGCAGATGTGCATCGATACTCTCGCTGTACTGGAAGTACCTATGTCGATATCACGTAGGTTGAGGTCTTGTAATGAGCAGGGCTGTACAGATATGTATGCTCATTGTACCCTCTTTACTGACCAGCCCTCCTCATCGCCTCTCCTAAGCACGGCTGTACAGATATGTATGCTCATTGTACCCTCTTTACTGACCAGCCCTCCTCATCGCCTCTCCTGAGCAGGGCTGTACAGATATGTATGCTCATTGTATCCTCTTTACTGACCAGCCCTCCTCATCGCCTCTCCTGAGCAGGGCTGTACAGATATGTATGCTCATTGTACCCTCTTTACTGACCAGCCCTCCTCATCGCCTCTTCTGAGCAGGGCTGTACAGATATGTATGCTCATTGTACCCTCTTTACTGACCAGCCCTCCTCATCGCCTCCCCTGAGCAGGGCTGTACAGATATGTATGCTCATTGTACCCTCTTTACTGACCAGCCCTCCTCATCGCCTCTCCTGAGCACGGCTGTACAGATATGTATGCTCATTGTACCCTCTTTACTGACCAGCCCTCCTCATCGCCTCTCCTGAGCACGGCTGTACAGATATGTATGCTCATTGTACCCTCTTTACTGACCAGCCCTCCTCATCGCCTCTCCTGAGCAGGGCTGTACAGAGATGTATGCTCATTGTACCCTCTTTACTGACCAGCCCTCCTCATCGCCTCTCCTGAGCAGGGCTGTACAGATATGTATACTCATTGTACCCTCTTTACTGACCAGCTCTCCTCATCGCCTCTCCTGAGCAGGGCTGTACAGATATGTATGCTCATTGTACCCTCTTTACTGACCAGCCCTCCTCATCGCCTCTCCTGAGCACGGCTGTACAGATATGTATGCTCATTGTACCCTCTTTACTGACCAGCCCTCCTCATCGCCTCTCCTGAGCAGGGCTGTACAGATATGTATGCTCATTGTACCCTCTTTACTGACCAGCCCTCCTCATCGCCTCTCCTGAGCAGGGCTGTACAGATATGTATGCTCATTGTACCCTCTTTACTGACCAGCCCTCCTCATCGCCTCTCCTGAGCAGGGCTGTACAGATATGTATGCTCATTGTACCCTCTTTACTGACCAGCCCTCCTCATCGCCTCTCCTGAGCACGGCTGTACAGATATGTATGCTCATTGTACCCTCTTTACTGACCAGCCCTCCTCATCGCCTCTCCTGAGCAGGGCTGTACAGATATGTATGCTCATTGTACCCTCTTTACTGACCAGCCCTCCTCATCGCCTCTCCTGAGCAGGGCTGTACAGATATGTATACTCATTGTACCCTCTTTACTGACCAGCTCTCCTCATCGCCTCTCCTGAGCAGGGCTGTACAGATATGTATGCTCATTGTACCTTCTTTACTGACCAGCACTCCTCATCGCCTCTCCTGAGCAGGGCTGTACAGATATGTATACTCATTGTACCCTCTTTACTGACCAGCTCTCCTCATCGCCTCTCCTGAGCAGGGCTGTACAGATATGTATGCTCATTGTACCCTCTTTACTGACCAGCCCTCCTCATCGCCTCTCCAGAGCTGGGCTGTACAGATATGTATGCTCATTGTACCTTCTTTACTGACCAGCCCTCCTCATCGCCTCTCCAGAGCTGGGCTGTACAGATACAAGGTGAGCTGCCCCGATCCCGACTAAAGGTGTACATATCAAACAATGGGGTTCTCGTGTCTAGGTTTATTTTCAAACTTATCCTAAGACTTATCTACAAGAGCTAAATAATCACAATTAGCGAGGGACTGCCTCTCGTCTATCTCTGCTCAATAAATCTCCGTCTCTCTTCCCGTCACAGACATTGAGACTGGTTCACTCTTTCGCATTCAGTAATTCGGCTAAAGCCAATGTGACCGCTTTCCGCAGCATGCACACTGATCGCAACACTGGTATAGTACCGCGTAATACCGGGCTAGTTGTAGATGTTAGCTAGTATACCTCGTTCATATTGTAGCCAATGAGACGTTTTCTTTAAAAAATAAAACTGTTCGACCAGAACGGACTGAAGAGGCGATAGCAATGAATTTCATTTGAAAATTCATAATCAATCATCTACTAAGTTCGTGTTTCTGAAAAAGCCTCGGGCGTGGATATGTGTGCACGTCGGTAGGGATAGTGGTACTGGCTATGTGTTGTGCGCTCGCCCTGTCACAGGGCGCGTCTACAGCGCCATCGTGCGCCCCCCTCGGGAGCCGCCTACAGCGCCATCGTGCACCCCCTCGGGAGCCGCCTACAGCGCCATCGTGCGCCCACCTCGGGAGCCGCCTACAGCGCCATCGTGCGCCCCCCTCGGGAGCCGCCTACAGCGCCATCGTGCGCCCCCTCGGGAGCCGCCTACAACGCCATCGTGCGCCCCCCTCGGGAGCCGCCTACAGCGCCATCGTGCACCCCCTCGGGAGCCGCCTACAGCGCCATCGTGCGCCCCCTCGGGAGCCGCCTACAGCGCCATCGTGCGCCCACCTCGGGAGACGCCTACAGCGCCATCGTGCCCTCCCCTCGGGAGCCGCCTACAGCGCCATCTTGCGTCCCTCGATGGAGATGTCAACGGCGCGCCGCGAGCCGCTCTTCATGCGCTTCTGGTCGATGAATCGCTTCATCTGCTTCTCGTACCGAGTCATCTTTTTCTTTGTCGTCTGAAACGAGACCAATCCAATGAACGTCGCGTGTTGAGTGAAGGAATTTATTATGTCGATTTAACTAAATGTCTATCACCGCCACTACTCTACAGACAACATTACCGATGTGCGGCGGGACGCTGTGCTCCTTCTGTTTAGGGAAGTTATCGAGCGTAGATACTCGGTCCGTTGCCCGTGCACATGCACATGGACACCGAAAGGTTATCTTCAGTAGGGAGGGAGACACCCGCGGAGAGCCCACGTCACAGCTGAGAGCTGGAGCGTTCTTAGACGGTGGATTGTAAAACTTTTTAAACTTTCTAATTGTTAACATAATTAATGATTATTTATCTACCGACTGTGCCGCAGTCGGCCACGGTCAGTGCATTGTGTCGTAATGTGAACTTGGACATTCCTGATTCTGAAGCAGAGTCGAGGGTAGTCGTGGATACTGCCTGGTAGTCGTCAACCTCGGCTGTAACTCCGAGTCCGTCCAGTCGCGCCGTGGCCACGGTCCGAGCACGGCGGACGGGCGCGGGGCGGATCAAGTACTCGTATGTGTTGCAGTTACCCGCGACATGTCGACGTCGCTCGTGGACTTGGGCCGGAACACGTAGTCCTTGTTGGAGGGCAGCGGCACGCGCGCGCGCGCCACCCAGCCCGCGCTGCCGGGCCGCAGTCCCGCGCTGGAACACACACATACATACAGCTACTACAACATACATTACATTACATACTCGTACGTTACGTACTTAGAGCGTTATCAAACGGAAGGTAGTTATTTCAGATTGGAAGGTGCCGCTCACCGGTGCCATTAAAACAATGATAACTTCATTGGAGCCAGTGTCCGTGAAAATGTATTATTACTCAGGCTGTTGATAATGGTCAGCAAGTCGATGTAACCTACGCCGACTACAGTAAAGCGTTCCGACAGAATAGATCATTCACGTTACTAAAGACAGGGTGTCCGGTGGGTGGCGAAATTCGGATTTGTAAATAACAAAATATATATTACATTGAGAAAACCAGTAAGTATTACGAGTATATACCAAATTAACGATAACATGGGGATTTTGTTTTTTAAAAGTTATTCCGTCTAAATGTTTTCCATCGCGGCGTACACACTAACGAAACTTTTCACTAACGGCTCCTCCCTGCGCCGCCCCCCCGCCGACGCCTCGTCCCGCACCTCACGCTGCAGTACAGTAGTACACTCACCGGTCGGGGTCGTCGTCCTGCTTGCTCCGCTTGGGCGGCGGCTCCTCCCTGCGCCGCCCCCCCGCCGACGCCTCGTCCCGCACCTCACGCTGCAGTACAGTAGTACACTCACCGGTCGGGGTCGTCGTCCTGCTTGCTCCGCTTGGGCGGCGGCTCCTCCCTGCGCCGCCCCCTCGCCGACGCCTCGTCCCGCACCTCACGCTGCAGTACAGTAGTACACTCACCGGTCGGGGTCGTCGTCCTGCTTGCTCCGCTTGGGCGGCGGCTCCTCCCTGCGCCGCCCCCTCGCCGACGCCTCGTCCCGCACCTCACGCTGCAGTACAGTAGTACACTCACCGGTCGGGGTCGTCGTCCTGCTTGCTCCGCTTGGGCGGCGGCTCCTCCCTGCGCCGCCCCCCCGCCGACGCCTCGTCCCGCACCTCACGCTGCAGTACAGTAGTACACTCACCGGTCGGGGTCGTCGTCCTGCTTGCTCCGCTTGGGCGGCGGCTCCTCCCTGCGCCGCCCCCCCGCCGACGCCTCGTCCCGCACCTCACGCTGCAGTACAGTAGTACACTCACCGGTCGGGGTCGTCGTCCTGCTTGCTCCGCTTGGGCGGCGGCTCCTCCCTGCGCCGCCCCCTCGCCGACGCCTCGTCCCGCACCTCACGCTGCAGTACAGTAGTACACTCACCGGTCGGGGTCGTCGTCCTGCTTGCTCCGCTTGGGCGGCGGCTCCTCCCTGCGCCGCCCCCTCGCCGACGCCTCGTCCCGCACCTCACGCTGCAGTACAGTAGTACACTCACCGGTCGGGGTCGTCGTCCTGCTTGCTCCGCTTGGGCGGCGGCTCCTCCCTGCGCCGCCCCCCCGCCGACGCCTCGTCCCGCACCTCACGCTGCAGTACAGTAGTACACTCACCGGTCGGGGTCGTCGTCCTGCTTGCTCCGCTTGGGCGGCGGCTCCTCCCTGCGCCGCCCCCCCGCCGACGCCTCGTCCCGCACCTCACGCTGCAGTACAGTAGTACACTCACCGGTCGGGGTCGTCGTCCTGCTTGCTCCGCTTGGGCGGCGGCTCCTCCCTGCGCCGCCCCCCCGCCGACGCCTCGTCCCGCACCTCACGCTGCAGTACAGTAGTACACTCACCGGTCGGGGTCGTCGTCCTGCTTGCTCCGCTTGGGCGGCGGCTCCTCCCTGCGCCGCCCCCCCGCCATCGCCTCGTCCCGCGCCTGACGCTCCTCGCGAGTCATCGCTGGAACACAAACAGATCTTCAATTCAAATACAACAGCTCTCATACTTTTTACTATTTAGATTATCTGTCCACTGCTCAACGTGCCGCAACCAAGGAGGTTTTTGCCAATCCCCGCGCTTGGTGCGCTTGGCAGACTGACTGTAACCCCGCCGCCGCCGCCGCCGCGACAACCACGGCTTATGATCATCATTATCTTGGCCGAAAGACGCCGTCGACTAAACGTAGGATTCTCCTAAAGTTAAGCATGTATGTATTATGAGAAAGCCTTCGATCCGGGTAAGACTTCGTCTATACTCGGTCCCTCGGGAAGTGCCAAGTTGACTTTCGATATATCGAGAACGTCACCATGCCAGTTTGACTGCAGGACCAAAACTCAAAGCCAATCCTACTTATCTCGGGCTGGTGCAGGGAGACCTCATCTCTCCAAAACTATTCAACCCTGCGATAGATAGAGGACACGATTAAGGTTTCAATAATAGATACTATTCTGATATCGGTGATTTTGACCACCGTTGGGCTAACTACTTTTTGAGTGGAAACCGTGAGTCGACTCAGAAAACGAAGTGTGGGACGGCCCGTGGCCAGATGGGAGGAAGACTGCCGGCAGGTGCTGGAGGCGGTGGGAGACAGGGCGGGGGCGCGGGGGCGCGCGAGGCTGACGTCCAGCAGTGAGCGGTACCGAGAGCAGGCAGCGGATACCTTTGAAGTCCGTGGAGAGGTTGAAGATGGGGCGCGCCCACTCGGAGATGAGCCGGCCGGCGCGCTCGCGGTTCAGCTTGGTCTCCTTGGGGTGCTTGTACAGGTACATGACAGCCTTGCCGATGCCGCTCTGCTTCAGCAGGGACTTGTCGATCGGAGGGAACTGCAGTTACAGAATATAAACAAAAATATTTTAATGTGAAGAGACAAGGAAAAAAAACATTGCGGTCAGTGTCAAACACACGGATCATACAGGGGTAAGTTATATGTGAGTGTTGGTGTTCCTGAGGACACCGATCTCTTAGGGTCGGGGTAGCACGCTCTCCCGTATGAGCAGACAGGGCAGCGCGCGGTTGGGCAGGGGTGCGGGGTGCAGTATACTCACGTCCTGCAGCAGCTTGAGCACGCTCTCCCGTATGAGCAGACAGGGCAGCGCGCGGTTGGGCAGGGGTGCGGGGTGCAGTATACTCACGTCCTGCAGCAGCTTGAGCACGCTCTCCCGTATGAGCAGACAGGGCAGCGCGCGGTTGGGCAGGGGTGCGGAGTGCAGTATACTCACGTCCTGCAGCAGCTTGAGCACGCTCTCCCGTATGAGCAGACAGGGCAGCGCGCGGTTGGGCAGGGGTGCGGGGTGCAGTATACTCACGTCCTGCAGCAGCTTGAGCACGCTCTCCCGTATGAGCAGACAGGGCAGCGCGCGGTTGGGCAGGGGTGCGGAGTGCAGTATACTCACGTCCTGCAGCAGCTTGAGCACGCTCTCCCGTATGAGCAGACAGGGCAGCGCGCGGTTGGGCAGGGGTGCGGAGTGCAGTATACTCACGTCCTGCAGCAGCTTGAGCACGCTCTCCCGTATGAGCAGACAGGGCAGCGCGCGGTTGGGCAGGGGTGCGGGGTGCAGTATACTCACGTCCTGCAGCAGCTTGAGCACGCTCTCCCGTATGAGCAGACAGGGCAGCGCGCGGTTGGGCAGGGGTGCGGAGTGCAGTATACTCACGTCCTGCAGCAGCTTGAGCACGCTCTCCCGTATGAGCAGACAGGGCAGCGCGCGGTTGGGCAGGGGTGCGGGGTGCAGTATACTCACGTCCTGCAGCAGCTTGAGCACGCTCTCCCGTATGAGCAGACAGGGCAGCGCGCGGTTGGGCAGGGGTGCGGAGTGCAGTATACTCACGTCCTGCAGCAGCTTGAGCACGCTCTCCCGTATGAGCAGACAGGGCAGCGCGCGGTTGGGCAGGGGTGCGGAGTGCAGTATACTCACGTCCTGCAGCAGCTTGAGCACGCTCTCCCGTATGAGCAGACAGGGCAGCGCGCGGTTGGGCAGGGGTGCGGGGTGCAGTATACTCACGTCCTGCAGCAGCTTGAGCACGCTCTCCCGTATGAGCAGACAGGGCAGCGCGCGGTTGGGCAGGGGTGCGGAGTGCAGTATACTCACGTCCTGCAGCAGCTTGAGCACGCTCTCCCGTATGAGCAGACAGGGCAGCGCGCGGTTGGGCAGGGGTGCGGGGTGCAGTATACTCACGTCCTGCAGCAGCTTGAGCACGCTCTCCCGTATGAGCAGACAGGGCAGCGCGCGGTTGGGCAGGGGTGCGGGGTGCAGTATACTCACGTCCTGCAGCAGCTTGAGCACGCTCTCCCGTATGAGCAGACAGGGCAGCGCGCGGTTGGGCAGGGGTGCGGGGTGCAGTATACTCACGTCCTGCAGCAGCTTGAGCACGCTCTCCCGTATGAGCAGACAGGGCAGCGCGCGGTTGGGCATGGGCGCCAGCCAGTCGCACAGCACGTTGAGCACGTTGTGCTCCAGGAAGGCGAGCTGCAGGTCCTTCTTGATGAGCTGCGACATGCAGCCCTTAAGCATCGACACCTTGCGCACGGCCGGCTGGTTGCGCTTGTTCAGGTCGCGGTCGTCCGCCGCCGCCTGCGAAACGGACAATACCTCATCTCATTTCTAACCCACACAGTAAACCATCACAGCCGCCGCTGATGCCCCAATCAAGAGGCCGGCTTCACCATTATCACCACATTTGCAGGCGGACTGGTGATCCTGCTAGTGTTACAAAAACGAATAAAGAAGCTGCGTTGTCCTTCCTCTGGTAAGTGCCCTTAGCCGGCTCCGACGACACCCACGGAGCGAGTAGGAGGTGCGATGGTCACGCTACGACCGGCCACCTGTTGCAGTTGCCCTCCGCCCCGGAGCGTCCCCGGCTGAGCGTCAGCCAGGTCACGTCAGGTACCTGTCTCATGCCCTGCAGCAGCTGCGCGATGAGGTCGTCGTTGTCGTTGATGATGTCGATGTCCCTGCGCCGCCGCCGCCCGCGCCGCTCCTCCTTCTTGCGCGCCATCATCAGCTCGAAGTCGGACATGCCGCCCGCCATCTCCGCCCTGGGGGACACCGACGTACAGACACCACTTGCACACCACACACCTGTACCTGCCGTACCACCACCAGTAGTAGTAGTAGGTGTAGGTGGGGTGACATTTTACGTTGAGCGCATGGATGGACTCAATCTTGTGGCGAATAATGGCAACATTTTTTGCCATTATTCTATGATTATATTTTATTACATTCATACTTATTTTTATTTATTTATTTATTTAATTCGGATTGCCATCAGCTTATCTAATTACAATAGAAATTAAAATAGACAGCTAATTAAAATTAAAATAGAAAGCTAATATAGGCATTCACTAAAAGAATTATAATAAACTACCTAAGTGTGATCATGATCACTAAATAATAAATAAATAAATAAATAATGCTGGACAATTCACACAGCATTATCTAGCCCCAAGGTAAGCAGAGCTTGTGTTATGGGTACTAGATAACTGATATACATAATAATATACGAGTACATAGATAGATATTTTTTATTATACATAGAAAACGACCAGAACTCTCTGAACAAATATCTGCAGATCGTACAAATATTTGTCCCGAGGCGGGAATCGAACCCGCAACCTCCTGCGTCGCAGGCGGACCTTCGCCCACCGCGCCACAGAGGTCGTCTCGACTAAAAGTTTTACGTCGACAATTGCGTACTTAATGAACCAATAAAATTATAACAAATAAAATTAAGAAAAAAAACAAATAATAAAAATTAAGTGTAAAACTACATCATGTGCAAAAGAAGTTAAGAGTCATGCATCGCCTTGCCCTGTGAATGCTGGTATTGAAAGGGTCAATGTTCAACATCTTGCTGAAATCATTGACAGTTCTACTCGCTCGCACTACAATAGTGCATTTTACACCAAGGCGAGAAAGTGATCAATTCCTACCGAGTGTGTCGTTTTGGCCTTAAAACACACGAGGTAGGAATCGCACTTTCTGCCGAGTGATAAATAGTGCTTTATACTAGACCTTCGAGGAAAATAAAAAGCAGAATTAATTATTAATTGAAATCGCGCCCAATGATGTTGGGAAAACCTCATTGACCGCGCCAGCCTTTGGGTTCTTTTTTCTAAATATTGTTCGGAAATCGGAGGAGGCCTAATGGACTTGGAGTAAAAACTTTTTGTCGTTTGACCGAACGAAAATAACCATAGCTACCGGCCGATCTTTTAGGAAATTAAAAAAAAATAACACGTTAGAAATGGATTTCCATACACTTTTTCCTCCCGCTAAAACACGTGAGAAATGAAATTCCATGAGTTTTTCCTCCCGGTTTCCTATAGGCCTGCAAAGACATACTTTCTATTCTTTAAATGGATAAGCAATAGGCAACTTTCCGAGCAGGTGTAGTATAAATGAATTTTGTCTATAATTAGTTCCAACATGTTGGACATGTAGCAGGGGTTTGTGTCTAAGCTGCTTACGCGGTACATTGAACCTATTTCGTAGACATTGTAATGTAGATAGTCAGGAAAATAGTACTTATGAGAGAAACCGTGTTCAGAAGGTCCGTCAGGTCTCGGAGACCGGACACGTGAAAATCACACCGGAACAAGTCGGCAAAATTCTACGTAAGATGAACCGTGGTAGGTCTCCGGGACATGACGGGCTAAGCATAGAGCATTTACTGTATGCGGGCCAACATATCTGTGAGGTGCTGGCGCGTTTCTTCTCTCTCTGCTTGAGGAATTGTTACCTTCCCCAGGAGCTTATTCGTACTCTTGTAATTCCGATTACCAAAAATAAAACGGGTGATATCTCGAGCGTGGCGAACTACAGACCAATTTCTTTGGCAACAATAGTGGCCAAAGTGCTTGATCGCATAATGCAGTCGCACCTTTGCATTTTGCCCTATAATGATGGTCAGTTTGGCTTTCGTCCTCAAGTTTCGACTGACATGGCCATATTCGCTATGAAGCAGGTCATGCGATACTACACGCAGAAAGGAACGTCCGTATACGCCATATTTCTCGACCTCAGCCGCGCCTTCGACACTTTGAATCACGACCGTCTCTGGCAAAAGCTGCGGGATGGCTCGGACGTCCCGGCAGGCGCGGTCCCAGGGGGGGGGTCACGGGGGTCATGACCCCCCCCAAAATCTTAGTTTAGGTACTTAAAAAATTGCAACCCGCTGTGGTTGATGATTATATTATCCTATTTACTTCCGTTACATTGATTATTGTTACCAACTGCAGCAATAAAAAAAATAGCGGCTCGCTCCGCTCGCCGATATTACTGTTCTTTGTGCTCTGTGTTTTGATTAGCACAGAAGCAACGTTCCCAATTTTATTGGTCTGGCTGGTCCGCTATTGTCAGTTTGTATCAATCCAACCACCACAATAAAAAGCACAAAATATAACAAATAATCTGCGAGGTCACTTTGTCAACCAGTACAAGAAATTAGTAGACAACAAAATTTTCGCGTTTTGGTCTGGTCGCTGATAACATTCCACCCGGCCCGCTTTAGATCACTTTGCCAAATTTTTTAAAAAGTTGCCCAAAATCTAACAAAAACCAAAAATTGTCGCAGCTCGCTCAACTTGCCGGCAACTTTACACTGTCTGCCTTTTGTCATGGGCTCATCCCTCGTTTGAGGTCAGTTTTCCAAACACTCCAAAAATCTAAGTTCAGGACTCCTTCTCCGTTTCAGGCAAGTTTGCAACTGCAAAATATCTAATACCAAACAACTCACACGTACAGCCAGATCATAAAAATTTTCGCGGCTCGCTTCGCTCGCCGTTGATTATATATGGTGTCTAGTCTGTTGTCCGCATATTTGGTTGTTATTCGTGAAACTTTAAAATTGTTCTTCACACTAATATGTATTATAAATGCGAAAGTTTGTATGGATAGATGGATCGATATTTGTTACGTCTTCACACCAAAACTTCTGAACAGATTGAGCTAAAATTTTGCATCGGTGTAGCTCTAAGCCTGGAATCAAACATAGGCTACTATTTATCCCATAAATCAGTTCCCATGGGATAGAAATTACCTTTGAACGTTTTCATAGAAAAAACGCGTGCGAAGCCGCGGGCAGAAACTCATAATTTAGCTTCCTTGTCTTGCATGGACGCTACCTCACCAATTTCAAAAAACGCTGCGGCTCATTCAGAGCTCGCTCCACTCGCTGTTATTTATTTTCTGAACCAGTTGGTGACAACCCGAAAAAGGGAACAAAAATTTCGGCGGCTCGCTCCGCTCGCCGCTACATCTTTTTCAATGTCTTTTTAGTATTTCTAATTTTTTGTTAATCTCCTTTGCTCCGCTCGCCCCGATTTATATTCATAGCTTTATATCTACCACCGCAAACTTTTATTAAATTTTCGGGGCAGGTTTCGCCCACTTGACCACGCCCACAGGACGACCTCAGTGGCGCAGCGGGCGAAGGTCCGCCTGCGACGCAGGAGGTTGCGGGTTCGATTCCCGCCTCGGGACAAATGTTTGTACGATCTGCAGATATTTGTTCAGAGGTTCTGGATGTTTTTCTATGTATAATAAAAAAATATCTATCTATGTAGTGTATTGTATTATGTATATCAGTTATCTAGTACCCATAACACAAGCTCTGCTTAGCTTGGGGCTAGATAATGCTGTGTGAATTGTCCAGCATTATTTATTTATTTATTTATTTATTTACTTTATTTTGTCATAGGCTCTGGCTTACTTTTCCCCAAACATCAGAAAAAATCTCCAACATTTTTGAGGCTCGTTTCGCTCGCCATTACTTATACTTCCTATTGTTGGGTTGGGAGTTGGGGGAAGGGATGTCATGTTTGCGGCCAATATGCAAAACACTGCATTTTGCCGCCGATAGTATTTTGTCCTTCTCTGTATTTGGTCCAGTGCTTGACACTTGTTTAACATCATTTTGCTCGGGTAGTTACCCGAAAAAGTAACAAAAATTTCGGCGGCTCGCTCCGCTCGCCGTTACATTTTTTCCGTGTCATTTTTGTATTTCCAATTTTTTGTTGATGCCCTTGCTCCGCTCGCCCCTATTTATATTCATAGCTTTATATCAACTACCGCAGGTCTCTAAGATTTTCGGGGCTTGCTACGCTCGCTATCATTTATTTTTTATAGATACCTATCAACAACAAAATAAATGATGCGGGCGAGAGTAAGCAAGTGGACCTACTCTTGCTTACTTTTGCCCAAACTTCAGAAATTTAAAAAAAAATTCCAAACTTCAAAAATTTCGAGGCTCGCTTCGCTCGCTATAACTTATGCCTACTATTGTTGTGAGTTGAGTATAAATTTTCCACGGCTCGCTCCGCTCGCCGATAAAGTTTAGTGGTTTTCAGTGGGTTCTGCAACCGCCTACAAGTAGGTACATTTTGGTGCTACGGCCCGCACCAAGTGTGACCCCCCCCAAAGTCTTGGGCTGCGACCGCGCCTGCGTCCCGGCTGATGTGGTTGATCTTGATCTACCAGCTTTCTTGTGGTGTGAGACAGGGGGGGCTCTCTTCACCGGATCTTTTTAACTTGTACGTCAATGGTTTGATCGAGGAGCTGAGCAGTACCCGGTGGGGCTCAGGTTGGATGGCAGACATGTCATCAATCTGAGTTACGCCGATGATATGGTTCTGCTCAGCCCGTCGATCAAAGGGTTGACAAAGTTGCTCGCCTCTGTGAGGAATACGCTAAGGATCACGATCTTGTCTATAACGCCAAAAACACAGAGATGGTTATTTTCAAATCAGGGAAGGGGCCGGAGAACATTCCTGAAGTCTGCATTGGCGGGCGACCTTTAAAAATAGTAGAGAGCTTTAAGTACTTGGGACATATCGTAACCTCAAACCTAAAGGACGATACTGACATAGAGCGGCAGCGAAGATCATTGTGTGTAGTTGGCAACATGATAGCGAGGAAATTTTTTAACTGTTCGTCTGACGTGAAAATCACTCTTTTCAAATCTTATTGTCAGTCTTTCTACACATGTCAACTTTGGACAGACTATACCAAAAAATCACACGATGGTATCAGAGTAACATACAATAACATTTTCAGGCATCTCATGGGACTGAAGCGCTACTGTAGCGCTTCAGAAATGTATACATCAGCCAGTGTTGACTCTTTCCATGCCATCCAGCGAAAGAGAATAGCCTCGTTTATGTCCAGAATTGACATGTGTAAAAACTCTATTATAAGGAGTTTGGCAGATCGTTTGATCTTGTCTGACATGTATAAACGGTGGGTGGCTATTGCCACCTAGAATATTTTAATTTTAAATTTTTTACTGACCTAGGTACACTATGTACCTCATCATAATATATATAGTTCTGTATATATAGGTAACATTATATATTTTTTGTTTTATTTTTAAATTATGTTTAAGTAAAATTGTCTATATGGATCTCGTGTCTGGAAATAAATAATATATTATTATTATTATTATTGAAGTCTAATTTGCTAAGATGTTCTGGACAGTCAACATCATTGTTGATAATCTTAAGAATATAAAGATAATCAGCTATATTCCGTCTGTTTTTGAGTGGCAAGAAATGGAATCTCTTGCAGAGTTCATCATAGCTAAAAGATTTGTAAGGAATCTTTACTCTAAAACACAGGTATCTTAAGAACCGCCTCTGAATACTATCAATACGATCTATGTACTTCGGTAACACGGGTTCCATATCTGAGACGCGTATTCTAGGTGACTCCTTACAAACGTGTATTAAAGAAGTTTAAAAGTTTTGACGTTGGTAAAGCTCTTATAGATTCGCATGACAAATCCCAGTGATCTCGAACCCTTATTAATTATGTTGTCAATGTGAACGTCAAAGAGTAGTTTTGAGTCGTGGTAGACTCCGAGAGATCACGCATACCAGGAGCTTTGGTAAGTAGCTGCCCTGCCAGTGCATAGTGCGTTGGAATAGCCCGAGGCTTACGAGTAAAAGTACTAGCAAAACATTTACTGGGATTTAGTTGAAGCTTATTTAATAGGCAATAGTCTTCCAGACGGGAGAGATCTGACTGCTGACAGCAACGATGTCAAGATTGGATGTTACAGTGTACATTTACTTTAATCTGAAATAAATAATAATAATAGATTTTACGCTAAGTTACTTCGATAATGTATTCCTGATGGGAAAGAGGACTCGGAACACATTGACACACATTGACAACATTATTTCCGTGTCAGTGTTTAGTTTTATATTTTGACCTTTTCTAAGTGTACATTTATTGTATTTATGGAAATAAAGAGTTTTTGATTTTGATTTTGAAGAAAATGTTAATATTATTATCAAATGCAGACTTAGGTAAGTATATAATTTTGTACAAATCTGAAAATTTAGGTTTTTCTATATGCTGAACCTTTAGATACATTTTTAGGGAACCTCGGGAGAGTTGTTTCAGTGTCGTATCAAAATGAGAAAGTTCAAATGACTTATCGATGTCAACGTCGTCAACGACACCAACAACAGTTTTTGCCACTTTTCACGCAAATGATGTAGATCACGACATCTAACTAACATAGCGTTTAAGTTTACATTTACTTAGGCTAACGCATCTTATCATTTTATCATTTGATAATTTTATTAATCCTATCATTTATCATACAGCCATCTTTACCTACATCTCTCGCCCGGGAGCATGTACGGTGCAGCGCAACCGTGCATTTAGGTATAAGCAAGCTTAATAATGTAAAATCATCAATATTATTAAGGTCAACTGTTACACGCGCCTTCCACTTACATTATTGCATCAGTTCACGTTTTCACCCTATCAAGGTAGGCGCGTGCTCAAATATCAATTTACCTAATAATTATATCAATAAGTAAGAGTTTTTATCATAAACTCTTCTTATCATTTATATCACAAAAGGTGTCCCGTACAAGTTTCCTAAAAACAAAACCTTGTTTGTACTGACCGCTTAGAGTCTGGTCCGACGTCGTCGTCCGAAGAGTCATCGTCGACGGCGGGCGCGGCGGCGGCCTCCCCCCCGACCGCCGGCGCCCCCTCGCCCTGCCCCTCGCCCGGCGGCGCCCCCTCGGCGCCCTCCGTCTCAGACTCCGAGTCCAGCCGCACCGTGCGTCGCTTCTTGCCTGTTACAATACAACAAAGGTCCTAGTCACTAGTCGCCCTGCCAGCGTGAACTGAACCTACACTTCGGACCGGCCTCGCTCGGTCACTCACGCGCAGCCGCTCATTCATTCGCATTGGCATTCCGCGACTGGCCTGACTGACATCTTGCTAACTGCCCGCGCTCACTCACATTCTTGCTTTTGTCATTTCTTCCGTAATATTAACTTGCTTTCTGTTTGTACTTCCATCTATCTAGTTAAATCTGTCATTAAAATCAATCATTCTATCGTAAATAATACTCTTCATTTCTTCCGCTTCGTTATCATTCTTGCACAATCAAACCTTCCAACCCATCCGGAATACCAAGGACATTCTACAAACAGGTATGGGTTAAGGAACACCTAGACTGAACACCCGTACCTATATATCTGTCCCTCAAATAAAGCAAAATTGCAAATTTAGTATTTGAATGGGTCAACTCTGTGTTTAATTTAATCTGAGATGAGCACTGGCAGCTCCACATCCGGCCGGGGCTGCATCCGAGAGCCGAGCTCCGAGGTCGGTTCGGCGATAGTGTCGAGACGTGATCGTGGTTGCGTTGTGTCTGTACTGTACTGTACATGTCTGCACGGTAGAGGCGCTCTGTGTAGTCGTCAGAACGGAACTCGGGGCTCAGTTCCATTTAGTTCACCGATGACTTAAACAGAGCCAGTGGTGACACTGCATGATCAAATTTTCTTAACCCTTAACCACCTGACGTCGGTCACAGAGACTCTGGCGTTTTTTTTTTTCTTGAAATTATTCGGGTTAATAGATAAGAGCAAAAATACCTTTACGCTCGGGCGAGCCGGAGCTGGAGCGGGACCGAGACCTGCAACCAACAGCAATCACGACTAGTTGTTGTTATTGTGTTGTGATGTTGTTATAGTGCGTAAGCCCTCACACTCGGGGTCATTTCTAAGGTATCAGTAACATCCCAAAAAAAATTCGTCTTCGATGGGACTTACGAGTACATAGGTACCCTGAGAAATGACCCTGAGTGCACACGAAGTGTTCCATACCGTAAAAATCAGGCAACTTTTTCAAAGAACACTAAATGTTTCCCTCCCCTTTCAATTTTCAACTTTATTATATTTTTAGCTTTTACTGTTATTAGGTACAGTTGAAGTATCACTTATTTGTAGCAAGTGTCATGTCTATTGTGGTTCCAGCGATACAGCCTTGACAAACGTCCAGTGCGAGTCGGACTCGCGCACTAAGGGTTCCGTTTGATTGTAAGACCTTGTGTCTTGCCAAATATCATGATTCTAGGTCAACACGAAGTAGGTACCCTGTATATTGTGGTCGAGGGAGACAATCAAAAAAGTTTTTTTTAATATACTACAAATTTACGGTTTTCACATTTTTCTCGTAATTTGTGCTTTATGACCTTGCTTCTTACCAAATTTTATGATTCTAGGTAAACTAGAAGTACCCTTTAGGTCTTGGTCTATAGCAAGAATTAAAAGTATTTTTTTTGTTGTTGAATAAACTACAAATTTACGGTTTTAGGATTTTTTCCTTAATTTGTGCTATAAGACCTTGCTTCTTACTAATTTTTATGATTCTAGGTCTACGGGAAGTACCCTATAGGTTTTGCTCCATGGCGAGCATTAAAAGTAATTTTTGTGAATTAATTACAAATTTATGAATCGGATTTTCCCCTTTGCTTGTGCTATTAGACCTTGCTGCTCACCAAGTTTCATGATTCTAGGTCTACGGGAAGTACCCTATAGGTTTTGCTCGATGGCGAGCATTAAAAGTAATTTTTTGTGAATTAATTACAAATTTATAGATCGGATTTTCCCCTTTACTTGTGCTATTAGACCTTGCTGCTCACCAAGTTTCATGATTCTAGGTCTACGGGAAGTACCCTATAGGTTTTGTATGCATGTCAATTTCAAAATATTCAGACATAAACGGCTGTAACTTTTGAGTGCGTTGACTTATAAGTTTTATTTATATCGGGGCTCCAAGAGGTTACGGACTTGAGTATTTGACGTTAATTTCAACTCGATACGTCCACGCGTTCCTGAGAAAAGAGGGTTGGCAGACGGACAGACAGACGGACAACAAAGTGATCCTATAAGGGTTCCTTTTTTCCTTTTGAGGTATGTGTTAGGGATACCGTCAATAATAAGTCCTCCAACAATTGATGATCGCAACTGAAGTTTATTAGGATTAAAGTTAACATGAAGGCTGAATACGGAAGATAGAAATCACGTATTAACAAACATCACGTTTTGCAGGTAGACATTATAATGTGAGGTTTTAGGTGAACTAGCTTTGCGGCCTGACTTGACTCGTTGTACTTTGTACAGTATGGAACCCTCAAAACACGTTTTTTTGTATGGAAGCCGCCTAGGCTTTAATCTGGATATTTATTTTATTTTTATTATTGCTGTTATAACGGCAAGAGAAATTCACATTCTCTGAAAATTTCTTTGTCTACCTTTTACGGTTCATAAGATAGAGCCTTCCATCGTTCTTCTTCTTCTTTACTTTAGTCTACATATTGAAGCGACAGAAATAAAAAATATCACTTTATTTCCGTGTCAGTGTTTAGTTTTATAATTTGACCTTTTCTAAGTGTACATTTATTGTACTTAAGGAAATAAAGAGTTTTTAATTTAATTTGATTTGATCTGACAGACGGACGGACAGCCGAGGCTTAGTAATAGGGTTCCGTTTTCCCCATTTAGGTACGGAACCCTAAAAACAGGATCTGTTCATAAAACCTATTCCAAGTCAAAATGAAACGTACCTTTTTCTGGTAGCGGCAGATCCAGAACGTGAACGCGTTCTGGATTTAGATCTCGATCGGGATTTAGACCTTGATCGGGATTTGGAACGCGATCCAGACCGAGAGCGGGAGCGGGTCCCGGACCGAGACCGAGACCGGGACCGTGAACGAGATCGGCTTTTTCTTTTACCTTCTGTAACACATATTTCGCATTTCAAAATCTGCTGAATTCGCAAGTACAGCCACTCTAAGGAAGCATGAGAGCAAATACATCATTTATTTATTTAAGACTAATTTCTGCCCGCGGCTTTGCACGCGTTGTTTCTATGGGAACGTTTTCTATCCCATGGTAACTGATTTATGGGATAAAAAGTATGTTGATTCCAGGATTAGAATTACCTGTATGCAAAATTTCAGCCCGATCCGTTTAGTACTTTTGGCGTGAAGAGGTAACAAACATCCATCCATCCATACTTTTCTAAACATCCAAACTTTCGCAGTTATTTTTATTTATCTATTATTAAATTGTTATATGAAGTAAAAAATCTCACCGACTCCTACAGATTTAGAGCGAGATCGTGACTTAGATCTAGATCTGGAACGCGATCTTGAGCGGGATTTAGATCGAGACCGGGACCGGGATTTAGATCGAGACCGGGATCGGGATTTGGACCGAGATCTGGACCGGGACTTAGATCTAGACTTGGACCGTGATTTGGAACGAGACTTTGATCTGCTAGCTCTTGAACCTGCAATATACAAAAAGCTTGATCAGCACCAGCCAATTGTTGCATCCAAAGCAAAAAGCTTATAATAGTTAAACTCACCAGCTGGGGATTTGGACGTCGACTTGGATCTGGACGTATTGTCAGGCGCCTTAACGGCGTCCCCCGCGCCCGCCTCCTTACCCGCGGCACCCGGGCTCAAGCGCGCCGGCGACACAGACTTGCTTTTAGACTTAGATTTGCATTTACTCTCGGTCTCGACAGGACTTTTGGTTTTGGATCGGGATTTCCTAGAGATGAGCGATTTGGCCGGCGATTTTGATCCGCTGAGGGAGCGGGATTTAGAGCGGGATCTAGCGCGTGAACCGCTCCTGGATCGAGATTTGGAACGAGATTTAGGGCGCGAACCGCTCCTGGACCTAGATTTGGCCGGCGAACCACTCTTGGATTGTGATTTAACTGGTGAACCACTCCTGGAGCGAGACTTGGAGCGGGACTTGGCACGTGAGCCGCTTCTCGAGCGGGACTTTGCCGGGCTAGCGCTGCGGGAGCGCGACTTGGCGCGGGAGCCGCTTCTCGAGCGCGACTTGGATTTTGATTTGACGGGAGACGCGCTTCCCGAGCGGGACTTCGCTGGCGAGCTGCTCCTGGAGCGCGCGGTGCCCGAGCGAGAGGATGCACGCGACCCGGAACCGGAGCGCGACCTGGATCGGGATTTGGACTTGGATCGAGACCTAGAGCGAGACCGGGACCGGGACTTGGACTTCGACCGGGATCTGGATGACCGCGAGCGGGAGCGGGACTTCGACTTGGAGCGCGAACGTGATCGCGATTTAGAGCTATGACGGGAGGTAAGAGAGCCGTCGTGCGACATCTTGGAGTTTGATTCCACCTGAGAAAACAGATCAAATATAATGGTTTTACTGGGGCCACTGACAGCAGCGCGTTCCACAGTCTTCTTGGAAGCAGCCATGTGGCTGCTTCCAAGAAGAGACTGTGGAACGCGTTGTAGTACACTGCACGGCCACAGAGGAGATACACTAGACCTGTATAAGAGATCCACTACTTACCTTAGATTGGCCTGTGACTCTACTTAAGCCCTTGCAGCGCACCATTTCATTAGCAATAGAGTGGTTCACAATTGGAACCTATTACCAGAAGACATTATATGAGCCACATCAATAAGCACCTTCAAGAATAAAGTTGACAAGTGGTTACGAGACAAAAAACAAACTAAAAAAAGTGTCACAATGGCTTAATTCAACACTCTGTGACATAGAGACATCAGCCGCAGGCTGCTCTTCTTTATTTAATATATAAATACAATAATAATATTTAATTTAATTAATATTATAAAATTAATATTTAAATTTCGAATAAATATTTAAGACCCTTATCACACTGGCAATTGACGAACAATTTCAAAGCAAGGCGATTGCGCAGCGAGCTCGCCTCCCACCCACAGCATCGTCAGGTAGAGCTCTCTCGTGTGGCAGTGTGGCTTGGGCTTTTTTGATTATTTTATATTTTAAACCAGAGGACTAAAATCTTCGCCTGCTTCTTTCTTTAACTCACCGATCTGCTCCGTGAGCGAGACTTTCTCCCACCTGAAATTATAATTAACTCATCATGATGCAGCTGTTGGAAAAATTTACAATACATCCACCAAAAATTTTATAAGAGACAGCTAAAAAAAATTACCATATTTATGTAATCATGTGGTGGTATTCTTTGACAGAATAGAATGGATTAATATAAAATTTCCTACATTATCATAAAATTATTAGATGACAGCTGTTGGTCCTTTCAAGGAACGACATACGGCCACACCACGGGTAGAAATGTACACTTGGTTATAATAATTGTAGATTTCATGTTATTTTAGAAGCCAGGCAGGCCAGGTAGCAATAATAACAAAGGGAACAAATGCCTACAAAACTGATATGGCAGCTTAGCATCCGTGCTCAGCTCACTGAGCCAGGTTTGAAGACAGGCTGTTCCTTTGTGGTTATGTGTTACTTAACAAGGCATACGGACTACATTTTGCACAACTTATTCAGTAAATGGAAATATTAAAAACATTCATTTACTTTCACAAGTTTTCAAGTTTAACAGAAAACTGACTGGAAAGGAAAGAATTATATTTCAAATACGCAATGAACTGGGGTCTCGTGAGCTCCATTTCACTGAACCGGCAAGGCCTTACAGGGTAAGCCCTAAATGATGGAAATCGTTATGTGATCTAAGGCGATGTATAATAGCCTTGTTTTGATAACAGTGAGCATTTAGTGAGGTTATTTATGTTCCTAGAAAGACAACGTACCCGTGTCGGCTGTGTCCACATCCATTGTATCAGAGTACTAAAATCGCACTGCGCCAAATTATGTGTTTCAAGCCAATCATATGAATCATAGATCGATCGCAATCCGTGTCTTATTTCATGGTTTCGATGTGTGAAGTTCTAAAACAAAATTCACTGTTTTACGATCAAGCACAAGCACAACGACAATCTCATAATGGTCTGTGCGACTCGACTGTGCTTTTTGTGTCGAAGTCAGAAGTGAGTGAATGAAGTGAACAGTGTGACCATTGAGAAAATACAGAACCTGCCATACGCTTACTGAAAATCTGCCAAAATCTGCCCAACACTCCAAAAAAAATGCCATAAAATATGCCACATACTTTTTTAGTGATTCTTTGATTGGAAAACAAAAATAACACTTATTAATATACTCAGATGACTTATTAAAAAACATAAAAACACAAATACATAAAACTTAAATTAAACAGTATTTGCTTATAGCTTCATTCAGTACTACTTTGAATGTCCACATTCGCTTCATAATCTTCGTTCTTTTCGTCGTATTTTGATGAGGTTATAGAATCTTTATTTCTCAGAAAAACTATAAAAGTTCATTTACAATGAGAATAAGTTATTCGTAAATAATGTTTAAATTACTCTAGGACCTAGGTACTTATATGTAGGCATAGGTAATCCATCCACATTGATTACAAGCCCATCTGTTTAATAATTTCCTTTATGCCTTCTTTTAGAAAAATACTATGAAAAAATTCGTTCTTTGATGTAAAAATGCGATTCGGTTTAATTTCATTTCAGAAAGGTATTTTAACCTAAATAAAAACTTTTCGAATTCAAATAATAGCAAACGATGGTGAAAATGTTCTTAAATTACAAATCATTTTGGCACTACGTTTGTATGGGAAATTCATCCTCCGCCGGACCCTTAACGTAGAGAATTTATAGTCTATGATTACATGGCGTAGAAATATCAACAAACATTATAAGGGAATTCCCCTTAAGGACTACCTCGGACTAGGAGTTGCCAGGTGTCGGTAAAATTATTTCCAACAAAATTTAATATCCATAATTTTTTGGTCTTACTATAAAATTTATTTTTTTTGTATACGTATAATCTCCAAAATATATAAGAAGGTCACAAAGTGTTTGTTCCCAAATCTGTCAAAATCTGCCACATTTCTATTTCGTCAACGTAATATGCCAAACTGAAAATTCTATAGCCAAATCTGCCAAAATGGCAGAAATCTGCCACAAATGGTCACACTGGAAGTGAAGTCTGAGCATGCATGCTGAGGTCTGTGTCAGTGTGACCATTGAGAAAATACAGAACCTGCCATACGCTTACTGAAAATCTGCCAAAATCTGCCCAACACTCCAAGAAAAATGCCATAAAATATGCCACTTACTTTTTTAGTGATTCTTTGATTGGAAAACAAAAAAAAACACTTATTAATATACTCGGATGACTTATTTTGTATTAATTCTATTTAAAGTTAAAAGTCATAAAGGTCTACATTATGTATTAAATTAAATGACACTGACTTATTAAAAAACATAAAAACACAAATACATAAAACTTAAATTAAACAGTATTTGCTTATAATTATAACTTCATTCAGTACTACTTTGAATGTCCACATTCGCTTCATATTCTTCGTTCTTTTCGTCGTATCTTGATTACAAGCCCATCTGTTTAATCATTTCCTTTATGTCTTCTTTTGTGGTTATAATGGCAGAACTAACTAGAGCTTACTACTTATCTAGAAAAATACTATGAAAAAATTCGTTCTTTGATGTAAAAAAAAATTGGTTGCCTGTAAAGTCGGTATACGGGCGAAAGTTTTACGTGACAACGACTTTGTGAGCGCATAACGTGAGCGGAGCGTAACGCGTAACGCAGTTTCTTGAAGTGTCACCCGGCAAACCAATTTATAAGACGTTGTCACGTCAAAATGCGATTCGGTTTAATTTCATTTCAGAAAGGTATTTAGAAAAAAGCTTGTGGCAGGAAACTTAATAAATATTATTCGAATTCAAATAATAGCAAACCATGGTGAAAATGTTCTTATATTACACATCATTTTGGTACTACGTTTGTATGGGAAATTCATCCTCCGCCGGACCCTTAACGTAGAGAATTTACAGTTGATGATTAGGTACATGGCGTAGAAATATCAACAAACATTATAAGGGAATTCCCCTTAAGGACTACCACGGACTAGGAGTTGCCAGGTGTCGGTAAAATTATTTCCAACAAAATTTAATATCCGTAATTTTTTGGTCTAACTATACAATTTAATTTTTTTTGTATACGTATATTCTCCGAAATATATAAGAAGGTCACAAAGTTTTTGTTCCCAAATCTGTCAATATCTGCCACATTTCTATTTCGTCAACGTAATATGCCAAACTGAAAATTCCATAGCCAAATCTGCCAAAATGGCAGAAATCTGCCACAAATGGTCACACTGGTCTGTGTGTGCACAACTCCACAGACTATAGTCCAATTCAGAATCTTAGATAATTTATGTAAACAACGGTGATACCACATCAAAAAAAATGTTTCGAAATAGAAGTTCATAGAAGATTACTCAATTTTTCTAAATACTTATGGTAGGGTTTATTTTCTAATCAATATCCATTGAATGGAAAATAGCAACGGTTTTGTGCTACATATTATATGTTATTTCATTTGTTTAACAAAGTTATAAAATGATGAAGAAATATTAGCAGAAAATATTTTATGACATATTACCGGAGTAAAATGGGCGTAAATCACAGAGGTTCGAAACAATTTTCGCATTTTGTCATTAGACGCCATTTTATTTCGTGTTTGCATTGTATGTATTGTAATTTCATTCGCTTCTCGTCCGCCGAAGTCGAAGTGTTCCTTTTTCGCTGCTCGTGTGCAATTGTGCGTTGTTGAGTTTTTGTTTTGTTTTCGTTTTGACAGTATCGTTGTCTGTTATTGTTATCAGTTTTTGTTATGTTTTAAACCTTGTTGTTGTTGTTGTTGTGTCACACAACATGGAACCTCAACCCGCGCTCGCGCCGCCGACGGCGGAGATGCCGGGTCCATCGACATCGTCCACAAGTGACTATCTGTCGCCACAAAAAAAACGTCTGAAGAAATCTATGAGTTCTACAAAAAAACTAATGGTGATGAATGTATTCAAAAATACATATACCATATAAATTGGCCACAGGGTAAAGTCTGGTCTGGATAATAAATAATTATATGTATTATAGCTCCGCAAGTTAACCAACATTGAACTTATAAATACCTCTCATATCAATCACGATGCACTGAGCGATGGACGTAGTGTTATGATAGGGATATGATGATATGATATGACGTAGATTCTGAGATGTCAGAATAATGTAATATTTTTTAAGCAATAATAACATGTAATTATTTAAATTGTTTTATTTGTATTTCCTTACGGTCACAGGGAAACGAGGCCGCGACAATGCCACATCCACAAGTAGGGTATCTTTCGTATCGCACAAGCAAAACCGCGCGCCATCACTACTAATAGTGATCCATGGTAAAAAAATGATTTCTACCCCTGACTTGTCATTATGACAGTGACATATCGTGACATTTCTTTGTTTACATAAATTATCTAAGATTCTGAATTGGACTATAGGTAGATATACTACGTCGTATCACAACTCGACACTCGAAACCTCTGAGTACTCAGAGCTCGAAACGAAACGAAAGAATGAATGAATGAATGAAAATAATGTCAATGTCAAGTCCGTAGGTCAAGTCAATAAATTACCATCCCACAGATTAAGTAAGCAGTTCTTCTTTGGTCGGACGGAAATAATAATACGATTAGTTTCGTATTAGTTTAGTCTTTGGCCGCCCCTTTTTTGCGGTAGCCAAGTTTATTTATTTACTAGCTGACACCCGCAACTTTAGCATGGTAGATAGGGTCAGGACTATACTTATAAGTCTGTGGTTATGGTACCTACCTTACTAAAAGCCGTCACACACAGAAGCCGGAGGTGGACGGTATGGTAGCCGAGCCAGGCGTGGCGTTCGCGGTGCGGATGTCTTCACACTGCAGGCGTGCAAGAGCCGTGGCGTCGCGGAGGCGTTTTGGGGCCTCGTGTGTGTAGGTCACGGTCAGGCACGCTTTATTGTAAAGATGCCCTTTTTTAAATCAATTTTATAATCTTTTATACGGCAATCGTATAAACAACGATGTGGTTGGAATAGTAAAATATTTTTTTCGGAAATGTCCATTTTATTTAGCGCCTTATTCGGGTCATAAGCTAAAATTTTGTAGATAAATACAACTCGTAACTCCGCTAGTAGGTAGCACGCCTCCGCACCGCGACGCGTGGCGTGCGCTCTGTGTAAAGACACTCCAACTTGCTGAAATAGAAGCCCGGCCCGCCACGGCTGTGCACCGCTTCGCCACCGCTTGCGGTCTGTGTGTAGTCATATTAATTCATAATATGATACAATTCGCACGCCTTCACCTCCGGCCCGGCCACGGCTTCTGTGTGTGACGGTTAAGTTTTTTTGACGTGACAACGTCTTATAATTCGATAGAGCCGGCTGCACGCACGAAAAAACATGACGTCATGCGGCGTTACCTCGCTCTGAGACGTTGTCACGTTCAACTATCGTCAGTAAACCGACTTTACAGACAACCAATTTTTATCTTCAAAATTGCGGTACACAATAACGGTACCTAAGCTATATACTTACTTAAGTATTTGGATAGAAACACTAAAACAAATAAAAAAATTCTATAACATCATGTCCTAAAGCATCAGCTTTCTCTCAGAAATATTCACTTATGATGAAGATTTCTTACATTGGAATTTTATTTTTATTTTTATCTTTGTAGTAGGGAAATTCACACCACGTAAAGAAAGTTGCCAGCTTTTACGGTAGTTTCTTTTGGGAAAGTTTTGTACGATGGTACGAAACCCTCTGTGTGCGAGGCACATGCCGGCAAAGGTCTCATTTGAGGGAAACTTACCTTACCTACATTATTACAAAAACACCACCAAAGCTCCAGGGAGAAATTAAACAAAATCTTATGAAAATTTTAACTTATTATTGCGTTATTTGTTATTTTTACAAAATAAATACCTTACTATCTACATAATGAAACTGTACAATATAAAATCTACGATAAAAAGCACATTTTGATATTCAATATTATCACCAGAGTTCAAATTCTCAGCGAGCTGCGGCCGCGCGGGTTCACCGAAACCACGGACAGAGCCAGAGCAACCAACGATTTGATGTTCTGAACCATTCCTCAGTCGACTCACCGATCGATGCCTAAGTAGGTAGGTACCTACTCAGTTAGGGATAAAGTTCGGCTGATTATTCTTCTCTCATGGAATCGAAATGCTCCAGTAAATCGAAGCTTGTTAAAACATGGCCTCATAGAAAATGGTGTAAGGTGGCAAACTAAGTACTTTTCCACTAGTTTCTAAAAATATTTGTATTTCACGAGTATCCGTATCGGAATCAGAGTTGAACCCCGATTTCGATTGACTTAGTACTGGGGAGGGAGTGGGGCCTCTCAGCGGTGCAGCGGTGGTCTCGGTGCGTCTGCTTTAGACGCAGACGCACCGCGCGGCGGGCTAGTCCTTCTTGCACTTGTCGTCGTCGGGGGCGGGCTGGGGGGCGGGCAGGGCGGGCAGGGCGCGCGCGGCGACCCGTCCGCCCAGGTAGCCGAGCAGCGAGCCGGCGAGCGCGGCCGCGGCGCCCGCCTTGGCGCCCAGCACCAGCCCCGCCGGCCCGCCCGCCAGCAGCCCCACGCACGCGCCGCCCAGCGCCACGCTGCTGCCGCGCAATCTGCCAACACCAAACTAGCACTGTACTCTGTACTGTACCTACCTTCAGGGAATCTTTACACTTTCAAAGACGATGTGACGTCATTTTTGTCTATTCTTCACAATCACGGGACAACAAACAATCCCTGTGCTTGAGCTAGCACTAGCTTAGCTACTGCACTCTTTAGACGGCAAATTCAACAAATTAATACAATTTTCATTCTATAGGTATGTTAGTAAGCAGATACAAAATTGTTTATTTTTGTTGTAACGAAGTCACCTGTATAAAATCAAAAATTTCATTTGGAAGATGCGATACGACAGAAATATACACAGATGGACACTCGGAATTTATAATAATATGTCGAATAAAGGCCTTAGGTAAATAGAACGCTTCATAAGAAACTAACAAAAACAAAGGGTATCATTTAAACGATCAGCAGATTAAAGAGGTTCTGGGCAGCCGAAAAATTGATTTTGCAAGCAGAAAAAATATTTTGAGCCGCAGCTAGTGGTTCGCAAAAATGACTGAATTGATCAGCAACTAATGTGACAGTGGGCAGCCAAAAAATGTATGTCACAGTAAATTAAATATTTGTGCAGCAATATACTAGTGAAGCAGCAGCAAATCGTGATTCGGATTTAATGAAATTTTGGCATGCCTTTAAAATGACATTGCAGCAATATATGAATGAAAAAGATCAGCAAATCCTGGTTCGGATTTTATAATGTTTTGGCGAGCTGTCAAATTAATTTTGGTTTGCTAATCTTAATACACCCTTTATTATTATTAATCTTCTGTAGCTATCTATCTACATGTTGTCTCTGAGCTCCTCCTCAACGGCTGGACCGATTTTGATGAAATTTAATTTAATGGTGTGTTTGAGTGGGTCACTGGATGGTCTAGATTTACAACTTGACCCGGGAGGTGGCGCTGTACCCGGCCGGGTTCTAGGATTTTTGACTGGGAAATATCTGTCGGAAATACGTAGGTCATAGATAATGTTCCTAACGGCTCTGCTCGCTGAGAGAGGCGGCTCGCTCAAAACCACCCATGCCCTGCTACCTGTGCAGTCACCTGGCTGCCGCCGCCCCCCCGCCGCGCCTGCCGGCGCGGCGGCGGCGTTGCTGAATCGGTAGGAAGGAGGAGGTTGTGGGTTCGATTCCCGCCAAGATACAAATGTTTGTACGATTTATCTAGGTATGTAGTGTACTGTATTAATACATATTTATTTATCTAGGTATGTAGTGTATTGTATTAATACAATACACTACATACCTAGATAAATCGTACAAACATTTGTATCTTGGCGGGAATCGAACCCTCCTCCTTCCTACCGATTCCGCAACGCCGCGCCTCTGCGCATGTGCGAACTTTTGTGAAAAACAAATGTACTAATAGGTAGGTACTTACACTGCAATCCAGAATGTCTGAATGAGTGAGTCAAATTGCCGACGACACCCGCAAACTACCTACCAACCTACCTACTGAGTCGTGAAAAATAGTGTTATTGCTTGCCAAATTGTTTGATGTAGGTACCTACTGATGGTGCAATGAAGTATAGTAATCTATCTATCTAATTGTTATTATTTTCATTTATTGTGCAATCAAATTGAATTGACTTTTGTGAAAAATTAAAGGTCCTGTCATATCCTTTTGTGTTAAAATTAAAGGCCAATCATCGAAAATGTGTCTAGGTACCTACCTATTTCTAAAAAGTGTATACCTACCTACCTAATCTGTGACAACAAGGCTACCGAGAAAAAAGTGTTAAGTAGGTAAGTACTTATCTCTTTTTCTCCCACATTAGTTGCAAACACTACCTTCGCTAGTACCTACCTACCTATAGATAATCAACGAAACACAAAGGATCCTCTGTTAAATCCTCTGAAAATTGCTATTGTCTACTTTGTAGGTAGGTACGGTTCATGAGATACCTACAGTCATACCTAGATGTAAGTGTAAGTAAAATTCAAGAGATTGGGTCCAATTAGGTCCATCCACCTCAGTCATAGATAGACCGGTCACCGCCGCCGGCGTTTGTGTTCCACCGTGGAACACAAACGCCGGCGGCGGTGACCGTGTGTGTGCGACCAAGACAACAATATGCACGTGGAACTAAATAAAATAAATAAATAAATAATGCTGGACAATTCACACAGCATTATCTAGCCCCAAGCTAAGCAGAGCTTGTGTTATGGGTACTAGATAACTGATATACTTAATACAATACACTACATAGATAGATATTTTTTATTATACATAGAAAAACATCCAGAACGCCCTGGACAAATGTCTGCAGATCGTACAAACATTTGTCCCGAGGCGGGAATCGAACCCGCAACCTCCTGCGTCGCAGGCAGACCTTCGCCCGCTGCGCCACAGAGGTCGTCAACAATATGCACGTCAAACTTCCACGTGCATATTGTTGTCTTGGTCGCACTTTGGTCTAGCTACGTCTTTCCATCTTTGTTGTTCATTTCATTAGGTAGGTAGGTATTTCGTGTAGGAAGGAACGACCACACCACTGCGCCACAATAGATAATAATACATTTATCTACTGTGACTGCGCGGCGACGAGCACGTCGCCGTCGCCGTCGCCGAGACGTCACACTAACTCACTGCAAACGAAAGTAAGTGTGAGTGCTCGTCGCCTGCGCACCCTTCCGCGTCCGCGCGTCCCTTTGACCCATTACAATAAGGTACCTACCTACACTGCGCAGCCACGCGCGTACTTCCGAGAGTTCATTTTTATAGATTTGCGCGTAGGTAATAGGTACATACCTGTTACCCACAGAAATCTGAATAACAAGGCACTGTTATTAAGATTTCTGTGCTGTTACCTATCTTATACCTATTTCGTTTGTACGTACCTATGCCACTACCGGTGTCACACACGGACATACATGACCAATAACAATCAAAGGTTCCTTCAATTGCTAACAACAACGCGAGGTAAGGTAGGTACCTACCTACCTATCTCCTACGTGCGTTTGTAGGTATGTCACTGTCGTGCCGGTGTTACAAATACAGGACAGACATGACCAACAACGAACAAGGGTCCTCAGCGCCTTGATACCTTCTTACAAAAACAACAATGCTAGGTAAGGTAGAAATAGTTACCTTACCTACCTACCTCGTATGTGCCTCTGTAGGTATCGACTCGACTATCAAAACCCCACCTTCTTTAACGCATTCACCGCCCAGCCGCGGCGGTGCGACTCGCGGCGCGCTGCCGCCGCCGCGCACACGAGGGTCGAGAGGCTTAATAATAATTTTTTAGTTGACCATACATTTAAAAGCGAACCCATTGATTATGGCTTATACCTATATTTTTTTTAGCTCGGCTGACCAAAACATTAATTTTGCTGCTCAAAAAATTACTTTTTGGCTGATCAAAAATAATTGTATAATCCTGCAAATCATATAATTAATTCTGCTGATCAAAACATTAATTTCGCCGATCAAACAGCTATTTATTTTCTGACCAAAAATAACTTAGTTGCCGACCAAGTGTTGCTGGTGGTTTTTATTTTACAGCCGATCAAAACTTAAAATGCTGCTCAAGTAGTTTTTAAGCTGACTTTTCCAGCTGATCAAATATTTAAAATAAATACCAATAAATTTACTCCCAAAAACAAATGATGAACTGTGTGAGTTAGGTTAGGGCCAGGGCTGTACTCACCTCTCGGCGTAGGAGAGGTGCGCGCGCGCCGCCTGCACGTTGTCAGCCGTCTCCTCCAGCAGCGTGCTCGTGGACTCCACCTGGGGACCGTGGAGGTGGACCGTGAGAGGACTGCGTGTGCGTGTCTACTGTACTACAGTCTCCATCATCCAGAACTAAATGAGCATTTAGTTAGACGAGGTTTTGTCCGCAGTCGGTATGCAAAAATGTTTGAGAGATAATGACGTGCAATTACTTTTAACATTTACTAAAGTTTATCATTGACATGATTTTTGTTTATTCTACGTAGACAAATCGCCGTCAAGGGATCGCTGGGCAATCTGGGCATAGTCATCATAATTAGGCTTGCTGAGACCCACGGATTACGGATACGGATATAGGATGCCCGTTAGGTGGCGAGCAGCGAGCAGGGTTCGGGGCAAAACCCCAACTCTTCCTCGCACGTGGTGAGAAGACAGGGAAGTAGAAGTAGTGGTCGAAGTGATCACCTGTGCCCGCTGCGAGGTGGTCGCGTCGTGCAGATGTGCCCACGTGGCGTGCAACGCGCGCACCTCCTCCTGCAGGGAGCTCCAGCCGACCAGGACGTCTTCGCGCTGTTTCATGCTCAGCTCCTGAACAGAATACTTGCTGGTTGTTGTAGGTGGGTAATTTCATGTAACGGGTGTTACAGTTCGTACACCTTTACTTGTAAATAAATCACTAAATTATTAAGAAAACATAGCAATATAATAATAATAATAAGCCATTTGTGTGCGCAACGGGCGTTACACGATAACACGATTTAGCCTCATATTCCAGATCGCCCGTAAAATGTGGAACTCTGCGAATTTTGTAAGTTTACATTTAACCAAACGTATTTAACCTAAAATTAAGATGTAAACCACTTTATACTATGGGCTAAGTCTGTAGTAAAAAATACGTAAGTACAGATTTTTTTTACTACGAGTTTGTAATTGAAACGGGTGTTACGCGTACGAATCCTAAACAATATTTGCAGTAATAAGTATATTTAAAAACATACGATTGGTTGTTACTTATGGTGAGAAGACTTGAAAATCTATTAATAGATTTTCATTAATATATTGCTCTAAAAAATCAGCTATACACCGAACCCACTATCAATATTTTTATTTAGATTGTTTCTTTCTGTTGTATACTTAATTTACAGCATAGCTAAGTTTAAGTCTTAAGTTTAAGCACGTTTTTTTTGTCGTTGTTGATCATGTGTGGTTGACAGGTAGAAAAGGCCATCGGCATTATGTCCACCATTTGTGTACTTTCTAAATTGTGTGCAATAAAGTATTAAATAAAATAAATATTTTATTGGCTCAAAAGGCGCAATTTCGGAATAAAAAGAAGTAACTGGTGTTAAACTAGGTAAACGTGTTAAAAACTGTCCCATAATTTGTGGATGACCTCTCTGTGTTGAAAAGTTTAGATCAATTTACCGAACCCATTTTCATTATTTTTGTTCCTAATATCATATCAAAAAGAGGTCACCCGTAACGGGTGTTACATGACATTCCGCCTCAATTTTTAGAAAAAATAATAAGCCAAATACAAAAAATACGCAAATATAAGTTGCTTGTAATCATTACCTTACTTTCTCAAATTCATTTTTAAATGGATGCAACAGGCTAGAGGTTAAACAAACTTTTCCACTATTTTCGTAACGGGCGTTACCAGGCAGGGGGACTGCTTTATTGGAACGAAGTGCCTTATCGCGCGTTGTGAAAGGGGATTAGACGGAAAAAATTGTCACGAAAAGTTGTAAGGACACATTTTGACGAAGAGAACCGAGGAGAACCGAAGCGATCCGAAGCAACGACCGCAGCCGAGTTGAGCCGAGGTGCGCTTCGATTCGAAAGTTTTCGACTAACATGGGGGTAAGGATTACGAATTTGATGACGGCAGGCGTGTGTCGGATTGCGTGACCCCCGTGTGCCCCCCCTGAACCCGGGGGGAGCATTGCGGCGAGCGCAGCGAGCCGCAATGCGACAAAGGAGGAACAGCACGGCGAGCGAAGCGAGCCGTGCTCTAGTTTTTTTAGTTTGATATTATAGAAAAATTTATATATAAAATAAACAACCATTGATCAAGCTTGATGACCTGAGTTTAATATGATATGTATAAATGATAACTAAATTAAGTTAATTAAAAAAAATTACCTGCGGTAGCGTTTCCCATGGAACTACCCAGCTATTATTTGGGGTACTCGGGTAACAGTCAGGTGTTCAGGTGATTTACTTAATCAGCGTATGAAAAACCGGCTGCTAGTTTCATCAGAACATGTAGGGTGCGTAGGTGTGCCCCCCACCCCACCCCACAATCCTCTAAGATGTTGTTAGAGTTGTAAATTTAAAGTTTGTTAAGTTTCACGGTTTAATCGTACCTACCGTATCGTAAGTTTGCGACTGGCTTTATTTAGCCGTAGAAACACGGCCATAACGTAAAGTGCTGACCCGCGGAAAACATGGAGCGTTGTATGGTATGCAAACCGTACAGAAGCAGAACACATTAAGTAGGTATGTTAGTTGTACCTACCTGTTCATCAATCTGCAGTTGTATGAGCTGTGGAGGCTCGTCCGCCTCGTCGTCGGGCAGCGGCAGCACGCCCACCGAGTCGGTGGACAGCATGCTCCCGGACACATCCGCCTCCACGCGCCCGCGCCGGTTCTCCGCCAGGGGGGATGTCTCTGTGAGAGGATGCTGGTCAGACACTTGCTAGAATTTGGACTTGGGGCTAACTTAAATCACAAGTTGAGTCAAGACATATTCACCAGTCACAGAAGAAACCAGGGTTAGGGAATGGTAAATGTACAAAGAAATGCCGCTAATGGATATTAACATGAAAGGGCAGATGTGGGGATGAATAAATTGTTTGACCTTTCGTAATGAGATGGCAATTGCGAATAGCCAAACACTTAGGTATTTAACATGAAAAAGTTTTTTTTTTATTGTAGGAGACTATGATTAAAAATAGGCAAAATGATTATGTCCCATGCCGCAATAGGTGTTTTGTAAGCCCGCGGAAGTAAGCATACACAAATCAATTGTAGAGTGAGTTTAGCGAGTCGGTGACGAACGCATAGTTAATGTTACATTCAATTGCAGAGTGAACTCTCTCACCGATAGGCCGCGGACTGCTCGATGCCACAATCGCTCTACAACCATTTTCTATTATACCTAGAAAATCAGTAAATTTTTAGCCACCCAGAAAAAGCAACAATGATTCGAAAAACCTCTACAGTATAGTTGCAGGTATTTGAAACTCAAGCTTAAGTATATCAGAGACGGCTCATCAGTGCCTACCTACCTAGTACTTATGTCGCTTTTCTGAAATATTACCTAACTCCTGAAATATGAGCTCCAGCCCGCGGCTAACACATGTTTTTTACGAGATAAAAAGGAGCATTATAATATGGCATTCCATCTATTCAGTAGTTTTGCCACCAAGTTCCTGCGATTGCCGCCATACAGACAGACACTTCATAAATTCAACGTCGGGTTATCATGGCATTGTCGCGAGTAAGGGTTTGCGCTTGTACACATTTGCGAGGATGAAGATCTTAAGCCCTAGACTCATGTCGTGCACTTACCTAGATAGTCAGTGATGGCCTTGAGCGTGAGGTCTGTGTGCGGGCGCGTGCTGCGGTCGAAGGCCGGCAGGTCGGCGGCGCGCACGCGCCCGCGCAGCGCCTCCAGCTCCTGCAGCAGCGCGCGCAGCTGCCCGCAAACGCGCCGCGCAGCCACCTGCTCGCCGCGCACGCGCCCGTACGAGCCGCTCTCACTGTACTAACAACACACACAACTATGTTAAATCACATCCACTACCCAGCCCTAGCCTAGCGGTGCGACCTGCACCACCCTGCACGCCGCGCCGCTGCATTCCAAAGCAACATGGATGTGTGCTTCATGGGCATTGATGTTGGAAACTTACCAGGCATTTGCTTACTTACCACAAGTGTGGATATTTAAAAAAAAATGGCATCTTGGAAGGTAGGTACGTACAAGTAAGTAGGTACTGGTACCTACCTACCTTCCTAGATGGCGACGCAATTATCAACCAATACCTACATTATGTACCTCTCCTACGAAATTAAAAAACAAGATCCGTCAAGTGCGACGCGAGTGTAGGTAACTCGCGCGCCGAGGGTTTCGAACTTATTTCAATTAAACAAATATGTACTTACTAAAGGTACCTACCGGTAAGAGATATCGCTATTTGATGAATACCCAAAAATAGTAGGTTCGCGCTCTGCATAGGTAGGTACCTACTTCGGAGATAAGGTAAAATTGACTTTTTTCAAAATATTTCAAAAAGTATGAAACCCGCGCCGAGCAAACCGAGCAAAACCCGTCCCATTCATACACATATTGAGTTCTGAGGTGACTACTGACTGACTTGACTGGGATTATTGTTTTTATTTGGGCTGGGGACTTGGGAATCATATCGCATTGAGCTCCTTATGTATTAGAATTAGAACAAAAAAAAAATTGGTTGCCTGTAAAGTCGGTATACGGGCGAAAGTTTTACGTGACAACGTCTTTCAATTTTTATGTCTGTCTCTCTCGCTCATAGGCGGGCTAACCATGCCCGAGTGGAAGGGACGCGTGCCTCTCACTCGCTCTCATTGTGAGCGCATAACGTGAGCAGAGCGTAACGCAGTTTCTTGAAGTGTCACCCGGCAAACCAATTTATAAGACGTTGTCAAGTCAAAATGTAGATAAAGCTCAACATGTAGTACTTAAAAATTGCATGAATAAAAGCTTACAAGGTAATAAGTACATAAGTCTTTGGAATATGTAAATGGTACCTACCTATTCAAAGACATAAATTCTTTTTTTTTTATAACATTGTAAGCTCATGTTCCTATTCCTGAAAGTTTGCAATCTGTTGTTCAAGCCAAATTCTAAAACGATTTTGAATTCTATAAATAGGTTACATTGTGTTGTTGTGACGTTGGAACACGAAGAAATTACGCGTAACCTGGCTGCGAGTTATGTAGTTCAGGGGTTACCTATTTATGGCTTACGACTAGTCACTATAACACATTAAGCAGAACAAAGGAAATAAAACAACCAAATAGTTAGGTACATACTTTGATGATATTAGCCTTGTGTTGTCTCAGGAGATCTAGGTGGTGTGGAATAGCCACTTCGTTAAACTTAGACAATGAAAGTTCAACTCTTTTCAATGGTAATTTGTCTGATTCCTCCATTGCCCCGATTAATTACGAAATAATGCACAAATCACAAACACTGTTATCCAGATAAACAATTCATATATTATGCTGTGATCACTTGCATCCAGGGTTGCCGCTCAGGCAAAAAAAAAGTCGCTAGGCTACAACCGAAAAGTCGCCAGATATATGAAAAATCTAGTTAAATGTCGCTAGATTTTTTATAAGGATATTGCATTAATAAAAGACGGGTAATATTTAAGTGTTTATTACTTGAAGATAATCACCACTTACTTCCCATCAGGCGGGCCGTTTGCCTTTCTCCTTACATATTACATAAAAAAAAGATGTAGGTTTACACAAACAATAAGTAATCAAAATTGAATAAATTGCAACATTTCGTCATCTAAGACGTCATCCTCATCACAAACATTGGCAGGAGCAGTTCTGGAAGTTGATGGTCCCATTTCGGTACTCTTTGTTTTTTAATGGTTTTTGAGATTTTGGAAAGAACATCTTCAGGCAATACGTAGCTGTGGCAAGTCTGGTTTAAATTTCTTAATTGGTTTTTTATAATAATGATTGAATTCAGAGTAACAGGCGCCAATCTGTTTCTTAGTTTATTTTTTACGATATTCATCACACTGAACATTCGCTCGACTTCAGCGTTTGAATGTGGCAGTGACAGAACTGTTATAGCCAAATCTGCTAGTTCTATGTATGTATTGATTCCTGCAGCATTTTTATACTTATAAACTTGAGCCCAGAATTTCACAGTATTTTCATCTTTGTATCCCACTTGACAAATTGAATACTGTGCTACTGCTGTAATAATTTGTCGACTTTGTCTTCATCAAAACCCAGTTCAATTGCAAGTTCAGCAATTGAATCATCCTTTATCTGCTATAATGTGTTTTCTTTAGACAGCTGAGCCATTTTTTCAAGAGCGGTGTAATTGCTGGGAACGCGGTTTTGTATTTCTTTTGCAAATTTAATTGTGAAATCGACACAACTCTTTCTGATAGGGGCTACGGCTTCACGTGTCAAATTGGACGTACTGATATGTGATTCAAACAAGTAGCCTAAGTAGGGTACTGGGTTTAAGTGGTCTTCTATTGTTATCGTTAAAAAGTCCTTATCTGTTGTTGCAGCATTTGGTATCAGTATTCGGTTGCAAACAGATCGCAACAAAGTCATCAATTGGGATCTGCGTTCTCCCCTTCGAAAATTTTGATTCCTGTTTGAACATCATTTAGCACACTTTTGAGATATATAATAAATGTAGGCGGTTGGCTTCGTCCATGTACATTGCATTCAGTAAATCAGCCGTTTGACATTTGTCTTTAGTTAGTGAGAAATGCAGTTTAAGTTCTTCCCACTGAGATAAAATGCTGACTATCACTGGTTCTATAGATAGCCAGCGAGTATCAGACACTTTAAGAATTTTGAGAGGTCCTTCTCCACAGTTGATAAGGCTATAGATTTCTTTATATTCTTGTTGCCGCTTCGATGACATTGAAAAAAACTTGTATGTTTCTCTTATCAGATTCTATATGACTTGGAATGGTTTTTTGTGACGCATGACTAACAGCCAATTGGAGGGAGTGACAAATGCACCTTATGAAAATTAAGTTAGGAAGATTGTACTGCGTTCGGAGGATTTCATACACGCTATTGTGCCGACCCGTCATTACTGCAGCGTTATCAGTGCCAATCCCAATCATATTTTGGACAGATAAATTATGAGCTTGAAGACATTTAACCAAAGTAATGACTAGCCCGTTTGCATCAGCTCGCTCTACTGGTTCCAGTGAGAGAAAGGCGTTAACAATGTTATTCTGTGCCACACTAAAATATCTTAGAATAATTCCCATGAATTAAGTCACACTAACGTCGGTAGATTCGTCCACTATAACGCTGTATTTTTGGCTGCCAATATCTTTCATAAGATTTTCCTTGAAATGTGGTGCCAGTACCTGGTTGATCACCTGAGTGCATTTAGTTCTGTGCATTTTCAAATCGTTTGCACATTTTGAATCTTCAAAAACATCTTTGCACAAATCGGTCAAAATGATCTATTTGGGAAATGGCACTGTGTTCCGAAATAAACAAAGCAAGTTTACCTTCAGCTTTTCGAGACTCAAGGGCGGATCCAAGATCTTATTTGGGGGAGGGGGGGGGGCATTTATAATATCAAAATATTTTATAAAATATAATAAGTATAATATTTTTTTGACGTGACAACGTCTTATAAATTGGTTTGCCGGGTGACACTTCAAGAAACTGCGTTACGCTCCGCTCACTTCAAGAAACTGCGTTACGGTCGTTGTCACGTAAAACTTTCGCCCGTATACCGACTTTACAGGCAACCAATTTTTTTACAAAATAAATCATCGAGTCACGCGCGGGCGGCGCGGGAGGAGAGGCAGTGCGGCGTTGCGCCGAAAAAATATCATTCTATGAGATAGCGGTTCTTAAACCCTTTGGACATCGAAATATTTGACAGAGACCTAAAATTAAGTTCGTTGCCTAAATGAAAACAATGGCGAGCGGAGCGAAATTCGAAAATCTTAAAAAAAATTATGAGACTTATATTAGTAAAAGAAACGAACAAACATATAAAATAGGCAAGCGGAGCGAGCCTCGAAATTTTTAAAGATATTTTGGTGACGATTGGAAAATTTTTAAGAGAAAAGGAAGAAAAGACGATATAATAACGGCGAATGAAGCGAGCCTCGGAAATTTTAAAGTTTTAGCGACGACGATTGGGAAATTTGCGAGAGAAAAGATGATATATAAAAATGGCTAGCAGAAGCTAGCCTATTTTGTATGTATACTCTTAACTTTCACAAGTGTCCCAATCGGCGCTAAAATTCTCAAATTTTTGAGGCTCGCTCCGCTCGCCGCACCATTTTTATATCGTCTTTTCTACATTTTCACTTACAAATTTCCTAAATTTCGCTAAAATATGTTTATAAATTTCGAGTCTCCTTCGAATGTCGAGACTGCATGTTTTCTTTAGGAGCAGGAGAAAAACTTATTTGTTGGTTTTTTGAAAGAACTTCACATTTTTGTTGGTGTTTCTTTGTTTTTGCGTGTTTCCATAAATCGTTGATTTTAGCAAACATTTCACTGTGACAAAACGAACAAAAGGCTTTAAATGCATCATTCTTATTAGGTTTAAGCCAGCCTTTGAACTCTCCTTGGTTTTCCCACTCAGTTCTGTACTTTTGGGTGTAAGTCTTCTTCTTTAATGGTACGTCCATTTTAACCTTCCAACTAAATTTTGTTAACTGGAAAAGGACAAAACTAACAATCAGTGTAAGTAACTTGTGAAACAATGACGCAACGCAAACTGAAGTATAATTGGTAGGTAGATAGATCAAGTACCATGTGTAAAACAAGACTACAATAACTAACAGTTCGAATGCTAAACAGAGACGGAACAGTGTTTATAGTGTTAGTAATTAAAGACCAAGTAACTATTTCGTTATTCTAAAAAGTCGCTAGATATCGCTAGATATTTTTTTGTCGCTAAATCTGAAAAAAATGTCGCTAAGCGAGTCCAAAATCCCCTAGATCTAGCGACAAAGTCGCTAAAACGGCAACACTGCTTGCATCACATCACAATATTGATAAAATAACAAAAACAAAGAACAGCCAGCAGCCAGCTGATTTGATTGATTGATTGATTGATGCGACGATTGCATGCATGTTGACTTTGAAGTTTTCACTGACATTTTGAAGTTTATTCGTCTATGGAGTAGTCGACATAAAGACAGTTCTTGGCCAAAATATTGAAAGCCGCCCGCCACACACAGAAACCGTGAGGTAGGCGAAGGAAGGCGTGCGGGTTGTATTGTATTGTATCATGCGAATTTATGTATATGAAAGACCACACACACATGTCATTCAATGTATTTTCTTGCAATCTCGAGAATAACCACGGAATTAGAAATTAGGTTGGAAGGGCAATGTACCACAAAGAGTACCGGTGCGGTGTCGTCAAAAGTCGTCACACTTTAATTTCTTATTCCGTGAGAATAACCCTAGAAATCGCTCCGGATCACAGATTAAGTTTATGTATATTATGTATATACATATACATACCTACCGGATCGTGCGAACAGCGAATGTCACGCGAATGAAAGAACGAAGAAAGAATGAACTGAACTAGTAAAAAAAAATTAAAACAAAATGGATGACGATGTATCGATCTCTTACAGAAAAATCTTGTGAATTCCCAATTTTCTGGTGTAAAGTAAAAATAATTTTATTAAAACTATTTACTAAGCATCAACGCGTAGATATATGACATTGTACAAATTCGACTACGTGTGAATCAGAAGTGATGAACAGTGTACGCGTCATTGTCGTGTCGGTGTAATTTTTCGTTAATTTTGCTCTATCTTGCGGCCGGAACGTAATGTCGTTCCCGCCGCGGCCGCCGATGGTTCCCTACGGAGTAGTTGCCATGGCCACACACGTGAGTTTCTTTAGATAAAGTAAAGTAACCTTACTTTGTTAGTAACGATGATATTATGAACACCGAACTTCGATTCAACGGCATAGAACTCAAAGCAGTGGTTATCATTGACCGTGAAGTAGCACTCCTGCCAAGGTATGGAGAAACCTAACCATGTGGAGTAGTCAAGTTAAGCGAACACAACGAGGGGTTTTACATATTAATGCCCAATCACAGTAGCTGGTATTCTGCAGATGGTGGTGAATCCGTACAGCGGGGGCGCGAGCGGAGGTGGGGGCGGGCGCGGCGCGCTGCTGCCGGCGCCGGGCAAGGCCGTCATCTCGCGTCCGCCCACGCGCAACGGGAAGGAGCCCGAGGGACCACCAGTGACCATATTCATAGGTAACTGTCCTCTTGTCAGGTTGCTTACATTTTAAATTTCATCTTCCATTCTCTGATTAATAAGCTCGTTTCTTTTAGCGTAGCTATGGGCATGATTTTCGCAGTACCTAATAAATTACTAACAAAATATCTTACATGCAGGCAACATCACAGCCCGTGCACCAGAGAATATGATCCGATCTTTATTGAATGCATGTGGGCCCGTGCTGAGCTGGAAGCGAGTGTCCACATTCGGGTTCAGTGAGTTTGCGTCACCCGAGGCAGCACTGCGCTGCGTCAGACTGCTCAACGGACGCAGGCTGGCAGATAAAGAGCTGCTGGCGAGGACGGATGGAAAGATGCAGGCACTTGTAGATACCTACAAAAGTGAGTAAGACGAAGAATTTTTCACTATGTAATCAAGAATATGCATTATTTTAAATAAAAAGTAATTAAATTATGTAAGTGGAGTGCCGGGGAGTAATTCTGACAATTTCAGGCTTTCCCAGATAGAAGCAGACTGAGGTGATGGCCAGTTGTATTTACTTGCAATTTGAAAGATATCTATTTGACACAATATTTTATGTATTACATCAATTAGTTTTCTACATGAGTGTTTTCTATCCATTTGTTTTAATTGTTAGTTTGTTTGGTTCTAAAAACTGCATTACATATAATTTACCCGTAATCGGAAACTACTAGGCTTACCCCTACCCATAAGTTCCAACCAATTTTGTTAAGAAAGCTGTGTGTTTTCCAAAGAAATTAAATTAAAGTTAATTAAATTAGTCAAAAATGGTCTAAATGGATCATGGTATATAACAAAACCATTTTAAAAATCATATAATAAAAAAGCAGTCTTATGTCCCCTGAGAGTGGTCTGAGATTATCATTTGTTGGGTTCTAAATGTTGATACTTCAAATAATTGTATATCAAATATTGTTTTTGTTTTATATTTATTAAGGTTACCACAGCGTTACAATTTCCATATAAATACTTAAAATATACATAACACTAAGGCCAAAACGGATTACACCGATATTAAACCGTATCCAAACATGGACTAAAGACTGGATTATCAAACTCAATGTATCCAAATGTAGTGTTCTACATCTGGGGCAAACAAACCCCAAGATTACATACACTTTGAACACCCCTATCCCTTCAGTTCTCCAACAAAAAGACCTAGGCATTACTGTTACTACTAACCTCAAATGGGAAGAACACATCACAGGAATAGTGAAGAAAGCTAATTCCTTTATCTATGTCATAAGAAGAGCTTTCCAGACAATGACGGTGGAGATATTCCTAAAATTCTATAAAACTTATATTAGACCTCTGTTAGAATATGGCTTTCAAATTTGGAGCCCCTACTTACAAAAAGACATAAACCTACTGGAGAGTGTACAAAGGAAAGCCACAAAAATTCCCAAAAGCCTTCGCCGGATGTCCTACCGAGACTAGCCGCCCTACGCCTCACTACCCTAGAGGATAGACGCCTCCATGGTGATCTAATAGAAACATTCAAAATTCTATCCCACACCTACAACCTGCCCGACAAACACAAAATATATACCCCCAAGGTGCCATTCAAAACAGCTAGAGGCCATAGTCTCAGAGTAACCCGCTCACCATCAAACTCTAACATTGCTCATCACTTCCTGAGTAACCGAGTGGTGCACAATTGGAACCAGCTTCCTGAAGAAGTTGTAACAGCCCCCTCTGTGAACAGCTTCAAAAACAGACTCGACCACTGGTTACCAACGCACAATCTGACCACAACAAGAGACTAACTAGTGTAGTGAAAAACTTTAAAAGCACTGTGATATAGACATATCAGCTCTCAGCTGCTCGTCTATAATCCAATAATAATAATAATAATAATAGATAAACAAATGGTAAGGTAAGTCAGAAATTTGAACAATGTAAATTATAGTTTAATATCTAAAGTAATAACTTTAACTCTAATATAAATATATTTACTGATGTAATAGATATTTGTGTGTGTTTGTGTATATATGGAGCCCCTGAGATCACCGGTCTCTTAAGAGAGGACAGGAGCCACCAGTGTGTATGTATGTGTGTGTGCGTATGTATATGTGTGATCATGATCAGGAAAAATCACAATCTGTTTCCCCGAATATGTGACATTGTAATTAGGAATAGAAGGGACAACAATAGATTAGCCAGACACGAATCAAAAACTACTATGTTGAGGAAGAGTGTAGTGTGCATGGCACCTGTAATCTATAATAAAATACCTAAGAGCTACAAACACTTTAATGTAAACTTATTTAAGACTAAATTTAAAAAACTTTTATGTGAAAAATGTTACTATAATATTGACGAATTTCTAAATGATGTAATATAATTTTATGCTACGTATACTAAATTCAAATCAAAAATTAGATAATAATCTTGTAAATTTGTTAGTGTTATTTACAATTACATTTAGTCCTGCTGTGCATGCCTATACTGGCCATACTCTCTAACTACTTTGCACACCAATGTATATTGGTCAAACATGTTGACTCAAAAAAAGCTATTTGTCATCTTTTCTTTTTACATGTGTTTGCAAATAAATGACTTTTACTTTTTACTTTTACTTTACATAATTAATTATGTATGATTTTGTGGTTCTAAGTTACGTTTACTTATTTGTCTTTTGAGCCCGATTTTGGAAGAATGAAATATATCCAGATCCGGGTAGATTTTATTATATGTTGTTAGTAATCTACATAATATTGAATTTTGGGCATACGTGGTCGATACTTGAGGCACATTAAACAATGGTGTATGTCTTGTGCGGTATTTAGGAGCCTGTAATGAAATTTACCCAATAGTTGACTGCTGTCAATTGCACCATTGAGAACATCATGTAAGAGAACCACATCCTATTGTCTACGTCTTTGTTCAAGAGTGTCAATATTAAAATACCTACAAGCATCTTGATAGGTATGGAATGTGTTGTTTGAGAATAGAGAATGAAGTTGTAACATGATGTCTGTGTTTAGCGGAGCAGAGATCGCGCCTGGGCGCCAGCGGGGCGGAGGCGTCGGACGCGCGACAACGCGGACTGGACGAGCAGGCCGAGAGACGCATCCAGCAGATCATGCGCGACTACCAGCATGAGATCAACAACTATGAGATACTGCAGAAGGGTAGGTACCGAGTGTATGCGTCTCCTCATGCGTCTGTGTGAGGCCTCTGTGTGGATATTTGAACAACACTACCGACACGACAACACGACTAGCCGCCCTACGTCTCACTACCCTGGAGGAGCCTCCGTTGCCTCCGTGGTCAACTGATAGAAACCATCCAATTCTGTTGCACACCTACAACCTGCCTGACATACTCGTTCACCATCAAATACTAACATTCCTCATCACTTCCTGAGTGGTGCACAATTGATACCGGCTTTCTGAAGAAGTTGTTACAGCTCCCTCTGTGAACAGCTTCAAAAACAGACTCGCCCACTTGTTATGAACGCACAATCTGACAAGAGACATACACTAGTTTGTGAAAAACTTTAAAAGCACTGTGATATAGACATATCAGCTCTCAGCTACTCATCTATAAATCAGTAATAATAATAATAAATGATATGGATGTAAATAATCAGACATGCGTTAATTTGTGGGAGGGGGCCCCTTCAGCCGTGAACGTTAGTTATATTCCAACACATAAAATGTGTACTGACATAGCCATCTTCGGTTACAGAGGAGCAGATCTCAAAGACGGCCAAGGTGCTAGAAGAGGCGGACATCTCCGAGGAGAAGAGTGACGTCATCCTGCGCGAGATCGGCAAGTTCCGCGAGAGCATGAAGGTAACCACGCCCCCCCCCCCCCCCCCCTCCTCCTCCTCCTCCGTCCCTGTCCCTCCACTGTGTTGCTAATGCGGCGCCGGACGAGCTACACACGGGTTGATGTGCGGATGGGGAATTAATGCTTGAGTGGATGAAAGAACTATATCATTCTTTATTACATTGAGAAAAACAACTAATAATGAATTAAATGCAGTTTGATAAATATTCTGGTCGTTAGAAATATTTAATGACAAAGTTCAATGAAACGGATGTTATGTAGATTGTATGCGTGGTGAGTCAGAGGAAGACAATTATGGAAGATTTAAGTAAGATTTAGTTTAGCACCTATTTACCATCAGTATGCAGTATGACAATCTGTGTCATTTAGTAGAGTGACTTGCTGAGACTATTTAGGAGCTCACTCGCGCGCGCCCTCAGAATGCAGAATGCAGCCAATTCTGAGGGCGCGCAGACAAAGAGCGAATGAACGGCGAAAATAGACAGAGAGCCATGAACTGACGCCCGAATACTCGAGCGAACATCAGATTTAAGTGGTCTCACGTGACCATTTTATTGACATCAATCAGAAATATGAATTTCTTGTTAACTGTTGTTCAATAGATCTTAAAAAATAGTTTCAACAGCTTATTTATTAGGTACCTCAACCGCCTGTATTGGTCCACTGATGGACGCAGGCCTCCCGCAGGACATAAGCGCCTTGTTGGCTTTTATCTCATGGGGGTAATGCCCATAATCCCCACTCTGGGCATGCAGGTTGGGGATCGCAGTTCGGTGGTAGAATTGTTCTGCAGGAGGCGCTGCTGCCCGCCCCCGGTAGATATCCCTTAGTCGCCTCTTACGACACCCGCGCGGGAAGAGCTGGGGTGGTGCAAATTCTAAATTACTTTTTTATTAATAGACATGCAATTACTAAAATTATTATTAATTATTGTATACATTTATTAGGTATGTTTAAAGATGGCTATTTAATTAATTCTTACCTACATTTTAAGAACATCAAAATATGGAGGTCAAACAATACACAATACAATATGGAACCATCACCTACCAATAATTCTTTAAAAGAGAAGAAAGCATATAATAAATAAATCAATATATAAATATAAAATCAATATGTATTTTGCTTTCAACTTTAATTTATTTCTAAATATGTAATGTTTTAAGTTCAGGAGATTATGAAAATGATTATGGCTGTAATGAAAGTGATTCTGTGAAACAGTGTTATTGACATTGACAGACTTTTATTGATAACTTTGTAAAAATTCTAATCGGAAACTGTTTTAGCTTTATTTGTTCTTGTTTTATGTATTGTTATACAAGCAGTACCTATCAGCTTTTTGTTTCCCAAATAAATAAAAAATAAAATAAAAATGTGACGTGAGACCAGTGCTCGATTACCTTTAAAGTATTCGGGGGGGAAGTGCTTAGGCCGGCAGAGATCCAATATCAGGGTAAGTTGTGAGAATGTGTGCGGCGCAGGCGACGTAGGCGACGTAGGCAGGGTAGGCGGTGCGGTGTGGTCGGTCAACGCTGTGTGTGGTTTGGGCCTTGAGTGACGTTGTTGCGTGTAGGTGGGGCACGCGCGCGGGCGCCGCAGCCGAGCGAGGAGACACGGTGAGTGCCGCTGACCGCAGGCCGCCGCCGGCCGCGCCGCGCCCTCGCGACCACTCGCGACACTACCTACTGTACTGCCGCACAAGGCGGCATCTGTCCCCAAAACTAGGCACACTCGTAGCTTGTGGCTTCAACAAATACTGCCTTACTACGAGTAGCTCTTAAACACTGTACTGTTACTGTTGAGACCTTTTTAAAGAAACGGTTATTATTATTAAAAATCTGAATTGAAATGCTTGCTTTCTATAAGCCCATGCAGCAAATTTGGATGCGACAGATTTAATTAAAATTTAATAAATGATGAAACAAAGTGGTCACTATCTTTCTTTTCTTGATCAGTTTATTAAGAAACAGTAAATTTGCATGCAATTTATTTTTGTTATTATTAACGCCGCAAGTTTCTTTGTTTCTTATAGATTATGTGCATCCTGTAGCTGTTAAAATTTTAAAGCAATATATTCGAATGTAACAATAAAATGTCTGTTCCCAAATCTTTTAAATTCATGGTACATAAACATAACATACATTTAGATAACGATAAAAATATACCTTTTCAGAAGTATTATCATAAATCATAATCATGAACTTACAAAATTAGCACTTAGACAAGTCAAATGGTAAACATTTTTTTTTTATCAAATAAGAAAGTATGAGTGTTTTTATCTTCACTTCAATTTTTTGTCCACTTGTGGAAGAAGTGAATATTAGCTCTCAATTGGTCGCAATTTGGTAAAGTTGCGACGTGAGGGGGCACGCGGCCGGCGAGGTCTTATTATATTTTGTTTCCGTAATCTATCACACATTCTTACATCATTTCCATATATTATTTAGTCATCTATCCGTCTGCTACTAACACATTGATCTCACTTCATACATTTACTTCAGTAGGTACACTTTCTGTTCTCAGTCTCATTCTCTCTTTAGGCCACAAAAGATCTTGTTTTTATATTTGACACATCGTTATATTAACCTTTAGTTGTAAAATGTGGACGGTTCGATTCCCATCGCAACGGAGTGAAACAATCAGCGACCGAAAGTCCGAAAGTCATGTTTGGAAACTCCAAAGACTGTAGTGAATTCTTATCTTGCCTTCGTAATAATCCTAATAAACATGAAAGGAAAGTATCGTATCCTCGTGGTACTGCAGTCCTCAGCACAAATACGTCCACTGCTGAACATGCCTGCCCACGGTGGTGCAGTCTCCGTTGCGTTGCGAACGGCCGGGTCGCGCGGCCGCATTCGTGAGTTGCGGCCGCGCGACGTGGGCGGCCGCCTCGCGCACCGCACAGCTACTACTTAGTCTTGCCTGTTACTTTAAACCATATTTGCTTCTAGAATACAAGATATTTAATAAACACATTTACGTAAGTATATAAACTTATGAAACACCTGGTAATAATATCAGACAACACAAGATAAAGACAAACACAAAATGTTCGTCTCCGCTACGAAACTGGACGGGAGAAGAATTAAATGATGAATGTCTATTAAAACCAAATATTGGCAAAAACTGTTTACCAAAAACCAAAGGAGAAGTTCGACTTCTGCGATTTGCTCCGATCCAGTGTCGTGTAATATTTGTCATTAAGATAGATAGATAAAATCTTTATTTGCATCTTCAGACACACACATACAGTCTACAGCAATTTTATAGTACACTAATACAAAGAAACAGTTATAAAATAGAGTTGACAAATAAAACAAACAATAGCATTAGGTATTAATATTAGTTTGCTTTTGTAACACGTTTGTTGACAAAATGATCTTGGATTCTAGAACCGAGTATAGAGTAGTGTAAATGTAAAGTGGTTTGGGATCGTGTGTGCGCGAGGAGGCGTCCGCTAGGTGGCGCGGCGGCGGCGGGGCGCGGCGGCGGCGGCGGCGCGGCGGCGGCGGCGCGTATCTCTCTACCTCTGCAGCCTGACGTATGAACACATTCTCTCTTGATATATCTACACGCGTCCATGACACACCGAATGTCTATCCTACATTGTTCTCTCGCGGAAATTCATTAAATTATTAACTTGAAATTTATATTTTTTAAAATAGACCTTGCACTCAATAGATTTCATTTATTATTTGGAACCCGCGCCCGCGGCGGGAACTTGGTACTTGTTTCTGGACTGGTTTCCGCAAGTAGTTGCTCCGGCCGCACACGCCAAAGGGCCTCGGGTGGGACCCGGCAGCGGTGAGAACTTCGATACCGAAACAGATTTGTATTGAATGAAACCTCGCAGCGTATGCAGCGGCTGCGCGGCTGCGCGGCTGCCAAGCTCCGGGCGGTTGCAATAATCGAACACTTGCTCTTGCTTCCGTAGAAGGTACACAATGTGTCTCTGGTGTGGTCATGGGCGCGGCCTGTACCCGTGCTGTGATGTGCTTGTTCCTTGCAGGTGGTTAGTTAGCGAGCCCACGTTTATCTCCACTCTGTATTCGCCGTGAGTCTTAGAAATGCATTAAGCTGTGATTCAAATCCGCAAAGATTTTTATGAGATTGTTTCGTATCTACTAGCTTTAATAAGTTCTACACTGACCACAAGCCTTAGCCTTAGGTTCTCCGCGTGGCCGTGGACTCTCCACTCCTCCGCATTCTAACTACTCAATTTAAATCATTCATATTAATTATTTTTATAATTTTTAGAGGTTTGTGAGACAATAATACTCTCTATTTTTTCTTTCATTTTGGAGCTAATTCAAATCCAAATACAAGCCAAACAAATTTTCGATTGCTGTCCAATTTTACCGAAGTGACAGAATTCCTGTCTATAATTTGCCGCGGTGAACGATTTGCTTTCAATATTTCCAACGTTCAAATTCATAATTAATCGATGCTTGCCCGCTCATGGAATCAGTCAATCCATTTTGTGTCGCTGGAACCGGCTTCTAATCAAATTGATAAATGCAGGTGACCCGTAGCACCCGTTCAGAAACAGTACATTTTGAATATTAGTACATTCGTACTGAGCGTGAAAAATACATAATATATACCTACATAGGTGAAACTCAAATCTTAAACCTGCTTTATTTCTGTAAACCCATATAGGACACTAAAATCATTGCACTCTAACTGAATCTTTACCATGTTTTTTGTTGTGTTAACGTTAATAACCGTAATAAATAAAAGTTGAACCGTACAGCAGAATCTAGTAATGAATGCCCCTCGGATGGTTGTAGAGATAGTTGGGTGCGTGGTCAGTGTATGCGGGTGCGGTGTACGAGAGGGGTTTGTTCACGCGCGTGTCGTCCCGCAGGACGAGGCCGAGGTGGTGGTGCGCCGCAAGAAGGACGAGGCCAAGGAGCCGCCGCCCGCGCCCGCGCCCCCGCCGCCCGACAAGGAGGACAAGCGACGCGACCGCGCAGACGAGCGCGACCGCGACCGCGACAGGGAGCGCGATCGAGACAGGGAGCGCGACCGCGACCGGGACCGCGACCGCGACCGCGACCGCGACCGGGAGCGAGACAGGGAGCGCGACAAGGAGCGCGACAGAGACCGCGATGACAAGGACAAGGAGAAGGACAAAGACAAGGAGCGGGACAGGGACAGGGAGCGGCGCCGCAAGAGTCCCTCCAGGTGAGCAGTCCAGAGCACACACCGCTTGATCCTAAACCGACCTCGACCTCATTCTACATTCACTCAGGTTCAGAGTATTTTGAATGTACCTACTGTCATCATTTTAATGTATTTTTAACCGACGACTGTGCAAAAAAAAAGGAGGAAGTTCTATGTTTGGCTGTGAGTATGGTCTTTATGTATGTTCGTCTGTTTCTCCAGCAATGGCAGCCATTATGGACCGATATTGAAAATTCTTCTCCGAGGTGATACCATTACATTTTTAATCCCGAGGCATTAATATTTCTCCCGCAAAACTAAATTATTATAAAATAAGAATGAGTGTTCCTTGATTCACTTCACTTTTTTGTCCACTAGTGGGAGCAGGGTATGTGTTTGTTGGTGTTACCTCAATTAGTCCTGTTCCTACAAAACTTGCTCGTGCCATTATCAGCTTTTTGGTCGCGCGTCGCGCGAATGGTCTAAGTAAAGCGATAAGTACGTGCTCTGAAGGATGTCCCTACTCACAACCGACTATGGAATCATTCTCCAACTGTGTTGTTTTAGATTAAAAGTTTATTTATTTATTTATTTTTATTTTATTTTATTTGGAAAACAAACAGCTTATTGTACAAAATTGGTTGAAACTTATGGGTAACTTAAGCCTAAATATTTTAAAATAGTCTGTCTTCTTTTTCAGAGGTAAGGATCGCCGCGAGGATCGGGAGAAGGAGAGAGAACGCGAGCGCGAGAGGGAGAGGGAGGAAAGAGAGAAGGACAGGGAGCGCGAGCGGGAGAGGGAGCGGGAGAGAGAGAGGTGAGTATTCTAATAAGAATAGTGATGTATTTTGTATTCCATTGTGGTGTTCTCTGCAACATAATCTGCCGATCAACAGCTTTGTAACCTTGGAGTTTAAAGTGAATGCTTTTGTCGAAAAGGTCAATAATTTTTTTAAGATCTTTTACAAAAACACTTCTTTTGTACTATTTTATTTATTTTATTTTTATTTATTTAAACTACCATAACCTTACCATTAACTAATTTCTGTGATTGTAACAGCTTTCAAAATGTTATTATTTTGCAGACAATGTAAACCTATGTAAGTTTTTGTGGATTATCGACTTTAATTAATTGAAACTACGAAACTACTACATTATGTAAATTACTTAAAGCAGCTTTTTTATTCCAGGGAAATACGAGAAAGGGAAAGGGAACGGGAGCAGCGAGAGAGGGAGCGAGAAAGAGAACAAAGGTATGTTTGGTTAGCAGCCAGTTTCTCCTTTATTAGTTTACTGTCTTAGTTTATTGTCTATTTACGAGTTTCTTTGAATAAATTTCATTTTATTTTTATTTTATTATGTTACTGATGATTTGACAAGCATACATAACAGACATAGAAAATGCCTGCTTAATGTTCCCGAAAATAAAAAAATCGGATTGTTAATTGATTTTAAACGTCAAAGGATTTATGAAGAAAACTGCTGACCTAATTTCCGTTGCTTATCTACCCAAGAGCTTTTGACTAAAGATTTGACATCATGACAATATTTTGGGATTATGGGAAAAGCAGACCAGACGCATGCCATCAACAAAGAAGACATGTCATCATGGGGTCCGGGGCTATCTCACATTAGGGGGTAACCCCAGATACCCCCAGACCCCTCTCCCCTACGCCAGTAAGGCGCTGGGGAGTCTTATGTCCAGCGTTGGACTAGTAAATGCTGTCGATGTGTTGTCAAGGGCTTTGACGACTGTACTCTCAAATATTCAGGGCAAGTTATTTTCTTTAGTAGTTGGATGTACGTGAGTTTTTATTAGCGTCGTTATCAGGCGTGCAACAATATAGCCCGCGCGCAGTACAGAGTACAGAGTCGCAGCGGCGCGCGGCGGCGATAAGCGCGATACGATAACGGACTTGGATTGCGAGTGCGCCCGCGACGTGCTGCGGCGCCTGCTGCGTTTGATCGCGCAGCCATTCTACCAGCCAGTTTACTCGCTTCTATAAATCATACTGCTACGCTGCAACAAACGTCAGTGCTACATTTCCGATAGATAGAGGACAGGTGGACACGCCCAATAAGGGCGTCTATTCGAAACGTCGAAATGCAATAGATTTATGATCAAAATTACAAATTCTGTTTTTTAAACCAGAAACAAAATACTAAATTTTATGCTCATAATTAATCAAATTAATTAGCGACACAAACTTAATACCGATAACCTGTACGTACATACTGTCCGGTATCTCCGGTGTTGCACCGAGCTGAATGTGAAATGGTGAAAAAGTGATTTATCCTAAAAGGAGTTATGGGAGAGTAGTATGTAGTGAGGTGCCTAGTGTAGTGTGGTGATGCGAGTGGTCCCCCCGCCGGGGGTGCAGGCGGTGCAGGGGGTGCAGGCGGCTCAGCTGAGCATCGAGGAGCTGTGCGTGGCGCTGTGGGGGCCGCCGCCGCCGCTGCACCCCTTCATACGGACGCGGAAGGAGATCGCGAGGGAGCGCAGGATACTCAAATATGGGTACATACTACACTTCAAATCAATCTCATTTATTTATTGCATGAAATACATGTTATAAAAGTTGTTACATTCATGTAATGGAATTTCACAATGTATTCTGCCCTATTGGGCGTGCAATATCTTAAACAATAACAGCTAATACAGTTCCAATGTTAGTGTCAATGTTATACCTCCAATTTATCCTACTAAAGTTATAAAGCCGAAAGTTTGTGAAATCTGAATTTTTGTTACTTAGGTTAGGATCTCCTCAGCTTCTGAACAGAACAGATCAAAATGAAATTTGGCGTACGTTTAGAGCAAAGCCTAACTTGGATAATAAGCTACTTATTATACCGAAAATTCGCGTGCGAAACCGCAGGAAGCTAGTCGGTCATATATTCATTAAAGGTATTACTCCTTTATTGAATTTATGACCGACTAGCTAACATTTTTTTGTCAATAGTTCAGTCACCTTCCTCCGACACAACGCACGAGGTACTGCAGTTATTCGCCAAGCGTGGTGATTATGGACAACCCCGCCCCCACCCCCTCCCATGTCGGGGGCATGTTCAGCAGCAGACGTCTCTGTGCTAATGCTATTGCTATAATTAATCATAATTGTGTATAACCATGTCCATTACTGTGAGTGGTGTACGTTACCGTATAAATTAAAGTAAAATAAATAAATACACGCAGAGGAATACACATACACTGGTCTAATGGGGGAGCGAGTGCTTTAGAATAACAATAAAATATCTTTTCTTAAACATGCGCGGAAATATTGTCATTACTTTGAATAAAGATCACGCGAAGTATCATATTTACGTAGACTGAAAAACCAAAATCACTTCCCGGCGCGTTCTTTGAATTTGGAACGAAGAGCGCGCCGGCTATGTTGTATGAAACGGTGTGCTGTTTGAATTTAGAACTCTTTCATCTATCGTACACATTGCGTTCTCGTGGCTGTATAGCCACAGATGCGTTTACCTTTCGGGCCAATTTTTATTTTATTTTACAGTTTCTGCCGAAAGTTTCGGCAGAAACTGTAAAATAAAATAAAAATTGGCGGTAAAGCGGAGTTCGTTTGAAAATAAAACTGAGATAACCAATAAAATTAACCAAAACATAAAATTACGACCTGTTAATGATTCGGAAACAACATCTTACCCACTCACCTCTTGCCAATTATCAAGTCCACTTCTAAACAGCAATTAAGTTTCCAGCCTACCACTGACCAAGTATCAAATTCCCAGCCGCAAACGGCTTAAATACAACAAACGAACATAAATTTGCCATATAATTGAAACATATAATAATAACATAAAAACATATAATTGCCCTAACATGAGCAATATAACTTTTAATTTTAATTAAATTTATTATATAAAAGGCCCTTTTTTATTTCCTTGCATTTTTTTCAGAAAAGCACTTTATATGCCTCGGCCGAAATGGCAATTGCCTGTCTCGTATCATTGAAGTCCTCGCCTGCGGCTCGGCCTTCAAACTCATACTCGACCTGTAATTGCTTATTTCGCTGCCTTTGCAATAATGTACTATTATTTAATACCATGAGCGCTAGGTACTCGATACTTGTACACAAAACTGAATGTAAGGCCAGGTGTTCCTGCAGCTGTAGGCGTAAGCGCGCGCGCCTGGTCCGCGCGCCGCGCCGCCCCGCCCCGCCCCGCCCCGCCTCGTCCCGTCTCGTGCATTTAGACCAATATCTGATGTACACGATAAAATATTTCGTTTTAAGTAAAATATTTTGTATAAGTAGTTTAATAATAAGTTACTGTAGAAAATACTAAAAAATTGCACGGGGTTTTAACTCTCACAGTAAACAGGAATCACCAAATGAAAAAAAAAACTTGATATTTCATTCCTTTAAATTTTACAGATTTTCGTAATTATTATTATATTGAAAACGGACCCGAGTACATGAGGTGCTCTTTTCTTCCAAAGCCTTGGGTTTCATGAAACCCAAAAAAAACTCATTTTACCTCGCAGGGGCCTTAAGTAATACTTATCTTGTTTTCAGAATTATAAACACTATTTTCTGTCTCCGTTGATTTTAAAAATCACAAAAGCGCGGCCTCTTTTCGAATACCTGGCCTTGGAAGAAAAAAGCACCTCATGTACTCGAGTCCGTTTACAAAATAGTCTCTGACTCGGCGTGAGTTGTGCAGGAGCCGCCTCGCGCGGTGGTTGCGTGCCACTCGGGAGAACGTTCACGAATGATGTTTGTTGCAGAGAACGAGAGCGAGAACGCGAGCGCGAGCGGGACAGAGAACGAGAGCGCGAGCGGTCTCGCGAGAGGGAGCGAGAGAGGGAGAGGTCGCGGGTCGGCAGTCGGAGCGAGACGGACTCGCGGCGGGACAAGGAGATGGAGGAGGAGGCGCGCGAGAACAAGCGCAGAGACAAGAAGGCGAGGGAGAAGGAGGCCGCCTACCAGGAGAGGTTAGTCTCTGTAGTAATGTACACTTGCGTTCGTTCGTGACTGCAAACGTATGAGACGGGATCCGGATGTCTCAGCCGCACTCGCTGTCGTTTAAATACATAAGTGTGACGGGAGTCGCTCCCTGCGACCCGGCGCAGGAGGCGCAGTAGCTGCTGCGTCTGCGACCAGCACCCCCGCACCCCGGCCCGCCCGCCGCCTGCCCGCCGCCTGCACCCAACCCAACCCTTTATTTCATTGTAGCAACAGAATAAAAAAATATGTTTGTGCTAATTGTAGACTGAAGAACTGGGAGGGTCGCGAGCGACGCAAGCAGAAGGAGTACGAGAAAGAGAAGGAACGGGAGCGGTGCCGCGAGGAGGAGCGGGAGAAGGAGGCCAAGCGGCTCAAGGAGTTCCTGGAGGACTATGACGACGAGCGAGACGACCACAAGTACTACAAGTGAGTCCACTTAGTACTTTATTTTGAAAAAAAAAAATAGTGGCTTCACTTACTACTTTTTCTATAACAATCCACAACTCCCTAAAACAAACTATCTTGGAACAGAAGCATAGCTTTCTGAGCGGAAGGTTTACGGTTAGTAAATTCTTTTTTGTCGGTGCGCTATCACCTGGCATTAAATCGGTGGGTGGTCAAGTTGACGCCATCTTTACTGATTATGGCGAGGCCTTCGACAGAGTTGACCACGTTGTACTTCTCAGAGGAGTGCTGCGAGGGGGGCCCCTCTCCTATTTATAAACGACACCAACGAATACTTTATTAACTTTTGAGTGTTTTTGCTTCAGGGGCAAGGAGCTGCAGCGTCGCCTGGGCGCGCGCGTGCGCGAGGCGTCGAGCGACGCGCGCGAGCGGGCGCGCGAGCAGGACGAGCTGCGTGCATTGCGCGACCACGTGTACCGGGGCCGCGCGCCCGACGACCCGGCCGCGGCGCAGGACTACGAGCAGGTAGGCCTGCCTGTGGTGTCTGAGGACGAGCTGACCACGTGCAGAGCATGCAACTGATTGAGCCCTCGTACGTTGGTTGCAGGCGCGCCTGGAGCGCGAGGAGCAGTACAAGCCGCGCCTCCTAATCGACGTGAGCCTGCAGGCGCACCAGCAGCGCGAGCGCGAGCAGCTGCGCGCGCGGCAGCGGGAGGACGCGAGGAAGGAGGTACGTACCTGCAGCAGCGCGAGCGACGTGAGCCTGCAGGCGCACCAGCAGCGCGAGCGCGAGCAGCTGCGCGCGCGGCAGCGGGAGGACGCGAGGAAGGAGGTACGTACCTGCAGCAGCGCGAGCGACGTGAGCCTGCAGGCGCACTCGCCTCCGCCTGTCAAGCATCATGCGTGGTGACTAAAGCGAAACCCAGTGATTGAGCTGACGTCACTGTCGCATACCGCCGGCCGCGCCCTAGCGACTGCAGCTGCAGGTAGCGTGGCCGGCGAGCGTCGACCACTCGCGATCGCCTTCTTGAACACGTCAATGCATCATCATCACGTGTCGCTTGCTTCGGAAGTTTACCTTCGAGTTTACATCTGCAGCGTTCCCCCACACCAGTATACCATAAGACATACTACTACGGAAGTAGCTGAAATTAACAAGTCTAGATGTAAGATGACATAATATTTATTTAACTGCATATACTGTAGAACTAAATCCCCTCGAAATGTTATTATTGTGTGGCGAGCGGAGCTCTGCAGTATCCTAGGCTTGCGCCACTCGGACGATACGCCACGCATACAAGTTATAAGAAAAACACATTAAAAACCAAAATCTACGCCTCGCAGAAGCTCTTACGAGCTTTAGTCGTTGAATAACAGAATATTTATTTATTTTATATCTCTCTACGGGCTCGTTGCATTCACACAGTAAGTTAAACAAATATTTAGACGCAGTAGAGCATCAGAGTTTTTTAGGATTTAAGACGCTATTAACGTTAAATTGTAACAACTTTGGAACAATAAATAAAATATCTATCTACGAGTATCTCACGTGAACCATCGGGCGCGCTTTTGATCCCTTTGTATCTCAACAATATTAAACCTACGGGCTTGTATGTCCTCAGGCGCGCGAGCGTTTGGCGCGCGAGCGGGAGCGTTACCTGCGCGCGCACGCCGAGCGGCAGCTGCCCACTGAAGCGGAGCCCATCGACTCCGACGACAGGTACGACGACCTCTCGAGGCCTCGGCGGTAAGTGCGACGCAGGAGATTCTAACGAGATGATTGTTTACCTTGCAGCGGCGGCGCAGCGTCGGCCGGCTCGCCGGTGGGGTCGAGCACGCCCCCGCTGGAGGGCGGCGCGCCCCCCGCGCCCCCCGCCGCGCACCACCACCGCCACCACCGGCACCACCGCCCGCAACACCACCACGCCGCAGAGAACAACGACGTACGTACACATCGCCCAATGGCTGCAGCGTAGCGTACAGTACAGCATCTGCTTTTATACAAGTTTAGTTTCCTACGCATTTACAGGAAGCCGAGTGTTCGGGAAATCCAATGGTATGGTTTCTCTTCACTGCATCACTTGGTAGGAGCTGGTAGGTTTTATCGAAGGACTATTTTATTTTATTGCATTGTAACACCTATCTATTCTACACCATGGATAACCTTTTCATCAATCAAACTGAAATATACGAAGCAATAAAACAGCTGCCGGCTAACTTCCAGAAAGCTGGAGCGGACGGAAAGACGTATGAGTTCTGTCGCGCGTCAGAATGACCTTTTGGAGAGCTGTTGGTCCACGTACCTCGACAAACATTGTAAAATAAGTACGTTAGCGGAACCTGACCATGTTTATTACGCAAAACGCTGTTACGAAACAGCTGAAGCCACGTAGCCTTCGTGTACCAGAAGTGAGGCGAACCGACCAACCACGTCAACTCGAACAAGCACTCCTCAGCCAGGCATGCGCGTGTACGTGTGCCCCAACCAGTACCAGTAGGGAGATGAGATCACCCTCAGCGGGATCAAGACTGACGAGTTGAAGAAAAAATCGGAATTCGAGGATGTCTTGAAGTCCCTGGAATCTCGTTGGTCCGCTATAGATGTCCGCGGCCAACACCAGGGAGACTTCAGCGACTGCGAGCGTCGACCTGTTACCCGAACACCGAGTGGGGCGGTATTAATGTGAGGAGAGAACGGCTGCGAGGACGGCCAACACCAGGGATACTTCAGCGACTGCGAGCGCCTACCTGTTACCCGAACACCGAGTGGGGCGGTATTAATGTGAGGAGAGAACGGCTGCGAGGACGGCCAACACCAGGGATACTTCAGCGACTGCGAGCGCCGACCTGTTACCCGAACACCGAGTGGGGCGGTATTAATGTGAGGAGAGAACGGCTGCGAGGACGGCCAACACCAGGGATACTTCAGCGACTGCGAGCGCCTACCTGTTACCCGAACACCGAGTGGGGCGGTATTAATGTGAGGAGAGAACGGCTGCGAGGACGGCCAACACCAGGGATACTTCAGCGACTGCGAGCGCCTACCTGTTACCCGAACACCGAGTGGGGCGGTATTAATGTGAGGAGAGAACGGCTGCGAGGACGGCCAACACCAGGGATACTTCAGCGACTGCGAGCGCCTACCTGTTACCCGAACACCGAGTGGGGCGGTATTAATGTGAGGAGAGAACGGCTGCGAGGACGGCCAACACCAGGGAGACTTCAGCGACTGCGAGCGCCGACCTGTTACCCGAACACCGAGTGGGGCGGTATTAATGTGAGGAGAGAACGGCTGCGAGGACGGCCAACACCAGGGATACTTCAGCGACTGCGAGCGCCTACCTGTTACCCGAACACCGAGTGGGGCGGTATTAATGTGAGGAGAGAACGGCTGCGAGGACGGCCAACACCAGGGATACTTCAGCGACTGCGAGCGCCTACCTGTTACCCGAACACCGAGTGGGGCGGTATTAATGTGAGGAGAGAACGGCTGCGAGGACGGCCAACACCAGGGAGACTTCAGCGACTGCGAGCGCCTACCTGTTACCCGAACACCGAGTGGGGCGGTATTAATGTGAGGAGAGAACGGCTGCGAGGACGGCCAACACCAGGGAGACTTCAGCGACTGCGAGCGCCTACCTGTTACCCGAACACCGAGTGGGGCGGTATTAATCCTACTGCTCTCTGATTATATATATGGAACAGGAAGTAGAGTGGAACAGGAAGCAGAGACTTATCCCTGTCCACTCCACTTCCTTCTACGACACCTCATTTACTGCCCGCGCTGTACAGCTTTGAAACACGCTGCCAGTCTCAGTAAGTCACTACCAATATTCAAGAGCATGGTAAAGGAACACTATTTGTCCTGCTGCTACACCCATGTTTCGCTTTAGGTATAAAATATGTATGTTTTTATGTAAGTATGGATATTTAGGTATGTGTGTAATTTCCGTCGGTATTTGTATGTAAGATTTGTATTAGCTACATAGCAATGCACACAGATTCCCATCTTCAATCCAACGATCCCATCCATCCACAGTTGTCTGGTAGAGACAGCTCGTGAGCGATAAGACCGCCAATTGTCACATATTTTGTAATTTTTGTTGTTTATTTTTTTGTAAATTATTTTAATAAGTGTGCAATAAATAATTTTCTATCTATCTATCTAGGCGACATCGGCCGCACTAGAAAGCTAACGTCGATAGAGGCGCCAAAGAAAATGTAACACCGAACAACTGAAGCTAGTAACCTAGCTTAGCGCTTCAATGAGTGTCGTTAAGACAAAATTCTCTTTGCAATCCTAGATGTCGCAAGCGCTTGACTAGGTTACAACTTACTTATTCGTTGATCATATACCAGTAGCCGACATCAACTGCCGGTCGGAAGAGCACCGGGCTCAGTGGACCGGATGGGGCGGGCGTCGGTCAGAGGAGATCTCCCTCTGACCGGGGACTATTTTATCTCTGTAACTATTAGGGGGATATTCCACCTTATCCCCCAAAATCCACGAGATCGAAATTCACCGTCGAAACCACGGCGCGGCGCCCATGACACCATTTCAGATGGTCTACAGCTTGACCATAATGCCTCCCGCAACGTAGCGAGTAAACCCAACCTGTACTGTTGCAGAGCTCGGACGGAGGCACCACGCCCCCGCGGCCGCCCTCCGCGGCGTCCACGCCCGCCGCCACGCCGCGCTCGCCGCGCGACGCGGACAGAGAGCACGCGCACAAGCGGAGACATGTAAGTACATCTCGGGCTGCCGCTGTACTGTTGCAGAGCTCGGACGGAGGCACCACGCCCCCGCGGCCGCCCTCCGCGGCGTCCACGCCCGCCGCCACGCCGCGCTCGCCGCGCGACGCGGACAGAGAGCACGCGCACAAGCGGAGACATGTAAGTACATCTCGGGCTGCCGCTGTACTGTTGCAGAGCTCGGACGGAGGCACCACGCCCCCGCGGCCGCCCTCCGCGGCGTCCACGCCCGCCGCCACGCCGCGCTCGCCGCGCGACGCGGACAGAGAGCACGCGCACAAGCGGAGACATGTAAGTACATCTCGGGCTGCCGCTGTACTGTTGCAGAGCTCGGACGGAGGCACCACGCCCCCGCGGCCGCCCTCCGCGGCGTCCACGCCCGCCGCCACGCCGCGCTCGCCGCGCGACGCGGACAGAGAGCACGCGCACAAGCGGAGACATGTAAGTACATCTCGGGCTGCCGCTGTACTGTTGCAGAGCTCGGACGGAGGCACCACGCCCCCGCGGCCGCCCTCCGCGGCGTCCACGCCCGCCGCCACGCCGCGCTCGCCGCGCGACGCGGACAGAGAGCACGCGCACAAGCGGAGACATGTAAGTACATCTCGGGCTGCCGCTGTACTGTTGCAGAGCTCGGACGGAGGCACCACGCCCCCGCGGCCGCCCTCCGCGGCGTCCACGCCCGCCGCCACGCCGCGCTCGCCGCGCGACGCGGACAGAGAGCACGCGCACAAGCGGAGACATGTAAGTACATCTCGGGCTGCCGCTGTACTGTTGCAGAGCTCGGACGGAGGCACCACGCCCCCGCGGCCGCCCTCCGCGGCGTCCACGCCCGCCGCCACGCCGCGCTCGCCGCGCGACGCGGACAGAGAGCACGCGCACAAGCGGAGACATGTAAGTACATCTCGGGCTGCCGCTGTACTGTTGCAGAGCTCGGACGGAGGCACCACGCCCCCGCGGCCGCCCTCCGCGGCGTCCACGCCCGCCGCCACGCCGCGCTCGCCGCGCGACGCGGACAGAGAGCACGCGCACAAGCGGAGACATGTAAGTACATCTCGGGCTGCCGCTGTACTGTTGCAGAGCTCGGACGGAGGCACCACGCCCCCGCGGCCGCCCTCCGCGGCGTCCACGCCCGCCGCCACGCCGCGCTCGCCGCGCGACGCGGACAGAGAGCACGCGCACAAGCGGAGACATGTAAGTACATCTCGGGCTGCCGCTGTACTGTTGCAGAGCTCGGACGGAGGCACCACGCCCCCGCGGCCGCCCTCCGCGGCGTCCACGCCCGCCGCCACGCCGCGCTCGCCGCGCGACGCGGACAGAGAGCACGCGCACAAGCGGAGACATGTAAGTACATCTCGGGCTGCCGCTGTACTGTTGCAGAGCTCGGACGGAGGCACCACGCCCCCGCGGCCGCCCTCCGCGGCGTCCACGCCCGCCGCCACGCCGCGCTCGCCGCGCGACGCGGACAGAGAGCACGCGCACAAGCGGAGACATGTAAGTACATCTCGGGCTGCCGCTGTACTGTTGCAGAGCTCGGACGGAGGCACCACGCCCCCGCGGCCGCCCTCCGCGGCGTCCACGCCCGCCGCCACGCCGCGCTCGCCGCGCGACGCGGACAGAGAGCACGCGCACAAGCGGAGACATGTAAGTACATCTCGGGCTGCCGCTGTACTGTTGCAGAGCTCGGACGGAGGCACCACGCCCCCGCGGCCGCCCTCCGCGGCGTCCACGCCCGCCGCCACGCCGCGCTCGCCGCGCGACGCGGACAGAGAGCACGCGCACAAGCGGAGACATGTAAGTACATCTCGGGCTGCCGCTGTACTGTTGCAGAGCTCGGACGGAGGCACCACGCCCCCGCGGCCGCCCTCCGCGGCGTCCACGCCCGCCGCCACGCCGCGCTCGCCGCGCGACGCGGACAGAGAGCACGCGCACAAGCGGAGACATGTAAGTACATCTCGGGCTGCCGCTGTACTGTTGCAGAGCTCGGACGGAGGCACCACGCCCCCGCGGCCGCCCTCCGCGGCGTCCACGCCCGCCGCCACGCCGCGCTCGCCGCGCGACGCGGACAGAGAGCACGCGCACAAGCGGAGACATGTAAGTACATCTCGGGCTGCCGCTGTACTGTTGCAGAGCTCGGACGGAGGCACCACGCCCCCGCGGCCGCCCTCCGCGGCGTCCACGCCCGCCGCCACGCCGCGCTCGCCGCGCGACGCGGACAGAGAGCACGCGCACAAGCGGAGACATGTAAGTACATCTCGGGCTGCCGCTGTACTGTTGCAGAGCTCGGACGGAGGCACCACGCCCCCGCGGCCGCCCTCCGCGGCGTCCACGCCCGCCGCCACGCCGCGCTCGCCGCGCGACGCGGACAGAGAGCACGCGCACAAGCGGAGACATGTAAGTACATCTCGGGCTGCCGCTGTACTGTTGCAGAGCTCGGACGGAGGCACCACGCCCCCGCGGCCGCCCTCCGCGGCGTCCACGCCCGCCGCCACGCCGCGCTCGCCGCGCGACGCGGACAGAGAGCACGCGCACAAGCGGAGACATGTAAGTACATCTCGGGCTGCCGCTGTACTGTTGCAGAGCTCGGACGGAGGCACCACGCCCCCGCGGCCGCCCTCCGCGGCGTCCACGCCCGCCGCCACGCCGCGCTCGCCGCGCGACGCGGACAGAGAGCACGCGCACAAGCGGAGACATGTAAGTACATCTCGGGCTGCCGCTGTACTGTTGCAGAGCTCGGACGGAGGCACCACGCCCCCGCGGCCGCCCTCCGCGGCGTCCACGCCCGCCGCCACGCCGCGCTCGCCGCGCGACGCGGACAGAGAGCACGCGCACAAGCGGAGACATGTAAGTACATCTCGGGCTGCCGCTGTACTGTTGCAGAGCTCGGACGGAGGCACCACGCCCCCGCGGCCGCCCTCCGCGGCGTCCACGCCCGCCGCCACGCCGCGCTCGCCGCGCGACGCGGACAGAGAGCACGCGCACAAGCGGAGACATGTAAGTACATCTCGGGCTGCCGCTGTACTGTTGCAGAGCTCGGACGGAGGCACCACGCCCCCGCGGCCGCCCTCCGCGGCGTCCACGCCCGCCGCCACGCCGCGCTCGCCGCGCGACGCGGACAGAGAGCACGCGCACAAGCGGAGACATGTAAGTACATCTCGGGCTGCCGCTGTACTGTTGCAGAGCTCGGACGGAGGCACCACGCCCCCGCGGCCGCCCTCCGCGGCGTCCACGCCCGCCGCCACGCCGCGCTCGCCGCGCGACGCGGACAGAGAGCACGCGCACAAGCGGAGACATGTAAGTACATCTCGGGCTGCCGCTGTACTGTTGCAGAGCTCGGACGGAGGCACCACGCCCCCGCGGCCGCCCTCCGCGGCGTCCACGCCCGCCGCCACGCCGCGCTCGCCGCGCGACGCGGACAGAGAGCACGCGCACAAGCGGAGACATGTAAGTACATCTCGGGCTGCCGCTGTACTGTTGCAGAGCTCGGACGGAGGCACCACGCCCCCGCGGCCGCCCTCCGCGGCGTCCACGCCCGCCGCCACGCCGCGCTCGCCGCGCGACGCGGACAGAGAGCACGCGCACAAGCGGAGACATGTAAGTACATCTCGGGCTGCCGCTGTACTGTTGCAGAGCTCGGACGGAGGCACCACGCCCCCGCGGCCGCCCTCCGCGGCGTCCACGCCCGCCGCCACGCCGCGCTCGCCGCGCGACGCGGACAGAGAGCACGCGCACAAGCGGAGACATGTAAGTACATCTCGGGCTGCCGCTGTACTGTTGCAGAGCTCGGACGGAGGCACCACGCCCCCGCGGCCGCCCTCCGCGGCGTCCACGCCCGCCGCCACGCCGCGCTCGCCGCGCGACGCGGACAGAGAGCACGCGCACAAGCGGAGACATGTAAGTACATCTCGGGCTGCCGCTGTACTGTTGCAGAGCTCGGACGGAGGCACCACGCCCCCGCGGCCGCCCTCCGCGGCGTCCACGCCCGCCGCCACGCCGCGCTCGCCGCGCGACGCGGACAGAGAGCACGCGCACAAGCGGAGACATGTAAGTACATCTCGGGCTGCCGCTGTACTGTTGCAGAGCTCGGACGGAGGCACCACGCCCCCGCGGCCGCCCTCCGCGGCGTCCACGCCCGCCGCCACGCCGCGCTCGCCGCGCGACGCGGACAGAGAGCACGCGCACAAGCGGAGACATGTAAGTACATCTCGGGCTGCCGCTGTACTGTTGCAGAGCTCGGACGGAGGCACCACGCCCCCGCGGCCGCCCTCCGCGGCGTCCACGCCCGCCGCCACGCCGCGCTCGCCGCGCGACGCGGACAGAGAGCACGCGCACAAGCGGAGACATGTAAGTACATCTCGGGCTGCCGCTGTACTGTTGCAGAGCTCGGACGGAGGCACCACGCCCCCGCGGCCGCCCTCCGCGGCGTCCACGCCCGCCGCCACGCCGCGCTCGCCGCGCGACGCGGACAGAGAGCACGCGCACAAGCGGAGACATGTAAGTACATCTCGGGCTGCCGCTGTACTGTTGCAGAGCTCGGACGGAGGCACCACGCCCCCGCGGCCGCCCTCCGCGGCGTCCACGCCCGCCGCCACGCCGCGCTCGCCGCGCGACGCGGACAGAGAGCACGCGCACAAGCGGAGACATGTAAGTACATCTCGGGCTGCCGCTGTACTGTTGCAGAGCTCGGACGGAGGCACCACGCCCCCGCGGCCGCCCTCCGCGGCGTCCACGCCCGCCGCCACGCCGCGCTCGCCGCGCGACGCGGACAGAGAGCACGCGCACAAGCGGAGACATGTAAGTACATCTCGGGCTGCCGCTGTACTGTTGCAGAGCTCGGACGGAGGCACCACGCCCCCGCGGCCGCCCTCCGCGGCGTCCACGCCCGCCGCCACGCCGCGCTCGCCGCGCGACGCGGACAGAGAGCACGCGCACAAGCGGAGACATGTAAGTACATCTCGGGCTGCCGCTGTACTGTTGCAGAGCTCGGACGGAGGCACCACGCCCCCGCGGCCGCCCTCCGCGGCGTCCACGCCCGCCGCCACGCCGCGCTCGCCGCGCGACGCGGACAGAGAGCACGCGCACAAGCGGAGACATGTAAGTACATCTCGGGCTGCCGCTGTACTGTTGCAGAGCTCGGACGGAGGCACCACGCCCCCGCGGCCGCCCTCCGCGGCGTCCACGCCCGCCGCCACGCCGCGCTCGCCGCGCGACGCGGACAGAGAGCACGCGCACAAGCGGAGACATGTAAGTACATCTCGGGCTGCCGCTGTACTGTTGCAGAGCTCGGACGGAGGCACCACGCCCCCGCGGCCGCCCTCCGCGGCGTCCACGCCCGCCGCCACGCCGCGCTCGCCGCGCGACGCGGACAGAGAGCACGCGCACAAGCGGAGACATGTAAGTACATCTCGGGCTGCCGCTGTACTGTTGCAGAGCTCGGACGGAGGCACCACGCCCCCGCGGCCGCCCTCCGCGGCGTCCACGCCCGCCGCCACGCCGCGCTCGCCGCGCGACGCGGACAGAGAGCACGCGCACAAGCGGAGACATGTAAGTACATCTCGGGCTGCCGCTGTAACTCTTCCAACGTAAATATTAATCCAATTGATCATAAATTGGTAAAAGCGCACCTCAAACAGCATCTCCAGTAGTTACTCTAGCTCGGTCTAAGTATGTGTCGGTGTTGTGTTGGGGCAGTCTGCGACAATGCTGTAACATGTTGTGCGTTGGTTGCAGAGCGGCGCGTCGGGCGGCAGCTCGCCCATCTCCATCAGCTTCAAGAACGTGCAGCCGGCGCGCAGCCCGGCGCCGCACCCGGCCGACGCGCACACCGGTACGTACCGTCGGCGACGCCCGACCGAGAACCGAGGGACCGAGGGAGGCAGGGCAGCTGCCTCCCTCGGACCACTAAATAAACAATGCTGTACAATTCACACAGCCCCGAGCTAAGCAGAGCTTGTGTTATGGGTACTAGATAACTGATATACCTACTTTATTTTACATAGAAAACAACCAGAACACCCTGAACAAATATCTGTAAATCGTACAAACATTAAATCAAACAATATCGCTAAAATTAAAGCTAAAAGTTAAAGGGTATCATTTAAACGATCAGCAGATTAAAGAGGTTTTGGGCAGCCGAAAAATTGATTTTGCAAGCAGAAAAAATATTTTGAGCCGCAGCTAGTGGTCGGCAAAAATGACTGAATTGATCAGCAACTAATGTAACAGTGGGCAGCCAAAAAATTTATGTCACAGTAAATTAAATATTTGTGCAGCAATATACTAGTGAAGCAGCAGCAAATCGTGATTCGGATTTAATGAAATTTTGGCATGCCTTTAAAATGATATTGCAGCAATATATGAATGAAAAAGATCAGCAAATCCTGGTTCGGATTTTATAATGTTTTAGCGAGCTGTCAAATTAATTTTGGTTTGCTAATCTTAATACACCTTTTATTATTATTAATCTTCTGTAGCTATCTATCTATATGTGTATGTCTCTGAGCTCCTCCTCAATGGCTGGACCGATTTTGATGACATTTAATTTAATGGCCTGTTTGAGTGGGTCACTGGATGGTCTAGATTTACAACTTGACCCGGGAGGTGGCGCTGTACCCGGCCGGGTTCTAGGATTTTTGACTGGGAAATATCTGTCGGAAATACGTAGGAAATATCTGTCGGAAGTACATAGATAATGTTCCTAACGGCTCTGCTCACTGAGAGAGGCGGCTCGCTCAAAACCACCCATGCCCTGCTACCTGTGCAGTCCCCTGGCCGCCGCCGCCGCGCCGCAGCGTCGCGGAATCGGTAGGAAGGAGGAGGTTGTGGGTTCGATTCCCGCCAAGAGACAAATGTTTATACGATATACAATACACTACATAGCTAGATAAATCGTACTTAGGTATAAATAGGACATAGGTATCTTTAACGATATAAATCTTTGGGAGTACTTAACTCGTTAAAAACTGGTTAGAGAAATGAAATGGAAAGAAATAAAAACCTACCTACCCAGGTGGGTATCTACCTATAAGTACCTTCCTAATGCTGGACAATTCACCCAGCATTATCTAGCACCAAGCAAAGCAGAGCTTGTATTATAGGTAGGTAGGTACGGTACGGCTAGATAACTGATATAAGTACCTCTTTTTCTGATTAACATTAACTGATATACTTACATACTTAATTAAATATGTACGAATTTTTGTGAAAAACAAATGTACTAATAGGTAGGTAGGTACCCTGAAATCCAGAATGTCTGAATGAGTGAGTCAAAATGCCGACGACACCCGCAAACTACCTACCTACCCAATGAGTCGTGAAAAATAGTGTTATTGCTTGCCAAATTGTTTTATGTAGGTAAGTACTGATGGTGCAATAAAGTATAGTAATCAATCTATCTAATTGTTATTATTTTCATTTATTGTGCAATCAAATTGAATTGACTTTTGTGAAAAATTAAAGGTCCTGTCCTATCCTTGTGTTAAAATTGCCTATAATCGAAAATGTGTCTAGGTATTTCTAAAAAGTGTAGGTATAGGTTACCTAATCTGTGACAACAAGGCTACCGAGAAAAAAGTGTTAAGTATCTCTTTTTCTCTCACATTAGTTGCAAACACTACTTTCGGTAGTACCTATAGATACCTTATCAACGAAACACAAAGGATCCTCTGTTAAATCCTCTGAAAATTGCTATTGTCTACTTTGTAGGTAGGTACGGTTCATGAGATACAGTCATACCTAGATGTAAGTGTAAGTAAAATTCAAGAGATTGGGTCCAATTAGGTCCATCCACCTCAGTCATAGATAGACCGGGGCGCCACCGCCGCCGGCGTTCGTGTTCCACGTGCATATTGTTCTCTACTCTACTAGCTACGTCTTTCCATCTTTGTTGTTCATTAGGTAGGTATTTCGTGTAGGAAGGAACGACCACACCACTGTGCGGCGACGAGCACTCACACTAACTTACGGCAATCGAAAGTAAGTGTGAGTGTTCGTCGCCTGTGCACCCTTCCGCGTCCCTTGGACCCATTAAAATAAGGTACCTATACTGCGCAGCCACGCGCGTACTTCCGAGAGTTTACTTATATAGATTTGCGTTTTTATATACCTATTTTTACCTATCTTATATCTCGTTTTACGTACCTATGCCACTACCGGTATCACACACGGACATACATGACCAATAACAATCAAGGGTTCCTTCAATTTTGCTAACAACAACGCGAGGTAAGGTACCTACCTTACCTACCTACCTATCTCCTACGTCGTTTGTCGTTTGTATGTCACTGTCGTGCCGGTGTTACAAATACAGGACAGAATGATCAACAACGAACAAGGGTCCTCAGCACCTTGGCACCTTCTTACAAAAACAACAATGCAAGGTAAGGTAGAAATAGGTACCTTACCTACCTACCTCGTACGTGCCTCTGTATCGACTCGACTATCAAAACCCCACCTTCTTTAACGCATTCACCGCCCAGCCACGGCGGTGCGACTCGCAGGGGCGCGCCGCCGCCGCCACACGAGGGTCGAGAGGCTCGTCTGCGTCTTGGGCCATGGAAGTATTAGTGTATTGTATCGCATTCACTGCCCAGCCTCCGATTGATTATGATATTAATCATCCATTGATTATGGCTTATAAGTACCTATTTTTTTTTCAGCTTAACGATTTTCTCATTCGGCTGACCAAAACATTAACTTTGCTGCTCAAAAAATCACTTTTTGGCCGATCAAAAATAATTGTATAATCCTGCAGATCATATAATTAATTCTGCTGATCAAAACATTAATTTCGCCGATCAAACAGCTATTTATTTTCTGACCAAAAATAACTTAGTTGCCGATCAAGTGTTGCTGGTGGTTTTTATTTTACAGCCGATCAAAACTTAAAATGCTGCTCAAGTCGTTTTTAAGCTAACTTTTCCAGCTGATCAAATATTTAAAATAAATACCAATAAATTTACTCCCAAAGTTAAAAGTAAATTAAGTTTTATTTATGTCTATTTTATTATTTTAAAGATGGCCGGAATATTTTTTCAATGATATATGTACTTGAACTTTAGAAATCTCAAGAAACGTGTTCGAGAGCGAGCGAGAAAGCAGATAAGTACATACAAAAATAGGCAAATTAATAAATAGATCAGCTGTAAATGGGCACCGTTCAAGTCATGTAAAAAATAATTATTATAAATTCATGGTGCTGATGTAAAATGGTTTTGTCTGATATAATTAATTCTAAATAAATATGAAATAGGCTTTACTTCAAAACGTGTACGGCTTCTTAAACAAAGATTTTGTTTGATAGTTTTAAGATCAACAAGTTATTTACAAAACGTTCTCCAAAAAAAATTTTTGTGGTTGTAATGATTCTATGCTATGTTATGTCTAGTCGCAAACTTTAGGTAAACATAGACCAACTACTAATACGAATAACATTATTTTCTAATGTACTTAAGTAATGTCCGCAATTTTGGGACAGAAAAAATATTTTCGGAAGGTAGTCTCCGATTCTTTTCACTGTTCCTCGAAGTTTAGGTAAATAAGCACTACCTATTCCTATCACCATAAAGCCACCATTCGTGGATAATGTCAATCTTGTTTGAGGTCTAAATAATTTATTTTTATATCTTGGTCGGACGCTATAATTACTCATTTGATTTGCCGATTGAAATATGTATTTATTCTTAAAAACAAACACGCTTATATCGAGTATGTATAAGCTACTCAACGTTAGGATCTTAAATTGTCTAAAGTATGGCCTGCAAGAGTCGGTCATTTTTAACCCAAAAATAGCTCTCAGGCATCGCTTTTGCATTTTGAAAACCAGTTCTATGTTAACGCCTCTACCCCAAATCAATAATTCATAGCAGAGAAGAGAGTTTACATAGCCGTAGTAAGCTGTAATAGCAGATTCTTTGGATACCGTCTGAGCGATACGCCTTCATGGGTATACAAAACTATTTAATCTCTTACAAATGTGATCTACATGCTGTTTCCAAGAACATCAATAATCAATGTAAATACCTAAGAACTGAATATAGGTAATATTTTCAACTGTATGACCCTTATGAGATACTTTCAGATTTAGTTGTCTTCCCTTATTTGTTTGAAATTGTATATGCTTTGTTTTTTTCAATATTTACTTTCAAGTTGCTTTGATCAAGCCAAGTAATAGCGGCTTTTAGTGCATTATTTACATTTAGTTCAAAGCTAAGTTTATCAACTCCTTCTATTACAATTGTTGTGTCGTCCGCGAACAAAATACAGGGATGACTGACTGCTCTTGGCAGATCATTAATATATAAGAGGAACAGCAATGGGCCTAGAATGCTACTTGGGGAACACCATATTTGTTGGTTAAAAAACTTGATCTGAATGGTAAAATTGATTTCGTTTTTGTGTCATAATTCGAGGTCTCAACACACTGTTTACGGTCTCCTAGGTAAGACTTCAGCCAATTATATGCCGGTCCTCGGATACCGTACTTGTCAAGCTTATTTAAAAGTCTTTTATGACAAACAAAGTCAAAGGCTTTGCTCATGTCCGTGAATATAACAGAAACTGGGTTTTTTCGTTTGTTTTATGGCAAATGACACCCTGTTTAGTAATCGACCCCCCTCTCCCCCTTGCGGCCTGCGGCCTGCGGCCAGCGGCCTGCGGCCTTAGTGCACATCTGCTATTTCTGTATTCCAGGTAACGTGAGCATGACCGTGAGCGCAGCGGGGGCGGGCGGCGGCGCGGGGCGGGTGCGGCGCGCGCACGCGGCCTTCACGCACGACGACGACGCAGAGCCGCCGCCGAGGGCAGAGGAGAAAGGTACGCGTGTACATACATACAGCGGCGGCGGGCGGCGGCGCGGGGCGGGTGCGGCGCGCGCACGCGGCCTTCACGCACGACGACGACGCAGAGCCGCCGCCGAGGGCAGAGGAGAAAGGTACGCGTGTACATACATACAGCGGGGGCGGGCGGCGGCGCGGGGCGGGTGCGGCGCGCGCACGCGGCCTTCACGCACGACGACGACGCAGAGCCGCCGCCGAGGGCAGAGGAGAAAGGTACGCGTGTACATGGCCTTCACACATACATCATTTGTTATTCTGATAGCCACTGACTTGATATACTTTAAATTCGCGACTGAGTCACACAGTTGTACATCTATGCAAAGCCTTCGGTTTGAATGTTCGAAACAACGGAACCGTAAACTGTTATACAGTCAATGGGAAAGTGTATCTGAATGCAACAGTAGTAAGTAGGTCTGTCCCCTTCAGATCGCAACAAGAAGGCGCTGGCGCGGAAGGAGAAGGAGGGCGCGGAGAAGGAGAAGGAGAAGGAGAGCCGCAACGCGGAGGAGAAGAGGAAACACATCAAGAGTCTCATCGACAAGATACCCACCAGCAAGGAACAACTGTTCCACTACAAGCTGGATACCACGCAGGTACGGGGGCTGGGGGGCTGGGGGGCTGGGGGGCTGGGGGGCTGAGGCGTTACACTCTAATCTTAAACAGCAATAGCAGTGTGATGTAACATTCACTTGTGTGTAGTGTCCACATCCTTCCATTTACAAAGAACTGCTCAAATCACTTTAGAGAAGTATCGCGTTCACAGTTTCAGCAAAAGTTAAACACCACCTTGGAAAGTAAATGTCATTATGAAGTAGACGACTTCGTGTCATGCTTTTGTGCTTTTATAGTTAGTGATGGATGTGCCTAAATTGGAAATTATTTGGTTTATTAATTTGTATAGTTTTTGTACATTTTTATTCAATATTTTTTTGTGTGTAACTCTAATTTAACTAAGAGCCGATTTTTCAATCCTCAGATAAACAACCACATAGCATTTGTTCGAGGAATAGCGATATTCTTGGTTTTTCAATGGTCAGATAGTAGTTAAAATATGTCGAATCGTTATGTTTGACAATTTTATTCTTTTTGGTAAAAGCGACATGCCTACTACTTACTATATGGGTATGATGATTTGTTATGATGGGTGTGTTTGAATTTGGTTTTGTAACAAACGAGAGTGGAAGGAGAAAATGGAGGCTTTTGCCCAGCAGTGGGACAGTAATAGCTGAAAAAAAAAACTAACGTCAAAATGTCAACTACACGTTTAGTTGGTGTTCTTGTCTAACACGTTGAATACCTAAGCACCTCGCTTGCACACAGATGGTGTGAAGTTGGCTAGCTTGAACCACAGGTAGCTACTGTATTATATTTTCTAGATAATAGACGATTGAAAAGATTTATTTGCTTGATTTATTCATTACTAGACGATCGCCTCGCGGTTTTACCCGCGTAGTTCCCGTTCCCGTAGAAATTCCGGGATAAAATATAGCCTATGTCACTCCCTGAAAAGTAAGCTTCCTAACGGTGAAAGAATTTTTCAAATCGGTCTAATAGTTTCGGAGCCTATTCAATACAAACAAACAATCAAATCTTTCCTCTTTATAATTGACGTCGTGAACGTTAGTGAACGAAAGTCTTCGTTTCAGGTCTGGCCAAAATGGCGTTTTTGTCAGTATGTCCGTACTCCTCTACAGGTCGTATTTTACAACCGATCGGTATGAAACTTTGTGTACAGATTCTATGTTTTTATAGAATTTTATTGTCGTCGGGATTTTTTGATTAAAGGCGTACCTACTTCTTCCACAATAAGGCAAAAAGGCAGATTTGGAATATCTCCGCTTTAAGAGATCTGATTTTGATGATTGTACTTTTAATTGAAAGGTAATAACTTTATACTGTTCTTATAAAAACTTGGTAAAGATCTGATGAGGATTTTCGGCATGACGAGCAGAATAGCTTCGCAAAATGCAGTAATATGCAAGAGAGCATTTACAGTACAGCGCCACCTATTAGAACATCTTTGTAACACTTCGAGAATTATATGAAATAGCGCGGCCGCATACACCGTCGTCGTCGGTTAAATAATAAAATAACAAAAACTTTGGGCTGATGGATCAACGCCATCTATTGATACTAGGTACAGAATTTCGAGCTTTGCTGAGGAACGTAACTTAGGTACTTTGTATGGACAATTGGTCTAATGGTTGATGTGTTTGTATATATAAATAAAATGTATAAATAAAATAATATAAAATTATTTGACACGCTAGATAGCTATTCGACGACTTAACTGAAGATTGAAAAGGCCCTAAGTATTTTAATTATGTGCTATTTGTGAACTGCCGCTGGTAGAAATACATTGGTTCCTTGAGACAACATAATATAACAGCTGTACTATATTTATTTACATAAATTGAAAGCAATGAATGATAACTTTAGTTAAGTTGAACGTTTCCAGATCGACAGCACGCTGATGGAGAAGAAGATCCGTCCCTGGATCAACAAGAAGATCATCGAGTACATCGGCGAGCCCGAGGTCACGCTGGTGGACTTCATCTGCAGCAAGGTGCTGGCCGGCTCGCAGCCGCACCGCATCCTCGACGACGTGCAGATGGTAACCTACCCGCCATGCCCCCCATGCGCCAGCTCGCACAACCCACCACCTCGCACTCGTCTCTCGTCTCTCGTCTCTCGTCTCTCGATCGGTCCAGCCGTGATGTAGGGGATACCGTCAATTAATAAGTCCTCCAACAATTGATGATCGCAACTGAAGTTTATTAAGATTTAAGTAAACATGAAGGTTGAATACGGAAGATAGAAATCACGTAGTACAATAAGCATCACGTTTTGCAAGTAGACATTGTCATTACAATGTAAGATTTTAGGTGAACTAGCTTTGCGGCCTGACTTGACTCATTGTACTTTGTACACGTGAGGAGATCGACGCAGAGTGTTTCTAATTGTCCTTTTGGAAACAAGACCTATATATACTACTAGCTTCTGCCCGCGGCTTCGCACGCGTTGTTTCTATAGAGACTGAGGTTATTTCTATCCCATGGGAACTGATTTATGGGATCAAAAGTAGCCTATGTTTGATTTCAGGGTTAGACTTACCTGTATGCAAATTATTGCAAATTTCAGCCTGATCCGTTCAGTAGTTTTGGCGTGAACAACAAACATCCATCCATACATCTATGATCATCTATCCATCCAAACTTTCGCATGTGCATGTGCATTAGTGTGAAGTGTGCTCATTTTCATTTTTAAACAACTGTTTTTTTTGCCCTTTACTTTAATTTATTTGCGTAGACTCTGAGCATACTGTGTACTCATCAGGTCCTGGACGATGAAGCGGAAGTGTTCGTGGTGAAGATGTGGCGCCTGCTCATCTACGAGCTGGAGGCGAAGCGCGCCGGCCTGCACAAGTGAGGCGGGGAGCCGCGGCGGGGCGCCCCCCCGCCGCCGCCGCCGCCCCCGCCGCGCGCGGGCGCGCTCCGCCGCGCCGCCGTCTGGCTGTGGGTGCAGGGGCTCACCCGCATCGTGCTGCGGCAGGCGACCTACCTCGCGCGGGTGCGCCGCTCCGTGGGCAGCCCGCCCGCGCCCTGCGACTGCAGCGAGTACTTCCACAAGAGCAACGAGGCCATAGTGCGGCCGCCGCGCGCGCCCCGCACGCCGCGCACGCCCCTCTCGCGCCCCTCGCCCAGCGCCGCGGCCAGCCTGCCCGCCGCGGGGCGGGACACCGTAGTGATCTGCAACACGCGCGACAACACGAGACAGGTGAAGCGGCAGTACGTCGTGGACATCGTCGACAGCGACGACAGTACTGATGAGGGAGAAATTAAAGACGACACTTTTGATATTGATCGTGCGGACAAGCACGGCCGGACGCCGGCGGAGGCGGCGGAGGCGGCGGGCGTCGATGCGGCACAAGCTCGGTTCAAGCTGGACATATTCGGGTCGTACGGCGCGCGCAGCCCGCGCCGCCAGCGCACGCTCAGCGGGCCGCAGCCGCGCCCGCCCGCCGCCAAGGCGCGCAGACACTCCTACACTATGCCCTATAACCCAGTTAGAATCACACTGGATTCCCCGAACCTGTATAAAACTTCGCATCTTGCCTTCTCCAGACATGCGCAGATACAGACTCCAAAACTTGTTACAGAGGCTCCAAAACTTGTTTCGCAGAAGCCGAAAACTACGAAACTCGTGTCACGAACTCGAAAACTGGTTTCGCCGACTCGAAAACTCGTCCCAGAGATTCCGAAACTATCTTCGCTGGCGTCTAAACTCGTCTTGCAAACTCCATTCGTTTCGAAGACCCCGAAACTTGTTTCACCGACGCCGAAAAAGACTCCGAAAATCGTCTCAGATGTTCCGAAACTATTTTCTCTGGCTTCTAAACTCGCCTTACAAACGGTGACTCCAAATCCGGTTCTGAATCCCAAACTCGTCTCACAAAATCCAAAATTAGTATCAGAGACTCTCAAAGTTGTTTCTCGGACGCCAAAACTCGTAGCAGAGATCCCGAAACTCGTTTCGCTGACTTCGGAAGTTGTTTCACAGACTCCGAAACTTGCTTCACAGAATTTAAGAAGTGTCTCGTATAATCCAAACCGTGCCCTATCGACTTCGAAACAAGACTCACAGACTCGAAAACTTCTGTCACAAATATTCGTTTCAAAGACTCCAAAACTGGTTTCTCAGGCCCCGGAGACTTCGCATCTCGTTTCTCAGACCCCGGGACTCTTATCAAAGAACCCAAAATTCGTCTCACAGACTTCAAAACGTGTCTCACATGGTCCAAAACGTGCAATACCAACGCCGAAACTAGACTCGCTCACTCGAAAACTTCTGTCACAGATATTCGTCCCGCAGACTCCGAAACTCACCCCACAGACTCCGAAACTCACCCCACTGACTCCGAAACTCACCCCACTGACTCCGAAACTAGTCTCTCCGACTCCCAAACGCGTCCGCCCGCGCCGGCCCAAGCCGTACCCGGCGCGGCTCGAGCGCGTCGCCGACACGTGCGACCTCACGCTCGACGACGACTGCAACAACAACCGGAGCCCCGCGCACAACTACAACACATCGCACATCCCCCCTCCCCCTCCCCCTCCCCCTCCCCATTTCACTTCAATTGACGTCTCCAAGAGTGACATTGACATCTAGAAATTTATTCATTGAGATTTAAGAAACACTCCATTAAACTTGCGATGATGCTATCATGAGACATTGGCAGAACTGCATCGAATCAGCGCACAAGAAGTTGAAGTTGAGATAAGAAACTGCAAGATGTGATTCGATCGGAAACATGAAACACTCCCCAACTCCACCAACAGAATTAACGAACAGCTGTTGATGTACATTATCAAATAAACGAACTAAATCCCGGCTTCTGTATACTACTGCATTGTTACTGATCACAGCTCACACGAACGTGCTCCGCGTGACCATTCCATTCGAATAAGTTGGAGTTACCGAAGCGAGCTGAAGCGTGCTTGGAATCGGTGCAAGCCGAGACGAGATAACCACGGAGTCGACAGCTCTGATAAGTGACCATCCGGCCATAGCTTTCGCTGTTGTTCATTTCAACCAATCGGGGCTGTTTATATAATAATGGAAAATGAATGTGACATATACATAGAGTGTTTGACTATGACTTTATGAAAATAATGTTCGTCCTGGCGCGGCGCGTGGCGGCGCCACCGCGCTAGGCTCCGGCGCTCACGAAACGGGTTTCCGCGCGATTAGATAATACCCACATCGCTGAATATCTATTGTCGTGGAAAGTAGCGTTAGGAAGGAGTCCCTCGCTAATATCGTTACTTATATTACTTCAGGTGGTGTTCTTATAAATAATCGGACGGTTAGGTTAGTTACAGTTTAATTGTAGTTCTTGAAGTTTTAACATGAAGACACCCGAGTTCACCAACAGATGGTTAAATTTTAAACAGCTGTTGAAATGTTTTTGACACAAGTATCCTACATTAAAAGTAAACGTTAACCGACGAAGCAGCCTAACTGTCCGATTATCTAGTGGTGAATACAGACGTGAATGTTAAAGTTTCCCGACGAACCCAGTTCTCGTTTAGAGAACACCGCCCTTACATTGGTTAGTGACGTCAGAGAACACCGCCCTTACATTGGTTAGTGACGTCAGAGAACACCGCCCTTACATTGGTTAGTGACGTCAGAGAACACCGCCCTTACATTGGTTAGTGACGTCAGAGAACACCGCCCTTACGTTGGTTAGTGACGTCAGAGAACACCGCCCTTACATTGGTTAGTGACGTCAGAGAACACCGCCCTTACGTTGGTTAGTGACGTCAGAGAACACCGCCCTTACGTTGGTTAGTGACGTCAGAGAACACCGCCCTTACATTGGTAAGTGACGCTCGAAATATAATGGGGCTTGCCATGTGCGCAAAGCTTCGTATCTGTTATCTAAATGCCTTGTGAAACCTAGAGAATAGTAAAAACACAATTTTGTTTTCGAGCGTCATCACATCACTAACCCCGTTTGTTTCTTGAACGGGTATCATGTACTGTATGTTATTATATTATTGATATAATTTGTAAAAAGTCAATAAAAGCTGTTAATTGTGAAAGCTGTTATTTGAAAGTGTTTGGACCTGTCTGTGTTCGAATCCAAGCTGCGTAGTCGCGTACGAGCGAAGAGCCTACTTTCCGATAGTAAGTTTTTTATTGCAATGTCATAATATATGACTCGACTATGAATTATTGTAACTAGATTAATTATACGATTTTTATAGGAAAACGAAAAACATTGTAAATAGTTGATTTAAATATTTTAATAATTTAGTTATAATGTAGTTGAGGATTTGAAGGCAGACTGTGGTTACCTACAGCAAGTCTGTTGACTTTAGTTGTTAGTGATTGTAAAGTCAGATCCACAGATGCGGCGGTGGCGGAACATATCTGTAGATCGAGGCGGCGGCGCACAGATCTACATATATGTACCGCCGCGGACGAGGCGCTCAGATCTACCTCTTACTTATAAACTCTACTATAAGCAATGGCTAAGCTAAGCACACTATTGTGGTAAGTATTAAATTACTGGCCCGTATCGTGAAAGCTTGGTCAGTCATCGAACTCTGCTTGAGTATCTCTACTATTACGGCTTAAACGTCGCTCAAGCATCGAGCTATGACTGCGCAAGCTTTCATAATAAGGGGCACTGTGTGTTGTGGTGTGCTGTGTCTCCGTGAAAGTGTATCTGTAACGATACTAAGATGTAAGAAACCGATCACTTGACGCACCACGATAGTTCCAGCTGCAGCCGGAGCTTCGTTGACAGATTGTTATAAGTCAAGGGGCTCGTAATGTAACCTACTTGTATTCACATCATACTGTAAATTATACTTTATACCGAGAGCTTGTCTGTCTGTGTGTGCGAGCGAGTCGGCGCGAGAGCCGCGCACGCTCGCTCGCTCGCTCACATCGGATTATGTTAAGTTCAATTGAATATGGATAATAAAGTTTGGTAAAACAATCTGTTGTTTAATTGGAGATAAGGGGCGGAGATAATTATATGATTGCTTGATTAGCGCGATTCTCCTTGGCCGCGCCGCCGCCGCTATAAGTGCGCGCGCGCGCGGCCTCGCTGAGTGGTGCAGAGATGCTGCTGCAACTGGTCTGCGGGGCGCTGGCTCTGGTGAGTGCTCGTGCAGAGCTACTTTATCTACTGTTGTCTATCACACTTCACACCAATGCAAGGGCGAGTTCCCACTGTGCAAATTAAAATAATCGTTGAACGACTATCGTGTCTAGTTCTCATTGGATTGTGACGACATTTTGCGATTCATAGCAATCGCCTTGTTGTCGTTTGCACATGACTGCACATCACAACGACGACACAATATGAATCGTGACGTTTTTTTTTATCGTACCTTTATACTAACACTTTCATGGGCCAAGACGCAGATGTAGGTACTACAGCGGAAGCTGGGCAGTGAATGCGTTGACGACTGTCGTGCTAGCAGTTCCCGTTTGGTATAACGACAATCTTAGTCAACAAAAAAGGCGTGGACGACAGTTAATCGTGTCCTATAGGTACCTATGTGAACACCTCGATAAAATTACAAGCCACGATGCTTTGAAACTGCACTAGTTTCCGTCGTCACGACACGGGGCTCGCGCCCTCGTAATACTCTTCACGCCGAGACTAGGTGACGCACGGTAAAACGGGGTGAATAGAGGCTTAAGGGTGAATAGAAATGGACGAAATAGGTACCTACTGGAGCAAAACATCCTTTTGCAGAGCTTAGGTACGGATTAAGGATACTTCCACTGCTACCAGCCAGGTAATGTCTTGCTTCAGTATTTGATCCATTCACCCTGGAGTCCTACCTAGGTACCTTGCCTACTAAATGGATCGGACTGAAATTGTTGACGTAACAACGTCTTATAATTGGATAGAGCCGGCTGCACGCACGAAAAAACATGACGTCATGCGGCGTTACCTCGTCATGCGGCATTACCTCGCTCTGAGGCGTTCCATGTAAGGCTTGAAGTGCAAGCGAGAGCGCTCGACATCCGTCTCTCTCCTACTTGAGTGAGCGATGCGTCTGCGTTGTCACGTTCAACTATCGTCAGTAAACCGACTTTACAGACAACCAATTTTTGTCCATCAAGTTAGCAGCCCTGCCATGCCATGAAATTTGATGGTACCTATTCAATAAAAATCAAAGTTACAATCTACAATATCAAATCGCAATTTACAGGGCAGAGTTAATTCTGAACACCGGTTCACAAATAGGATTTGTGTCTCTTTTTTAGACTAGTAATTGAACACTGAATTTCTCGGAAACTTTATCAAAAATTACTTTTTTTTCTTTGATTTTCTACGATAATAGTCTTAATTGCAGAAAAACACATAATTGGGGCCTAATAATATCAACGAATCGGTAATCTACTAGTAAGCTTAAGAAACTGGTTAACTCACCTTAGCTCGTTCTCCATACAAAATGGCAATGGCCGAAACACGTGTGCACTAATTGAGGTCCAAGAGCGCGACCGAGCCTCGAGTGACGATGTAGTGGTTAATTAAAGGTACAGTATTGCTGCTTCAAAAGAAAAATATGACGCTACAGGTAGGTACCACCGAATTCTTATAATTTCAACAAAATGTTCATTTCGTTCATCTACTGGGGGGCGTTCATCTATTGGTCCAACTACCCTACCTAACTCTGCCTACGCTCAGTATTGTTGCAGTAGAATTGTTCGACGAGTGAAGATACCTACCATGGAGATTTATTTAGGTATATTTTGTAACGCAAAGATCAGATAAGGCGAAATCATTATAGAAAATGGCAATACTGACAGCAGGCAAAGTTGCCAAGGAGTTTTGAACATTTTCATACAAATCCTTCCTATTGCATAGGAGGGTTGTCAAAAACAAACACGGAATCATCAGGTAGGTATATATAATGTAACAATACCTATAAATTTATGTAAGTAGGTATTATATTTTATTTATCAAAATTGCACTAACCTGAGACCTGCAGATTCTTCTCTGAAACCACAATTTTGCAAGAAATTTTTTGGACGTGCTTTCACCACTTAGAATCGCCATATTGGAATAATTTTAAATGTTACCAGTGTGAAAAATATAACTGTAATAAAAAAAAATGCTACCAAAAACGACTAAAATATTCTCCCACAAAAACCAAGCTTGTTTGTTTACGGATGGAATTTTGAGTTATATTAAATTAATTCGAATTTTTTACTGTAAGTATACTATAGCTAAGTTGCGACAGCTAGGCAAAGTTGCCTCATTTTACGGTACCTAGGTACCTACATACGGTTTTAAATGGCGACAGCATGTTCGTTACCCTTTATCTAGGCCAACAGCGGAGATTGGTTTGATAGATTTGTTTGATGCATTGCAGAGTCAAGTGGTGTCGGGCCGCGGGGCGCTGCGCGTGCGCCCGCCGCGCGAGGACGATGGACCGGTGAGTAACACTAAACTAAACACTACAAAATCTGTTTATAGCTCTGCGCACATTAGAGTCATTCGGGGTAACTTACCCCAATTGCGATCGGTTACCCCGGGTAACCGATATAATAATAACTGCGATCGGTTACCCCGGGTAACCGATATAATAATAACTGCGATCGGTTACTCCGGGTAACCGATATAATAATAACAAATGAACGCATGTAAGGTAAGCACGGTCATTTACCCTATAAGGGTGCACTCCCGCAAGTCGGGGCAAATGTACGCATTCCGCGTTTTCGTCTAAAAACGCATTTAGTTCAAAATGTATGTAAATTACAGCACATTTTTTTATTTAACAGATAATTTATATATGTATGAACAATATTTTCACTGTTCTAAATACTAGATATATCTTGAACATAGTGCGGTGTAAAACTGGTCTATTCTCCAGCTCGATCTTGTGGCCCTAGCTGGAGTAGCATCAGCGTAGCAGTCCTATACCTACCTACAGCACGCAAAATAATGCATCAGCATCTCAGTTCGACTGGGAGACTACGACTTCTGTTGGTAGCTTTCCGCAAATACCGCAAATGTAATGAATGACCGCTAGGTAACACCAGAACGTGTTCCAACAGGACGGCCTCTCGAACCTGCAGATGCTGATCCCCCTCCTCATCGAGGACTCGCAGGCCGAGCAGGCCCGCGCGCCCCCCGCGCCCGCCGCGCCCGCCGCGCCCGGCGCCTTCCGCTCCGCCCCCGTCTACACCGACGGGTCTTACAGCGACATCCCCGCAGAGGCTTTCCTCCTGGAACCTTCCAGTGAGAAGCACACGCCCACGATCAAGAAGGACCTCGGGCAGTTCCGCGCCGTGGACTCCCCCTCCCCCCCGGACGCGGTGGTCGCGGGCTGCGTGCGGTACTTCCAGGGCAGGTCGGCCGCCACCTCCCACAGCTCGGAGGCACTGCTACAACTGTGCACGGAGATACTGGACGACGCTGAGGTCGAGGACGTGGTGCACATACATGCGGACGGGGGGACCTGCGCGTGCTGCGCCCCCCCGGCGCCCCCCGCGCAGCCCGCCGCCGCGCCCCCGCGGCCCCGCGCGGAGGAGGTGCAGGGAGGCGCGGCGCTCGGCTCGCTGGTGCAGACGCTCCTGAAGCTGTTCTCCGCGGGAGGGGACCCTCGCCGCCGCTGGCTCATCATGAACAGCAACAACCCCGACCCCCAGTGAGTACCTGTCCTGTCTATTGCCGACATACTCGTATCTAGGTTCCTACAGTACCTACACTACTCCATAATAATTCATTATCACTTATTTCGTACGAATTAAATACCTCTAGCGTCTAGCTGGTGCTCCTAAGCGATGCCTTAGCGATAATGTAACACCTTGTTAGGTCTACAGCCATTCTTACCTACACCTGCAAATGTTTTAATTTGGCGTGCTTTAAAAAACTAGGTGTAAACCGACTTCAAATTCTTCTAGTAGCGATATCGAGATAAAATTCGAGTCTAATTTAGTTTGTTGTGATGACACATGGACGAAACCACGAGTGAAAGAAGGCCTAGCCTGGCTTTCGTTGACGCATCGCACGAAACGAACAACCTTTTAACGTGTGCAGGAGTTGGCCTGCTAGGGGTCGTAGGGATATATCATATTTTTTGTTTGTCAGCAACCTACATACAAGGTACGGAGGGATTTACTCGAGCGCGATTTACTTACAGAAACTAGTATTTGGGATGTTCTGTTCCCGAGATAATCATGATTTGAGGTTTAACAGCTGTCATCAAAAATGTAGATCTTGACGAGCACTTAAATTTACCTTGAGAAACTAGTGCTCTGGGGTGTTCAGTTCCCGTAACCTCATGATCTAGTAGATGGCACTGTAACGTGCTCTCTTGCCTATTACTGCATTTTGCGGAGCTATTCTGCTTGTCATGCCGAAGATCCTCATCAGGTCTTTACTAAATTTTTATGAGAAAGTCACTACCTTTCAATTAAAAATATCATCATCGAAATAACATCTCTTAGAGCGGAGTTATTCTGAAGCTCCCTTTTTGCCTTTTTTGGAGGAAGTACGCCTTTAATCAAAAAACCCCAACGACAAGAAATTCTATAAAATCGTAGAATCTGTACACCAAGTTTCGTACCGATCGCTTGTAAAATACGACCTCTAGAGGATTACGGACATACTAACAGAAACGCGAATTTTGCCAGACTTGAAGCAGAGACTTTGCTCACTTCGTTCGCTCAGTCAACTAATTCCCCGGGAAGAAAATTTTATGGGACCACCTCGAGACCCTTCTCTATGTATACAGCAGTGAAGAATCGGCAAAATCGGTTAACCATTGGCGGAGACAATTATAATAAGTTTATTTTGAAACTTAAAAACTAAAGTATTACATGCTTACTTAAAACTACAATTTTGACAATGAATACCAAGTAGCATACACACATAAAGACATACAGACGAATTGAGAACCCCCTCCTTTTCAAAGTCGGTTAAAAAAAAGCCCTAACACCAAAATCTAAAATTCTCTTATTGGTGACAAGTTTGAGAGATAAATTGTGAGCATTAGTTATAGGAACATTGTACGAGCTTAAAATTAAATGAGATCAAAAAATCTGTTTGTATGATTACAAAATTGTACGTCGAGTTCAACTGGAACTCAGTACTTACCACAGTTACATACTTTGTAACTGTGCTACTGAATTCCCATCACGCTACCTTTCGACTCCAATAATGATCAATGTCGGAAAGAACCGCTTATCAATATCTTCTCTCGTTCTCTGAACCTCTCCATCTCTCTCCTCAGTTCGTGAAAACCAGCTGCCGAGGGAGCCTCTCTTCTGCCTCATTTTGTTCGATCCTGCATTTGTTTTGTTGGGACTTTAATAATCTCATAGCAATCTGTGAATTCAATCTGCGACGACCTCCGTGGCGCGGCGGGCGAAGATCCGCCTGCGACGCAGGAGGTTGCGGGTTCGATTTCCGCCTCGGGACAAATGTTTGTATGATCTACAGATATTTGTTCAGGGTGTTCTGGATGTTTTCTATATTGGTATAATAAAAATATGTATGTAATAAGTGTTTTGTATTATGTATATCAGTTGTCTAGTCCACATAACACAAGCTGTGCTTGCTTACCTTGGGGCTGGATGATGCTGTGTCGAATGTCCAGCATTATTTATTTATTTCTATTTACGTCGTGGCCGTGGCGTGGCGTTACTGTCTACGATTACCATATCGAGTAGCAGTAGTAGGATCATAATCTAGTATAACTAGGTACCTACACATTTTGTGCTTTGCGGAAAATTAGACTAAAACAATTCGACTAAAACACAATTCGAATAAAAACATTTCAACTAGTAACAATTCGACTAAAACACAATTCGAATAAAAACATTTCAACTAGTAACAATTCGACTGACGACTAAAACAATTCGTTTTAACAACGAAAAATTTTGTGTCAACATATGGCTCTGGGTGCAATTATAATACACACCCTTTCAGTCACAGAGTCGCCGCGAACCCGCCCCCCCCCCCCCCGTTTCGCGGGGATTGGACGGGCTTCGTTAGGAGTAAGTTAATGTTGACCCCCCCCCCCCCCCGCTTCGCGGGGGTGGGAGACCTACAAGTCGGGTCAACGAATTGCTTTAGTCGAAATGTTTTTAGTCAAATTGTGCTTCAGTCTAACTGTTTTAGCCGAATTGTATTAGACGAATTGTTTTAGTCGAATTTTCCGTAGACGCATTTTGTAGCTTTTTCTGAATAAATAAAATTAAAATATTGAATAGTTCGTCTAACCAAATTTTCTTATCGGTCCATTCTAAAATGTTTTCTGTGTTCCGCAGGATGAGACAGTACGTCGACATGGAAATGTAACGGAGCTCCTCTGCTGATTAGATTCTTAAGAAATTAATGCGAAACATGTAAATTAAACAAGATGATTTTCAGAAAAGCATTTATTATTCCATCAGCTAGCTCACCTGAACATTGCAATCGGGCACGTGGCGCCTCGTCTTAAACAAATACAAATAATATCTAATAGGTATATAACTCCAAACATGTTGTTTACCTACATTCTACAGCTTATTCAAATTAAATAGACTTGATTAATTAAACTACGCTTTTCAATCAGCACCTGCAATTAAAAATTCGTTATTAATTTGGTACTTAATTAAAACTGATCAATTAGTGGAAGAAGTTGAAAAGAAAAATGTCTGATTGTGTTTCTGGATCTCAAGAAGCCGTCGGCCAGCCTCCGTCTCCTGTTGATAATAATCATAAATGAGAGGAATGAGGCACACGAGCTTTGCCTAGTAGTGAGAGGAAATTAGCAGACGAAAAACAAACTTTCCTACTTATTTAAAATTCGTAAATCATTTCCTTTTGACCTTACAGGACTCTGAAACATGTCAGATATTTCAAATGATTCACTTCCATTTTTAACCCACGACGCAAAAAGAGGGGGTGTTATAAGTTTGATGTGTCTGTCTGTGTATCTGTGTATCTGACTGTGGTATCGTGGGAGCTACGATGAACCGATTTTCGTTTAGTTTTTTTGTCATAGATAATTTTATCCCGAGTGTTCTTAGCCATGCTTCATGAAAATCTGTTCAGACAATAAAACTCGGCGGGTTTTTAAAAATTTTAATTTTATCTTGTTATTTACAGTTCATTCAAAATTATTCTTATTGAATTACAAAATGTAGTATTCCCTTTTGTTTTCTTGCTCTAAACGAGTACCTAATTACTTCTTGCACCTCAATAGGTATTGTTTTGTGCACATGGAGAAGCGCTAGCCCAGCTGTGCGGTCTTCTGCCATGGAAGCTCTTGGCCAAGTTTTTAGCCTTCGGAGGGTACAAAACGACCTTTCTGCCGTCGTCGCTACACTAACTGGTAAAGTTGCAAGAATACATAAATATTTTCTTACAGGATATATTTCCTTATCACAATTTTCTACCAAATCCGAAATCGACTATGGAATTTTATAATTACGCTGCCATTTTACCTTCCACAGCCGATATTCGTTTATAACGACGAAGTTGGAGTCATGTCTAGTAACAACTAGTATTTCTTAGCGAGTTCTTTCACAGTGTCAATGCCTTCATCTTCATTAGTACCTACCTACAAATGCAATGAGACTTTTAAGAAGCAGAACTCCTGAAGTTTTCATGAAAAACGTTCTTCGAAAAATGACAGAACCTAAGATATTTTCGTCGAACGTGTAGTGATTCAATCACCAGTAGAGCAAATTTTATCGGAGTTCTTATAACATGCAACGAGTATAAGACAAATAAAGGTTTGTTCTTATGAGTAAGATACATTTTAAAAGCAGAGCTCTCGAAATGGTCTTCGAAAAATGACGAAATCTGAGATATGTGCGTTGAATTTATATGACTCAAACACCTGTTAAGCAATTTTAATAAGATAGCTATTAGCGTTCATTGGGTTGTAGAGAAACAAAGGTTTGTTTTTGTGATTTGGATACTTTTCAGAAACAGAACTCTCGAAATTTTCATGAAAACGTTCTTAGAAAAAGGATAGAATCTATATACTTATAATAAAACTGTAACAGGTCCAATTCTGTACATTGAAGATATATTACATTTTTTTTTTGGAGGGCACTCTATTATCTATACTGAAGCCAAAACTATAATTTTTTTCATTCATGTCTGTCTGTCTGTCTGTTTCTTAAACGCGCATCACGCCGAAACTACTGAAGGTATTGACATGAAACTCGGCATGATTTTAGGTCATACTACGAGGAAGGACATAGGATACTTTTTAACCCGGAATTCAGTCAGGTTCCCCTGGGAGAGAGGATGAAAGTAAAATTCTTTAACCGCTCATCACGACGTAACGACTGAATGAATTCGAATGGAAGTCGGGACGATAGAAGTTCATACTACGAGGAGAGATATATTTTATCCTGGAATTCAGTAAGGTTCCCCTGGGTGAAGGGATTAAAGTCAAACTCCTTCACCCCGCATCACGCCGAAACTGCTGAATGAGTTGGACTGAAATGGTACGATTTGAGTTCATTCATACTACATGGGATACATTTTATCCTGGAATTGAGTGAGGTTCCCCCGGGAGAGAGGATGAAAGTAAAATCCTTTAATCGCGCATCACGACGGAACTATTGAATGAATTCGAATGGAACTCGGCATAATTTGAGTTCCTACTACGGGGAAAGATAGGTACCTACATTTTATCCCGGAATTTAGTAAGGTTCCCCGTGGAGAGAGGATAAAAGTCATATTCCTGGGCCGCGCATCACGCCAAAAGTACAGTATGAATTCAAATGAACAATATTTTTTATCCCGGAATCTGTACGGTTCCCTTAGGTTAGGAGAGTGGATGAAAGTAAAAATATGCTACTACCTAAATGAATTCAAATGAAACTATGCATGATTTGATCTCATACTACGAGGAAAAACATAATATACATTTTTATCTGGGACAGTAGGCACGGTTCTCTCGGGAGAGAGGATAAAAGTCAAAATGTGTAAGTACTTAGTTGTAATTCATTAACGCGTCGTCCGATTTCATGCATTCTTTTTGGAACGAAGTTCCTTATCGCGCGTTGTGAAAGGGGGCTAGACGGAAAAAATTGTAACGAAAATTGGAGCGACACTTTTTGCCACAGAACAAATTATATTGCCACAGAATAAATAAATTATCCAAACATTTGTTGGAAAGTAAACACAATATTAAGTCAGTGTCAAAGTGTAGAACTGTCACTGTAGCGTTTATGATAGGCGGCTGTCATCGCGAATGACATTCATTCGGTTTGCACAAAAATTAGAACCGCTCTCCAAACAATCGTGTGTTCCGCTCTCTCGCGCAACGTGTCATTGGAGTGAGCGGGATATATATGCGACGACCGCAGCCGAGTTGAGCCGACTCATTTTGACGAAGACAACCGAGGAGAACCGAAGCGACGACCGCAGCCGAGTTGAGCCGAGGTGGGCTTCGATTCGAACAATCGTGTGTTAGGATAGTAGGATAGGATAGTAGGATAGGATAGTAGGATAGGATAATAGGATAGGATAGTAGGATAGGACAGTGGGATAGGACAGTAGGATTGGACAGTAGGGTAGGATAGTAGGATAGAATAGTAGGATAGGATAGTAGGATAGGATAGTAGGATAGAATAATAGGATAGGAGAGTTGGATAGGATAGTAGGATAGGATAGTAGGATAGGATAGTTGGATAGGATAGTTGGATAGGATAGTAGGATAGGATAGTAGGATAGGATAGGATAGTAGTTGTAACGACATATTTTGACGAAGAGAACCGAGGAGAACCGAAGCGACGACCGCAGCCGAGTTGAGCCAAGGTGCGCTTCGATTCGAACAATCGTGTGTTCCGCTCGCTCACGCACGCAATTGGAGCGAGCGGGATATATCAGTTTTCTGCGGCCTCACTGAAGATGACTCGCGGACGCGAGATTAATCGAAAGGAACTTCGTTCCATCCGGGTGTCCCTTGACACCTCTCAAGTTTTTTTTTGTTAGAAACAGTGTTGCAATATCGAATTTGACTAAATCAGTAGAAAATAGGTAGATTGATGAAATAATCTGTAGATTGAAGAAAAAATCAGTAGATAAAGGGTAGGTAAGTTCCTATCTATTTATTTTTTGAAGACGCCACCCATTAGTTAGGTAGAACCTAACTAATGGGTGCGTCAATGCCTATTTCAGGCAAAGTAAAATGTACAAAATATGGTCCATGCAATCTTCATGAACATGATATTTGGTGGTTTAGCTGGTCCAGTTAACTGTACCACCGAAGTTTGGTTGGAGTAAGTGCTCTAATTAAACTAACTGGACCACAGAACATTTTTTTTTACTTTGATACTCAATCAACTTTACCTACCTACTATCGAAAGAAAATTAAGTCAAATGGATCAAGAGCCCAATTCTACAATACAATTGCTTCACTATGACAATGGAATCGTCGCAGAATTATGACGTAGAATTTCTAGATTAATAAAACTCCAGATAGTACGTGCGAGATAAATTAATGGTTTCAAACCTGTCGCGCGTCTCTCCATCTGCATTCTTCATAATTTATTTCATCTAAGGTAGAATACCAAAACGTGTCATTCTGTGACGATACCCCTATCATAGCGAAGCGATTAGTTTAGCAGAACAGGGCCCCAGCTGAACGGAACCAGGAGTAAGAAGTGAAACGAATATGACACTTCTTAACACTGACGCTGGCCGAGTCGTAGCTAAAAGACGTGTGGATAAAGAATGCGATTGAAGATGACAACATGCTATCCCGCCTAGACCCTACCCGATTTATACACAATTGAACAAGGATCCAAATATAGATGCTTTTATTAAAAGTGTAATAGGTCCAATTCTGCGCATCGAAGTTTTTTTGCACGGCGGCGTTTCATATTTTGAGAGAAACTGTGGTTAAATGTGAACTTAATTAGTCGGCAGGTATGGCAATCGCGAACGAAGTCGCGGGTACAGCTAGTCTAAGATATTTTCTTCAAAAGTGTTATTTCATAACACAGGTTTGTTCTTATGGTTCTGATACTTTTCAGAATCAGATCTTTTGAAATTGTCATGAAATCGGTCTTTCAGAAGTAAGTATCGAAATTTGAGACATGTGCGTTGAATTTGTATTGACTCAAACACCTATAGGTAAAGCAATTTTCTTTTGAGTTCTATTAGCGTGCATTGAGTTGTACACTAACAAAGATTTTTTCTTATGATTCTGATATTTTTAAGAAGCAGAACAACTGAAATTTTTATGAAAACATGCTTAGAAAAAAGGCAGACTCAAAGATATTTTTGTCGAAAGTTTCAAGATTCAAACACCAGTAGAGCAAGTTTTATCGTAGTTCCAATAGCATCAGGTTTAAGACAAACACAGTTTTCTTCTTATGATTTGGATACTTTTCAGAAGCAGAACTCCTACATAATCCTATTTTTTTTTCGATTCCTGAAAAAGGCCGAGGCCGAGCCGCCCCGCGCCGCGCTCGTGCATTTAGTAGGTATTTAAACAGAGTGATTAAGAAAACATTTTGTCGAGTCAAACTCTGCGAATATGTTTATAAATATTTAGTGTCAGTTTAGTTAAATACAAAATAAGACGTAAAATATCAGTGGTTCAGTCATAAACGTCATAATCATAAAAACATTTAAAAAAGGGGTAAGTTTGGGATTTTTTCTATCGAGTGATTTATTATTATTTTTAGTTCATTAGATCTTTTAACTGAATGCGACTTTGACTAGACTAGAGCTTTAAGTAATATGTCTTTTTTTCAGCATTTTAAGCACTATTTTCTCCTGGCAGTTTCCAAATAGGAGTCAGGACATTGGTTGCAAGCATTTCCTTCATATAACACTGGTACTTTATTTGGATCCCGTAATTTTCCGTATCGCAATATGTCTTCGGTTGGCTGCAAGGTGTTGCGCGCCTCATGAATGCCAATGCGGTACTGCTGTCGAACAGCTTGGTTATCACGGATTATCGTGTACTAGGGCCGCCATCCGGCGGGCCTTTGTAACCGCTAACGTACCAGCTATTCTCGAACCGAATGGTGTGTTGCGTGACGATGGTAAGAGGCCCGACGGTATCATTCTAGTCCTATGGGAGTTGGGGAGGTCCATTGTGTGGGACGCTACATGCGTCGACACACTTGCGCCTTCTCATCTTTCGGAGGACGGGTGCGGCGGCAGATTTGGCCGAAAATCTTAAGAGGCGCAAATATGCAGGTCTCAACAGAGCATGAGCGTGAGTATCTGGCGCAGGGCATCAGCTTTGCCAAACAGCGTGGCAATGCAGACAGCGTCTGGGGATGCAACGACTGGTATTGATATGGATCAGATAGCTCAATTGCTTGAATTGTAAATACTATTTAAATAAATAATAAAGAAATAAATAATGCTGGACAATTCACACAGCATTATCTAGCCCCAAGCTAAGCAGAGCTTGTGTTATGGGTACTAGATAACTGATATACATAATACAATACACTACATAGATAGATATTTTTTGTTATACATAGAAAACATCCAGAGCGCCCTGGACAAATGTCTGCAGATCGTACAAACATTTGTCCCGAGGCGGGATCGAACCCGCAACTTTCTACGTCGCAGGCGGACCTTCGCCACAGAGTTGGTCTTTTTTAATTTATTTCTATTATTTGATTGTAATTTTCGTTGTGAATAAAGATCTTATTTGTCATCTTTTTTCTAAGTCTCAGATGATTTTAAAAATAACAAAAGCGCGGCCTCTGTTGGTACTAACGGTTCAACTAAAAACTAGCGGAAAAGAAAGTCTACCGCAAATAGTAACCCATTTTTTACAGGAACTTTAGGAGCATCATTCGAGGTTATTAAACACACGTGACGTAATTATTATATTACCAAATGGTCCATTGGAGTAGTTTTAACAAAATTAACGACTAAGCATAGGTCGAAAGCGAGGAAGTGCAAGGTGCAAGGCACCTCTGCCAAGGTCGAGTCGAGTAGGAGTAGACATTACGACATCAGGCTATGGGCGCGAGGTACCTGAGGGTGACGTCACTCGCATCCTAGCACAGACTTCTTGCAGCAGTTGCAGCATTTGGGCAGCAGCAGGCGCGGCTCGCGCGTCACGGCGTAGTCGCGCGTGGTGCCCGTGCCCTTGACGGTCTTGGCGGAGAAGGCGGGCAGGTACACGGCCCCCTGGCTGTCGTACTTGGGGCCCTCCGGGATCAGCACGTTCCGCGAGCACAGCCGGTTCTAGAGCACACGGAATGTGTTTCAGTCAAACAATCAAATTAGTTGATTTAGACACTACGTGAATCATCTCATCTGTCTCGCTCATCTCTGATGGACGACACGCGTCCTGGAGCCGGAGGCTTGCTTCGCGCTGTGCAGATAGGACTGCCTCGCGAAATGCTTTCGAAGTACAAAACAAAAAGCAAATAGTGTAGATAAAACGTGGTGTTCACGCAAAAGCTAGGTGTGGTAATAATAATGTGGTTACTCGGTATCGCAAGCTGGGCAAGTGACCCCCGTCCGCCTTCGCCATGTCCAGCAGGTTGGCGTCGGGCACGGTCAGCACCATATTAAGGTCTTCCTCCTTGGAGGACGCGTACGCGAGCACGGGCGGCGGCAGGGAGCCCTCGTCCACGCGCATCTGGATGCCCGCCAGCTCCGCGTTCAGCTGCGCCTTGCGCTGCTCCAGCTCGTCCACCAGGCTCCTGGGCTGCTTGGCCAGGAGTCTGTTGAGGGCTATCTGCGGGCTGGGAGCGAGCAGCGCGAAGGGGTCCTCCGGCGCCTCCTGGTAGACGCGCTTTCGAGGTTTGTGCTTGTGCTTGCCAAGCTTCAGACGATCCCTGAAGACGGGGCTCAGGGGGGCGTGATGATCTTTTGGGGGATCATGGACCCGGCGGTGGGGGGCAGGCGGCTTGGCTTCCCGGTTCTCATCGTTGAAGTCTATGTTCTTCTGGAAGGCATCAGCCGCGCTCTGGGCGGGCGCTATCTTGCCCGAGACGCGGAGGCCTTGCTCCTTGGCGTTGCTCTTTGCGCCGCTCGGCCCCTCTCCGTAGTCATCGTTTTTGACTCGCAATTCATTTTTCCGCCAGTTCTGAATCGTTCTGTTGTCTTGAGGATCTGTAAAGTTTGGTTGCGTATCTTATCTAACTATACGTGATGGAACGAACCGTGCATCGAAAGAGTTACTTACACCTGAACGCAGAATTGCATTGTATCTGATGTTGTAATCCAAATAAAATAAATAAAACTAGCAACATTTTCCTGTCGCAATCGAAGCATTTGCATTCGTAATAAAACTGTTTTCATGACTTTATGAAAAAATATCGGTTGATAATTTCATTTACACGGTAGGTAAGATTATAGGCAGAGCGCGGTGAGCGGTGACTAGCGGAGGGCTAACGGAGGGCTAGCGGAGGGCTAGCGGAGGGCTAGCGGAGCGGACGTTCGTTTACCAGAGTGGTTTCATCCCGTACACACCTGTAGCATTAAATAGTCGTAATTTTAGCTTCTACTAGTTCCGCAAAAAGGCGCTGTATCACGGGCAGCGTCGGTAAACACACCGCTTTCTGTTGGAAAGACAGTCAGGGAAAGGTTAAAGTGGTAGACCTCGTGTACCGACTGCTTCCAGCTGGTTAGAGTGGGAATACTGTCTGTAATGTCTCTCTGGCAGCCTGGAAGAACATTTTGGAGGACTTTCTTTTGGTCTAGTCTAGATAATGAGTGAACAAACAACGAGTTAAGTTTATGAACGTATTCTATTGAATTCTCAGCTTAGGTTTTTTAATTTAAAGTAAACGCCCCTTTGTCAAGATGAACCTGCAGCATCGGTACACAGTTCCACGTGAATCATGGTAAGTTGTAATAGTTGTAAGTGTCGTATCGTTCCTTCATGCCGGAATCTGCGCCGGTCGCTATGATGTGTGGTTGGGGGTCCGTCCCAGGGTCTGTCCCAGCGCCTGCTTTGGGGTCGATGCTGAGGCTGTGGTCGGAGTCGAAGTCGTTATCCTGCATGTACTGGCGGCGCGCGGCGGGCAGCCGGAACTCTGGGAAGGGCCCCGACCCGAGGTTGATGAGGGCCACTCCCTCCACGCCCTCCTCTTGGATGAACCGCCGCGTGTCCTGCCGCCCGCTCCGCCGCCCGTTGCGCCGCCCGCTGCGCCGGCCGCTGCGCCGCCCGCTGCGTCGCCCGCTCCGCCGCTTCTTGCCTGTCGGCACCTGGCAAAAGAACGGTAATTCATTTTTTGTTAAGTAGAATAGGCAGCTAGCCGTCATCAGGTCAAAGACGGTAGAGTTGAAGGTGGCATTCATTGGAAGGTTTTCCGTCTCCAACATTTAATTCAGCCAGATAGCGACTGACCAGAAGTTACTTTAAGGCTACGGCTCCACCTGCGTTAGCGTTGACGTTAGTGTTAATAAAGGCGCTAAAAATGCACCTCGGCTACATCTGCGTAACGCCGCCGCCGCCGTCAAGAGGTAGTTCCTAGTGAAGTAACGCGTTAACTGCACAATGGGTTTGTTTGGTATATTTTTGTACCTATTTCTTTAGATGGATAGGGTTGTGTCACATGAGGGAATCTTTCTTCTTTTTAAATTGTTGTATGTCACAGGAAATGATAAAGACGACGATACGCCGTCACGCCTATCCCTAACGGCCGAGCGATTTTCGTCTGATTGAAGTTTGAATTCCTTAAGGACGGTTCCAATTTGAGTAATTCCAGGAACTCCAACGCCTCATTGGATCATTCGATTGCCACCATAATGCAGCCCGCAAAACAAAACGCACGACACACACATCCTTTCCCTGCGCATGCGGCCCGCGGAATGAGACGGCGTTAATGTAGCCAAAATCGCCTAGTGCGCTAAACGACGCCTTAAAACCCTTTGATGTGTGGAAAAAACCGACGCCTGAGCTATCGCTTAGCGTCTAATGCCATTAATAAAAGTAATGCCGTTAATAAAAGAACACGCTAACACCTTGGCCACATCTGCGTGACGCCCAGCTAGCCCGCAAGTAACGCGCTAGGAGCAGGACGCAGCGGGGCCGTAGCATAATAGTCACGTAATTACTTAGGTTTCAATACATTTTATGTAGGTGCATCGTTTATTGGTGATCTTTTCATTACACGTCATTGTCGTTTGAGCTGTTGTTTATTTATGTTCACATTTCATTAGTTAAGTTGTCACTATATACACGTGAAAATCTTTAATTGGCTCTCTGATGTTATGACGTTATTTGATCAAGTTAGTTTAACCCGTTGATTTTCTAATAAATTCAATTCCAGTTTTCCCCCTCAAGGGGGATTTCAAGGGGTAAAACTAGAATAACCCTAATTCGTTTAGACTCTTTCATCAAAATAGAATTGTTGCTTGTGCTCTGGACATCACCAAACTATTCTGTCGGAGCCGTCGGCTGCCAGGACGTTTTATGACTCATGCTTGTTTATTTTCATGAGTCATGCTTGTTTATTTTATTCTCCCACGTATCCTGTGTTGAGCTCAGCACTTCAAATAAACCCTCTTATCTAAGACATGGAACTGTTAGACCTGTGCCTGTGTGCTGAAACCACACGCACCGCTTACCTCTATAACCTTATATTTATATTTGGGGCTCGTCGCCTTCACAGCGGGCTCTGTCCCGTTCCCGTTCTGGTTCACAGCCGGCTCCGTTCCGTTCCCGTTCTGGTTCGGCAGCGCGGGCAGGTCTCGGTCGAAGGTGAAGGGCACGTAGTGCCGCCTCGTGTCCGCCACGTCCTGCAGGTAGCGCGGGCGCGCGCGCGTGGGGCCCAGCTCCCTGCTGCTGGAGGCCTGCGTGGGGCCCTCGCGGGGACTCTCCGTGAGCCCTCCGGCGCGCCGCGCCCCCGGTAGCGATTCATCCGACACCGTGTAGTCGTAGTTTCCTTCCATCAGCTGCTTGCGGATGCTCTCTGCGAGCTTTAATACCTGATCCGTATGAGGCCTTAACGAGCCTGGAAAGATTGTTCAAAACAGATAATTAGGTAGGGATTATTGATAACTAGCAGTTGGTACCTCGTTTAACGATGGTAGACCTATTCTATGTACTTTTTTGGGGCGATGTCCTAGGTGGACTTGTGAATTATAACCGTGTTTGTAAATAGCTAAATTAATTTAGCTCAAGCGACGACGGACACCGTTGCCGGAGGCCTACGGCAGTCCCCCCGCACGCGATAAACAAAACGCTTAGAGGAATAAGGCGGGACGTGTCCGCAACTGTCAATAATTGATTTGTGAATTGAAATCGTCTCGCGTAGGTGTAGCGGCCCCGACCCCGCAGCTAACAACAAAATACCGAGACTATCCTGTCCTACTTCCTACTAATATTTTATAGCCGAAAGTTTGTGAAATGTGTACTTTAATTTTTGCCTAAGATCTTAAAAGCTTCTGAACAGATCTAGGTGAAATTTGGCGTACCTACATTTAGAACACAACTGAAATTAGGCTACTTATTATAACGAAAATAAGCGTGCGAAGCCGCGGGCAGAATCTAGTCCATAATAAATAAATCGTATTTGAAACTCAAAGATGCTCCATTTTCGAAGAACTAATTAACATTAAGATGTTAATTAGTTTTTCGAAGAGTTTTAGATCCCTTACCAAATAGACAAAAACGATCAAGACCACTCACTTATCTTAAGACACAGACATAATGTCATTTAATGGCCACCACCCACACATCACACACAAACATTAATTTACTTTTACTTTATTTTACTCGTTTATTTAATACAACAAATTAAAAAAAAATACCGTCACAGATAACACAAATAAGAACACACAGTATATAACATTTTTATTACATTTTTATTTATACAACTACTCCACTCTTTACGAATATTGCCTTTGTGATCGTGTCCCAGAGTCGCGGCCTGATGTCGATGCGTGGGGGCCCCCACCCCACGTGTGATCTCACTGACAAGACAAACTCCTCCGCATTGTGGGACTGCTCAATTACAACATTATTTGATTAAGCAGCTCTATATTTATCCATCCTACCTGAAGCTTACGTACTTCTGCAGATCATTTCTCTTATTCTTCTAAATAAAGTCTGCCAGGTGTGTGCTGAGGTACGTGGCTAGGTTCCTAGTGGGAGAAATAGATTAAAAGCAAATGTTTATTTCAGACCCGTTGTGGTCCATAAAAAACAGATAACTGACAAAACTTTAAGCAAAATGCAGCAAATAAGCAAATTTTAAGAGGCTACTATAATGAGCCTATGATTTTGATGATGTAAATGTTACAAAGGTAGACGACACAGGGCTCTTAATTTACACGTAGACGTATGCTTTACTAAACCTAGAAGAGTAGTGTGGTGTTGTCACTTGTCGTGTAAAACCATACAGATTGATGTCAAACATAAATATGATTAGCGGCTGAAATGAGAAGCGGGGCGGCGGGGTTCTTATTTGACTGTTCCAGATGCCCTGTACCCTGTATGACTGTCCCTACGGACCCTCGTAAGGTTATAGTAATTCTGAGAGCCTCAACGTAATATTTTGGCTGACGAACGTTTAGTAGATTACGCACAAAGTCGTAAAAATGCTCACCTTTGCGATTTGCGACCACTTTTCCTTGTCATACAAAGTAGAGAATTAAAAGATTGCGGTGTCCTCAGACAGCAGGATCAGGCTGAGCCGTAAAGTATGGAGATTCAGCGCGGGAGCAGGGTCGATAGCGGAGACAAATGGCCGGTTAATCTACGATTCCCCCCCCCCCCCTCCCCCCTCGTCTCTCCCCGAGGAGTCACCTACTTCACCGGATGTCTATCTCGATTGGAACACTTCTTGCATTCGTCGAGGTGAGGTAAGTTACAATGTAACCTCCAATTTCCGAATGTCGTAATCTGTGATTGTAACATGTTAAAACCTTGATGTTATTGAAAATGAGAGACTCGCCGGAGACGACTCACTCTTGTTTGTAAACTACCTTCTCTAGAGTTCATAAAAAGAAAACGTCAAGTGCGAGTGGAACTCGCGCACTAAGGGTTCCGTATATTTGTAAGATCTTCTTTCTTGCCCAATACCATAATTCTAGGTCAACGGGTAGTATAGGTTGGATTGGTCCATGGCGAGAATCAAAAGTACTTTTTTGTGAATGAACTACAAATTTAGGGTTTTCGGATTTTTTCCTTAGCTTGTGCTATAAGACCTTGCTTCTTTCCAAATTTTATTATTCTAGGGCAACAGGACGTACCCTATAGGTTTTGGTCCTGGCGAGATCCATATTATTATTTTTTATTTTATCCTTTACTTGTGCTAAAAAACCTTGCTTCTTGCCAAATTTCATGATTCTAGGTCTGCGGTAAATACCCTATAGGTTTTGTGTGCATGTGATTCCCTTGGATATTTAAAAATATTCGGGCAAAAACGGCTGTAACTTTTGATTGAGTTGACTTATAAGTTTTATTTATATCGAGGCTCCAAGAGCTAACGGACTTGAGTATTTGATGTTATTTTCAATTTGCTACCTCCACGCGTTCCTGAGAAACTGGGGTTGACAGACGGACAGATAGACAGACATACAGACGGACAACAAAGTGATCTTAGAAGAGTTCCTTTTTTCCTTTGAAGGTACGGAACCCTAAAATTGAATAAACCGTAAAGATTCGTTGTAACCAGTCCAAACTAGTAACGGATTTGCGATAAAACAGGCCAAATATTATAAAGAGGAAAGATTTGTATTTTTGTATTTTTGAATGTTTATTACGAATAAACTCAAAAACGACTGGACCGATTTCAAAAATTCTTTCACCATTAGAATGCTACATTATTCCTGAGTAACATAGGTTATATTTAGTTTGAAAAAATTAGGGATCCCTACTAAAACTTCAATAATGTAACCCACGGTGTAAAAAAATTCGCCATAAATTGTCTATCATCGCATGCGCTGCGGAAACTATTGATGATAGAACAAAAAAATGTTCTACAATATTAAAGACTATATAAATATCAACAAAAAACTCAGCAATACCATATGTCCAACTATTGTAGTTATGTCAGGATAACTTTTTTTTTACTTTTTAAAAGTTGATAGAAATTCTGACCGAAGTCTGACCATGTTAGCCATACCTCTGTATTAATCCTTATCCAAATAAATCATTTCATAATTAAGACTGTTTCAATACCTGTAGATTACTTTTTGAATTATTCAAATCGGACATTTCATTCAAAAGATATTAAAAATTTAAAAATGTCGTGTGGTGCCGGCTTAGAATTTGCACAACCCCAACTCTTCCCGCGGGTGTCGTAAGAGGCGACTAAGGGATAGTACACCGGGGGCGGGCACGACCGGGGAGAGGTCAAACGCAGGACCAACGGCTTAATGTGCTTTCTGAGGCACGCCCCCGTGCCTCGGAAAGCACGTTAAGCCATCTAACACCGCCAATTTCCTTACTCCGGGCTGCTACAGTGAATATTTCTTGCTAGAAAATACCCAATAACACAAATCTTGGGCTGACCCGGGATTTGAACCCGGGACTACATTATCAGCGGTTGAACACGCGACCACTATACCAACGGGGCAGTCGGATAAAAGTATAAAATGACCTGCCACAGAAATATTAGTAACCTACGTTTGTCCCAAATTTTTAAAAAATTTTGTCCGCCCGTGCGAAGCCGGGACTGGCCGCTAGTATATTATAAATAGACAGATAGCTTTAGATACGAGTAGGATCAGAGTTTATAATTTATAATTTAGAGGATTTGAATTAACATGATTTTAATTCATTTAAAAAAAAAAACAGTTGTTCTACACCATCGTAGTCATAGCCTTTAAGCCAGTCAAAAAAACATCTTGTTAGAGCTTTTGGGTTATTCCAGTTTTCCCCCTTGAAATCCCCCTTGAGGGGGAAAACTGGAAGTCAAAAAAAAGAATTCCAGTTTTCCCCCTTGAAGATTAGCCTCAAGGGGAAAAACTGGAATTCATTTTTTTCGCGTTCCAGTTTTCCCCCTTGAGAAAAATTTATCAAGGGGGAAAACTGGAACGCGAAAAATCGTCGAGGGGGAAAACTGGAATTTGAAAAAAATTATTCCAGTTTTCCCCCTTGAAAAATATTTCTCAAGGGGGAAAACTGGAACGCGAAAAAAATGAATTCCAGTTTTCCCCCTTAAGGGGGATTTGTCAAGGGGGAAAACTGGAATAACCCGAGCTTTTGTTTAGTTAGGGATTTGATTTTCGATTTTGAATTAATTTTACTGTAGAGAATCGAAGCAAAGCGATTATAGTGCCTTCTCGCAATTTCGCAGTGGCAGTTTGGAACAGGGCTCTTGTTTAACCGTTAGTTGGAGCTGAGCCCCTTGCGTTCCGACAACCTGCAACATTCGTTTTCAAGCGGATATATTCCCACAAATTTTAGTTTTCATCTTTTAAACAGCGGCTTAGTCGATTGATCCGTGGATGGGAGATTTTCATTTCCTGTTATTCCCATATCTAATAAAACGTCAAGCGCGAGTCGGACTCACGCACTAAGGGTTCCATTTAATTGTAAGACCTTGTTTCTTGACAAATATCAGGATTCTAGGTCAACATGAAGTAGGTACCCTGTATATTTTGGTCGAGGTAGAGAATCAAAAATTGTTATTTTCTTGTTAATAAACTACAAATTTACTGTGTTCGGATTTTTTCCTTTATTTGTGCTACCTTGCTTCTTGCGAAATTTCATAATTCTAGGTCTACAAGGTTTTTAGGTAAGTATAGCTGGCTGATGTGAGCTAGGAATAGGGAGGTACCTGGGGGTTGATTCGTCAAGTGCCCATCGCTGCCGTATGCGCCGCCGGCGAACGCGCAGCACACGAGCAGCACGACGCGCGCCATGCCGCGTGCACTGCACGCCGGCACGACACCCCACGCCACTGTTCTGATGGTTCTTGTAGACACTCGCTGTACGTTTGCACCGAAATGTAACTAGCTATCGGCACGTGTCAAACAAAGCGTTTCAGGTTTCGCAGTATAACAGTCACAGAGTTACTGGGTTTTGTCTGTAATTCACTGTGATATTGTATTTAATGCCTTTGCGATCGAGAGTTCTGCGTTGGCCAGCGTTGCATCGGCGGCGGAGAGCCGAATTAGCTTCACTCTATTCGAGAAATATCCAGCGATATTGTACTGGACCACAAAAATATAGCTTGTGCTTATTTCCTTCAGAGTATTTGTAGGTTTTTGTGGCTGCACTGATCCGCTGACCCCTCGGGCGGGCGCCGAGCCGGCAAGTAAAGCCACAGGCGCGTGTTATAGCGTGGACAATAAACACACGATAAGCGACCACAACGCGGTACAGCGGTACAAGTACACATTTAAAACGTGTAGGTACATTATTTACTTGCAGGGCAATTTCACTTTGTTTTTATACTTGTATTTATAATCACTCCCAACCACACACCAGCTCGTATCAAAGTGGTAAAGGCTTAAGTACTTTATTATAAATGCACGTATTTTGTACAGAAATTCATACACGTAGGCGTACACCCTCTACAGCGTACACCCTCTACAGCGTAGACCCGCTACAGCGTAGAGCATCTAGAACGTACACCCTCTACAACGTAGACCCTCTAGAACGTAGACCCTCTACAACGTAGACCCTCTACAACGTAGACCCGCTACAGCGTAGATCCTCTACAACGTAGACTCTCTACAACGTAGACCCTCTACAACGTAGACCCTCTACAACGTAGACCCTCTGGAACGTAGACTCTCTACAACGTAGACCCTCTACAACATAGAACTCTAACTCTACGTTGCTGTTTGCCTCTACGTTGCTATTTGTTACAAAGCTACATAACCTTCCCACTGCGACAAGCCCTTTCTTCATGGACCGGACTTTCCGGACCGTATTAACTAATTACTCTCATGCTGCAAGTAATAATATTCGTATACGTACAGAATCCATAAGGCTGGACACTTCACCCCCGAGGCTCAGGGCCGTACTCCACTAAAGCGGAGACGAGACGATCGGAGATGAGATGTGTTTTAAGCAACCAATAAACATCGTTACTCACACATCCCGTCGCCGCTCAGCTTCGGTGGTACCGCCGAGCGGAGATCCATTATATTTGTATGCGAAGAAAACAAAGAAAGATCGAAGCGGTTGTGCCTCGCAAGATGGCGACGTCACTCAGCGCACACACATCTCCACTCCAGTCTAGCCAGTACGCATCTCCGCACATCTCCGCTTTGGTGGAGTTTGGGCCTCACAGTGTAATCTACTCCTCTCTGTGCACACAACTCTTAAATATAAGCCGTCTGTGGGCTCTGACAACAACGCGTCGTCGCTCGGAGGACGGCGACGGTCGCTAGGGATAGTACACGGGGGAGAGGGGGGAGCTTTACAAATGTAACCGGTTTTGTACTAGCCAATCGAACTAGTAGGAATAGACGTAAGCTGTTTTGTTTGACGGGAGAAATTCACATGACGAACCAAACAGATTACGTTAACCAAAGATTCTTGTTTAGGGGGAACGCTGCAGATATTAACACCGTATTTGTGCTGCAGAAGAGAGCTGATCGTGCAATCTATAATATGGGTCCCAGAGAATCCCTGCGTGATAAATTCAAAGAAATAAACATAATGACAGTACCATGTCAATACATTTATGAAAACTTGTTGTACACTCATAGAAATATCAATCAATTCCCTAAAAATAGCGACATACATAATATAAATACACTCGAGAGCAATGAATCCGGGTCACTCAAAGAATCCAAAAAATCTCGGAAAGTAAGAATGCTAGGTTAATGCAATAAATTGTATTTAATAGACAATTTAATACTCCTTAAATGAAAGTTAAAAAAATATGAGTCACCATACATTTTATTTACACAAAATTACATAAAGAAAAAAACTGCTGATCTCTCCTTAAAACAAAAATAGGAAACATGAAATTTTTGAACTTTATGACGATTTTCTTGAATTTCAATACTTCGTATTACCTCCTCGTGCTTCCATTACTGCGTTTACGCGGTTTGGCATGCTGTACACCAAGTTCCTTATACGATTTTGGGCAATATTCTCCCATTCCTCTGTGAGAGCAATTTTGAGCTCAGGAAGCGTGATTGGGGGAGGGTTTCGTTGTTTTACGCATCTCCCTAGCTCGTCCCAAGCATGCTCGATCGGGTTGATATCCGGGCTGCGCGCTGGCCACTCCATACAAGTAATGTTCATCTCTTGAAGGTAGTCATTCACAATCCTACCTGTATGAGGTCGGGCATTGTCATGCATAAATATAGCATCCTCACCCAAATTGACCATAAATGGACCAACGTGTTCGTTGAGGATTTCTTCCACATATCTTACGCTAGTTAAAGAGCCGTTTTCTATGATCACCAGCTCTGTGCGACTTTCAGAGGAAATTCCGGCCCACACAAGTACAGACCCACCACCGTAGGCTACTTTTTCTTCGATGCATGCTTGCTTGAATCTTTCCCCTGGTCTTCTATACACTCTGTGTCTTCCATCGTGCTTGTAGAGCATAAATTTTGATTCGTCGGAGAACATAACTTTCGACCAATCTTCAATACTCCAATTTACGTGGTTCTGGGCATATCTTAGTCTTGAAATACGATGGCCACGCTCCAGTTTAGGGCCGTTTGCAGGTCTAAGGGGTTTTAAGTTAGATTCAGCAAGCCGACGTCTTACTGTCCATGCACTTGGGTTACTTCCTCCGAGGCGTCGAAACTGATTTGTGAGTTCAGTTCCTGTGAGAAAGCGATTTCGAAGCATGGTGTTCACCAAGTATCGGTCTTTTCGTGCTGTGGTACACCTAGTTCTGCCCGTTCCTGGTCTGCGTAGGTTAGAACTAGTTTCTTCGTAACGTCGGAGAACTCTTTGTACTGTTGACAGCGACACACCGACAGTCCTGGCTGTATCGCGCTGACTCCGGCCGGTTTCCACCAATGTAAGTATTCTGGTGCATTCTTCAAGTGTAAGCGACATGATTTCAGCTTGAATAATGAATATTGAGCACTATCAACCTGGTTTATGTACCAACATAAATGACAGATTACAAACAAAAGCAAAAACAAATCCTGTAATTTCGTAGTTCCATCTTCGACAGTGTTCCCTTTTCAAATTTGATTTTTTTATGATATAACTTTACAATAACTAAGAAGTTTTAATACTTTCATTTAAGGAGTATTAAATTGTCTATTAATACAATTTATTGCATTAACCTAGCATTCTTACTTTCCGAGATTTTTTGGATTCTTTGAGTGACCCGGATTCATTGCTCTCGAGTGTACTAGAAATAAGAATAAACTCGCTGTGCCAACAACTAGGCTACACAAGATAAATGCATCTTTTAAAGGGCAATGTATACGCTTCTACAACAAAACTCCAAGTGAGTTGCAAAAAATATCAATAAATAAATTCAAACAAATTGTCAAAACCTTGCTGTGCAAAAAGGCTTACTATAAAATATCAGATTATCTAGAGGAAGAAAAAGCTTGGGACGTGTTTTGCTCCAAATCAAAAAATAACAGGCTAAAGGTTTCTTCGTCGCTTCTTTACTTTAGTCTACATATCGAAGCGACAGAAATCAAAAATATCACTTTATTTCCGTGTCAGTGTTTACTTTTATATTTTGACCTTTTCTAAGTGTACGTTTATTGTATTTATGGAAATAAAGAGTGTTTGATTTTTGATTTTAGGTGAGTATAGATTAGAGCATTTGCTTGAGCATTTCCATGTAATGTATCCAGTGTCGAGCATTCGCAAGAATGTTTCAGTACGGAGATGGTTTAGGAAACTGAGCATTTGTCTTTAGTGTAACATGCGTATGAACGTTACATTACAATCTAGCAAGTGCTCTAGTCAATACTACTCGCGCCTCGCGCCGAGGCAACGAACTGCCTTCTAACGAGCTCCGTCGCTTCGCCCTCTATTTGCACTGCGACCTGAAGCCGTTGTTGTTAAGCAGCCTCCACTCTAGACTGCTTGCAGAGCTGCACTTTACTAATATTATAAGGCCCAAAGTTTGATGTAATTTTTCACACATAAAGCTCAACTCGACTTGGAATAAGATATTGACTACTTTTTATTCCAAAAAAGGCGTGCGAAGCCGCGGGCAGAAGCTTGTTTTAAATGATCGCGAAAGTGAGAGAACGTCTTAACCAATTCTGGCAAGGTCCCACTTTTTCATCATAGAGGAATTTATAGACAACTCAGAAGACTAACTTCTAAGTTGTCTATAAATTCCTCTATGAGGGACATTTCCGAGTCCATTCGCATCATCATAAGATTTGGTAATTATTTTTAGAGCAGAGTTGCCTATCTCCAGACAACAGTGTGTTGTAATCAAAGTTTCCTTGGTTCTAAAGGCCTTATCTTGTAAAGAAAGCAATTTCTATTGTAAAACAAATTAGTCTGTTAAAAAGTGGTTTTAAGGGGAGCGGAGGCTTTCTGCTTGTGAACGCAAACAAATAGAAAAAAAGAAGTGAACGCGAACAAAAAGAAGAAGATCCCTCTTGTTCTCTCCAAGAATGTGCACAGCGGGGCGCCCTCAGTCGCAGTGTGAACAAAATTAATGCAAACATCGATGCACTTTCATGAAAACAACTCGTTAAGTAAGAGCCTGCTCTGCGTAATCACAGGACTGCATTGTGTGGAGGTGAGCCGCGCCCCGGTCGGCGACGGGGGCACCAAGCCGCGACCCGGCCGGCGACGGCGGCGCCGAGCCGCGCCCCGGCCGGCGACGGGGGCACCAAGCCGCGACCCGGCCGGCGACGGCGGCGCCGAGCCGCGCCCCGGCCGGCGACGGGGGCACCAAGCCGCGACCCGGCCGGTGACGGCGGCGCTGAGCCGCGACCCAGCCGGTGACGGCGGCGCTGAGCCGCGCCCCGGCCGGCGACGGGGGCACCAAACCGCGACCCGGCCGGCGACGGCGGGGCCGAGCCGCGCCCCGGCCGGCGACGGGGGCACCAAGCCGCGCCCCGGCCGGCGACGGCGGCGCCGAGCCGCGCCCCGGCCGGCGACCACGGAAATTAGGCAAAGATATCGGGCATGTATTAGAAATCGCGGGCAGCAATTCGAACAGAATCTTTAATTTCAACTCAATTTTAATTTTTGCTTTGGATGCCCAAATCTTTTCCTAATTTCCGACTTTATATCGTAAAAGTACCTATTTTTTTAAATAAATAATTTAAGTACACTAAGCAACTAATTTCTTTTTTTTATTACCTACTCATAAATTTGCAAAAATACTCAGCGAAATTGGCTTGATCATTTCGTTGGCACTTTTACTAAAAATGACTGGTTGACCTGAAAACCCTACAGATGACTAGCGAACCACACTTTTTGCATTCAAACTTAGTACCGTTGGAAAGGTGACGAATTTGAGAATTAACTTAGGGTAGAATAAATTATTTAAACACCGTAGTTTTTTTATTATTTTAGGAAAAATTTATTCGTAAAATTTTTTTGAGTAAGTTTTTTTTTAAGCGTAATATCTTATTTTTTGATCCTAGTTTGAGGAAAGTTCTGACGTATTTTAATCAAAAATGTTTATGACCAACAACAAATATTAAAAAAATACTTCATTGAAAAGAACAAAAAAGCTAAAAATGCTTTAAGGTCAAATTTTGGAAAAATCTTTATATAGTATAAAAATTGACATATCACCAAAACTATACAATTTTAGTAAGGGAAAGTACTCGTAAGGTCCAATAATTAGCAAATGACCTCCTCTATTTGCGAATTCGCTATGGCGGGTTAAGTTCAGTCACCCTGTATTTATTAACCTAACGGAACATACTTGCTAAATTAAACGCATCGCCGCCCGCCCAGGCTCGGCCGTAGGGCGGCGCTCGCTGTTCCTTTACGTAAGACGCCGCGCTTGGTTTTTCTTTAACGAAATCGTTTTACAAATAACAGAGCAACAACAATTACATAGAATTGAGCTACAAACAAGGCTTTGTGGAGTCGACTACGGCTTAATAATCTCTCAGGGGCACTCTCTAGACACAGCTAATGTTACAGTTGTATTGTGGAGGCGGCGCAGGCAGGCGCGCCGGCGGAGCTCCTCGGGAGTGGCCACGGCGGCGGCGGAGGATAACAGAAGCATGTTTATTAGAAGCGTTATTATTAGTATTATTGAACGGGTATTTACCGCGTGTGTGCGGCGGGCTGCCAGGCTGCAGGCTGCCAGGCACTCGCCGCAGACCGGTCTCTCGCAGACACGGTCAGCGCTGCGGGCTGCGGCTCCTCCGAGGGTGCCAAGTGAGGGTAGTTTCGAATTTTGTCTCCCTTAAACCCGAAAGTTCAATTAGTCCTTTTCGTTTAATTGGGTTTTGTAAAACATAGGTAACTAGCTTCAGTCCGCGATTTAACGCGCGTATGTCCGGGAAAATATCATAACAAGTTGTCTTAGTGCATCTCCGAGATATCACCTATACCTAATAGTGCCAAATTTGTTGAGATCCTTTCAGTCGTTAGAAGTGAAAAAGGAACAAACAGACAGAAACACAGAATTATGTACTTTCTAATCTTTACAATGTGGATACAATATTAGATATTAGTATGGATGTTATCTCAGTCAGCGAGCTCTGGGAAGGCTGTGCTCGGAGTCTCTCTGAGGGATAGGATTCGTAACGAATATATCCGACAGAGAACCAAAGTTATCGACATAGCACAAACAATTAGCAAGCTGAAGTGGCAGTGGGCCGGCCATATCGCGCGAAGAACCGACAACCGGTGGGGTAAACGTGTTCTTGAGTGGAGGCCACGACTCGGCAAACGTAGTGTAGGACGCCCTCCGGCCAGGTGGGATGACGATATGCGAAAGACTGCAGGCAGATGCTGGATGCGGCAAGCTGAAGACAGGCCGCTATGGCGCTCATTAGGCCTCCCCTAATGAGCGCCATAGCGCCCTGTGTCCAGCAGTGGACTAATAGAGGTTGATGATGATGATTGATGGATGTTATCTCGGCTGGTCTTCAAGTATTCACATATAAAACTAGCTGCTGTCCGCGGCTTGGCACGCTCTCTTCCGAGATAGAAAGAAGGCCATGTCCGTCCCCGGGATACTGTCTACCTCCCTGACAAGTTTCATTTAGATTGTCAGCCGCTTGAAAAGATAAGAGACAGACAGACAGACAGAAGAGTTACTTTCCAATTTATAATATAGTATGGAAGTATGGATTCGTCAACGTTAGTAAAAACGTGACTGACTCACAAAAATATTCTCGAAACATATTGCACATAATGCACCAGGCATGTGTAAGATATTGTAATTTATTTAATAATTAATATATAATATAACAAGTATATATAGTGGTAAACAATAAGGTTTCAAAAGATATTCAAAACTAAAATGTAACAGGCCTGATTTCCTACTTGTTTTCCCCGCTCAAATTCAAATTCTAGGACAAATCAGTTTCATTTAATAATTAAACTATTTCATATTGCATTATATTGAATATACTAGGTATCTTAAATGTTAATTTATATTTAAGAACTTTTGTCATTGATATTATAGCATATTAGAAGATATTTCAATGTATTTAGTTGTGAAATGTTATAACAAACCATTTTTGCCGATGTTTGACGGAATGGCTCAAGGTATAACGTCAGCCAACGGTTCGTTGAACTAAAGTTATTTAAAAAAGATGGTGGGCTGGCTCTGACACTCTTTGATGGCTCTGTAAGCTGAAAGCATCTCTCATTATGGTAAGATGTTTTACATTGTAGAACCTTTTTCTAGATATTGTGTCCTAGTTTGTTTTAGCATTGAAATTATTGAAGGTCAAGATTAAATTATAAGGTTATCTATTCTTTTATAATGTTTCTATTCATATGATCTAATGCTTTTGTTTTAATAACGAACATTGTAAGTATTAGACACTTATGTGATAAATTAAGTATATAAATGTGCTGGTGGTTTCTTTTTCACTTCTTCCACTGGTGGACAAAAGATTGAAGTGAAGAGAATTTCAATAACACTTTATTTCTTATTTGATAGTAATTGATGGGTAGACTTGTCTATGTGTTTATCTTGTGAGCCTAAAGGAATAAAGTTATTGACTTCTAACTTCTGATTACATTATTTCCAATTCCTAAATTGTGAGGTTGCATTGTAAGGTAGGTATTCCATGATTCTATCGAAATTAGATCATTTTATAGGTAGGTAAAGGCCATGAATCTATCACATGCTTTATCTTGGCACCTTCTCTTACAAGAGCTAGTGAACAACACGAGTAGGTACGTGGCGACGTGTTCCGTAGTGCACGCAACGTGTAGTAGTACCTACGTCCGCCGGAAGTCGTCCGTCGGCGCGCGGGGCGGGGGCGCGCGCCAGGCTCCACGACGCTGTGATTCATGGCTGGACGTCCATCTACGTACTTATAGCTACTTGCGAAAGACAAAGGACTCTTTCCGCTTGAATTGAATATGATTTGTAAGTAGAAGTCTTGGGAACAATCGGTTGAAAGTTGATACTTTTACGAGCTTGTATCTAAGTTGCCCTGTTATTATGTGTGGGACAATTCTTGCAACTGAATTTTAGACCAGTTCCAATTCTGAACCGGTTGAGCTGAAATTTGGCATACCTATGTAAGTTCTGGCTGGTCTGATGCTGGAGACAGAAGGTGCCCATACAAACTCCTAAACGAAACGACGTAGCCCCATTGGGTTTGAATCCGTCGGATTTGTCTTCCCAAGCACTTTGGTCCTAGATGATATAAAAGCTAGTACTTAATAAAAAACTTAAATGTGAAGTTATAAATGTAAATGTTAAGTTAAATCAATGCAGCCAGCGTCTTGGGGACGCTTCCGACTGGTATTGATATGGATCAGTTGAGCTACCTGTAGATTGTTTGCAACAGTCTGCAGTTAGCTCAATTGTAAATAGTAGATCTAATTTATTTCTATTATTTGATTGTAATTTTTTTTGTGATTAAAGTTGTAATGTAAAAAAAAACAAAGATTTTTAAAGCATTAAAAATGTATTATTCGAGTGCACGAAGTATACAAGTTCGTCGGAGGAATGTGCGATGCCCTCTTCTCTTGTTCGACTGGTTTAGATAATTAATTGATTGGTTTCGTTTGTGAGTGCCGACGATGCATAGTAAAGAATGAGTAACATTTTTGCAAGGTAAGATGGCAAGTAGATAATAATGTTTGATACACAAGCCTCGACCATTTTCGGTATCTATGCTAGACGTCGGTACGCAGGGCCGTCTTAGGCAATGCCGGGGCCCCGGGCCACACAACAATTTGGGGCCCTGTTTGAACGTATAATAAAACCAGCCAAGTGCGAGCCGACGCGCACACAGGGGGTTAAATAGGAGCACAACATACCTAATAATAGAAAGAACGGTGAACGAAGCGAGCCACGAATTTTTTTTGACAATAGGTACGGCGCGGGTGGCGAGCTATCTCAAGAGTAGATCGGTAAATTCTATTTAGCACCCCTCGCCACCTGGCATTCACACACACGAGTGACCGCTCCACACGCTCTACTCTAGGGTTTCACATAAAGGCCACAAAACTCAAATACTAATTGTCTGATATAGTGGAGGTGTGTTTTTGTGGAGTGATTCTTCTTTAAGTATTCTCTGGCTGCGTGAGCTAGTAGTCGTTTTGGTGGTTGGTGGAATGGCGGTGAAACACGGAACTACATACATATTTCCTGCCTGGGAAGTGGCAATGCCACGTTTTCTATGAAACTACAATATCACTATTAATAGTAATGCTAAACAATTCACATAATATCATAAGCTAGCCCTAAGCTAAGCAGAGCTTGTGTGCATTGGATTCTCACTGCTCAGGGTTGCCAAAAAATCACTCAGTTGTCGGTCTGGGGGCCCCCTGACGATGGGGGCCCTGGGCCCGTGCCCCGTGTGCCCTTATGGTAAAGACAGCATTGTCGGTACGTCTACCTGCGCAAGCGAATGAGCAAACAAGACTTGTTAGAACCAATAGAAGCTTCGAGAACCGAGATTCCAGACCCCGAGACGGCCGGGGTCGCGTGCTCCTCGTGGGTGCAGAGAGCACGGCACGTCGCGCCCCGTCACCCACTGATGGACTGTGCTAACGGTGGACAGGAGCGGGCTCATTTAGGAAGGATTACTGTGGCATTGCCGTCGCTGTCGTGAGCGTTTATAGCTATTGCTGTCAGTAGATAGGTACTCAACTTTGGGTTAATGTTGGTGTATGAGTGAGAGCAGTTAGGTAGGTAAGCCTGGAAGCGATCTCAACGTGGGATGCTTCGATCTACGTCTCTTTATGCAGGTGAATAAATCTATGGATTTTTGAGCTTTCGAAGAAAATAATTAAGTGTGTGTGAATTCATATTTGTAGTGTACATAATATTGTTGTAAGAAGAGATACAATTAATAAAACAATAGTTACCTACGTCTTGTATAACAATAAATAATAAATAATGCTGGACAATCCACGCAGCATCATCTAGCCCCAAACTAAGCAGTCCTTGTGTTACGGGTACTAGGATGACCGATATACTTAATACAATACACCACATAGATAGATATTTTTTATTATACATAGAAAATGCCCAGAACACCCGGAACAAATATTTGCAGATCGTACAAACATTTGTCCCAAGGCGGGAATCGAACCCGCATCCTTCTGCGTTGCAGGCGGACCTTCGCCCGCCGCGACACCGAGTTCGTCAAACAATACCTCTATTCTGAACCAATATCATCTTATACTAGTTTACGTCTTTAGTCCGAAATTATTTAAAACTACCAGCATTTATGTTACTATTTTGAATATATTATCTATTGTACGATTAGCCAAACCAATTATTTAGACTTAAGATAAGATTTCTCTATAAGTGAATGTTAGCTCTTAGGAGAAATAAATGATATTAAACCCAAAACCTGACTAGAGCTTACGAGATATCGTGTCGCTATTAACATCACGTATCAAACACGTCTATATTCTATACTTCTCGTCAGATAGATGGCACAATCTAAACACGTACCTATTTCCATATCTCACTAGAACATAAGTAAAGTGCCAACAAGCAGCTCTGTGTTCGCGTCATACTTTTTGCCCGCGACAACTGGCAAATGGCCGGCAGATAGCGCCGCGGGCGCCGCTTCGGGGCGGGCGGCCGCGCCGGGCGGGCGGCCGCGCCGGGCGGGCGGCCGGTAGCGCTGTGCATTATTTACATACACGCCAGTACATTAAAAACTCGTTGCGAGCGTTTTAGTTTTTTATTTATTTAAAAACTTTATTGCATTAAGGTAAAACGGACTTAATGCCGACTATTTTCTACCTGCCATGCCGACAAAATCACGTTTTTTTCACAGGGGATTGGCATTCTACTGAACTCGCACTAAAGTGCCTAGGTAGGTAGTACCCACCATTGTGAGTTACTGAAATGAAAGCCGTGTGAAGTCATTGAACTAATAATTAAACTTACTCGTAGGTACCGCAATTAAAGCATGCCTCTTATTCAAATTTAATCTAGTCTCAAATCTCCGTTCCCCTCTCGTGTGCAGCGACGCGAGTGGTTCAAGCGGTAATCTCTGGGCACTCGCTGCCATCCATCGTCAATCCTACTGAGACGCTGCCTTCTACTGAGACCTAGGCATTACACCTAGAACCTATGCTCTAAGATCTGGAGCATAGGGTTGCGAATCCGCCGGCACCTCGCCGCTAAGTGCACAGCGTCAATCCATCAGGCAATTACTAGTGCTGCGCCAGTCGACGTCGACAGTTATCGACGTTTATCGACAATCGACAGAGTATCGACATGTCGAGTCGAAGCCCGCGGGAGCGGCTCAAGACTGACTGCGAGATCTAATGCATGGGCAGAGCTAAACACTCGACGCGGCTGTGGGGCGGCAATGTTCGCAGAAACGTTTGCTCGCGTACCTAATAAGCAATATTTCGGCTATCGAGGCGACGTTTAGATTCAGTTGTTTGTTTAGTTCGTCATTATAATGAACTCAACAAGGCTGAGCCTTCGGATACGTTTTTGTACGATCTGCAAATATTTTTTCCGAGTGTTCTGGGTATTCCTATGTACTTATAATAAAAAATATTTATCTATGTAGTGTATTTATTGTATTAGGTATCTCAGTTACCTAGTACCCATAACACAAGTTCTGCTTAGTTTAACGACCCTTGTGGCGCAGCGGGCGAAGGTCTGCCTGCGACGCAGGAGGTTGCGGGTTCGATTCCCGCCTCAGGACAAATGTTTGTATGATCTGCAGACATTTGTCCAGGGCGTTCTGGATTCTATGTATAATAACAATATCTATCTATGTAGTGTATTGTATTAAGTATATCACTTATCTAGTACCCATAACACAAGCTCTGCTTAGCTTGGGGCTAGATAATGCTGTGTGAATTGTCCAGCATTGTTTATTAATAGTTTGGGGTTAGATGATGCAGGATGAATCCACCCAGCATCATCTAGCCCCAATCTAAGCAGAGCTAGACAATCGTGTAGCATCATTGATTTTATGTTATAGATGGTGCGTTGCTGGGAGGCGGGAGGCGGAGCGGCCGAGACTGCGACCTGACGTACCTGCTGGCTGCTACATGCCGGGTCCCGTGCTCCGGACCTGGTGGACCGAGACGCGGCAGAACTATCGAATGCAACATATCTTTCATATCAGAAGCAATGCAACGTATCTTCAGCTTCCAAAATATGAACCTTACGATGGAGCTGGAGCTTTAAATGGAGTTGTTCAAATATAGTACTACGATTAACTCTCGTCCACGACTTGTTTTTGTTGTGGCGATAGATTGTTGTTATACCTAGTGGGGACAGCTATCTCGCCAGTTGTGAAACGATAAAAAAACGTCACGATCTAATCGTCACTGCCGAAGTATTTAATTTCAGCCAGCGTCTTGGGGACGCTTCCGACTGGTGTTGTTATGGATCAGTTGAGCTATCTGTAGACTGTTTGCAACAGTCGGCAGTTAGCTCAATTGTTTCAATTGTAAATACTAGTATAATTTTTTTTTTTTTTTATTTCAACTAGTTTCGTACATGTACAAAAAAGTTTTTAATCGCAACTGGTTACGAACCTCCGGTTTCGTACGCGGCCGAAGGGGCCGCGAACCGTAAAATGTCGTCACGATCCAATGGGAACAACTAGATAGGATAATCGTTCCACGATTAACAATCGCAACGACGAACAGTCGTTACAATGGGAACAGCTAGGAGACGATAGTCTCCAACGATAATTTACGGTATATGATATGATATGACTCACGGGAACGGCCGCCGCGCGCCGTCCAGCCGTGGACTGACGTGGGCTCACGATGATGACGAGTGCTACTACTCTGCACTACTTTGTGCTACTTTGTAACACAGCATAAAGCCTGCTTTTTGTTTAATTTGCACAGGAGACTGGCAGAGTACTCCTAACTAAGGTACCTTCACACGTTCTGAGAAAAACTAGTTATCTAAATGTGAAGCTACACTGTTGCGGAGCTTGTACCGGAGTACTGCGGCGTCTGTCTGTCTGTCTGTACTGTACATGCGGCGTGGCGGGTGTGTTGTACGACTGTAGTGTGGCGCGCTTTAGTTCTGTATAAAGTGAGTGCGAGTAACTCTGCGGCTTTTAAAGCAAATTAAACAAAAAGCAGGCTTTATGCTGTGTTGCTTTTAATATAATTAATTAATTTAGTAAAAAAGATGAATCCTAACACGAGAGTATCTTTCACGAAATGTTAAATTCCAACAGAACACGGCATTCAGTTTAATTAACAGGGTTTATTAACTTTAGAATGTAACATATTATTAACACATTCCATAATTCAGGCGTCTCGAGATGTTCGCTGTTTGAGCCCCGCACCCCGCACCCCGCACCCCTGCACCCCGCACCCCCGCACCCCCGGGGCCTATTTTTACTTTCATCTAACCGAATTTCGCATTCAAAGCTTTTGATCTCGTTCGAGGAAACGAAGATTCATAAAACCCGTCTAATTAAGAAACATGAAGTAGGTAAGTACCTACCAATTCGCAAAAAACTTATTTCAGAGAGAATACTAAAACGTGTTCTACAATTTCATTAAAGTTGTAGAAGTACTGTATTCGTTACGCGGCGCTAACGGCGGTAACGGCGGTAACGGCGCTAACGGCGGCGCAAGGTAATGCTATGCTAACGATGTTTTTAATCAAATCAAATCAACGTAGATGCTACGGCGGCGCTCGCTCGCTCCGGCGGCGGCGGCGGCGGCGGCGGCGCTTCGAAAGCAAAAATGTAGGAATTTAATATGTAAATTACAAGTTTTATGACTCTAGCCTCGTGCGATGCACTGGCTCAGACTGGCGCAGACTGGAGGAATGTTCATAGAGCGTTAAGGCCGCCGTTGATCATAAAATCCTGGATGTGTATGATAAAATCTGAAAGTACGCACTTGTCTGAGCTCCACCGCTTGCATCGCCGACGATATATTCTTACCTTGTAGTTATGCACAAACTGTAAGTGATGCAAAGAATGCGGTAATGTTTGTCGGCAGCCGACAGTCGCTTGTTCAGGAGGCGTGGACGCAGTCACACCGGGCATACTCGTAGGCTCTAATTACATTTATTTATCTTTCTTGTTTTGTTTTTACCATGTGTGGTTGGCAGGTAGATAATGCCATCGGCATTAAGCCCACCTTTGTATACTTTTGTTAAATGTGCGCATTATTGTAAAAAATAAATAAAAAATAGGCATGCAGCTACGCGGAATAGATGCATGATTTTCAGTTCAGCCGTTTTGTACGGGGCGTTCATCCAACACTGCTGAACTGAAAACCATACATCGATACATCGATCACAAGCTTCAAACGAGTGGTTCGCGAGCTGTCTGTCATCTGATGCTGTCGATATAAATTTCATTTAAATGTAACGAGTTAAAGCACATATTTGTGCTGTCCTGCAGCGGTGCTTCCCAGGTGTGCGACCAGCTCACGTCGCACCAACCCGCTAGCTGTGTCGTGTGCAGACTGCATTTAGATTTATCGGGTATTTTTATCGTATATATAGGTACCTACTTATGTTTTGGGGGCGGCAGAGTGCGCAGGAGTAGGCAGGAGTGGGCAAGAGTGGGCAGGAGTGGGCAGGAGTGGGCAGGACTGGGCAGGAGTGGACAGGAGTGGGCAGGAGTGGGCAGGAGTAGGCAGGCGGTAGGTGAGAGCAGTTAGTGTGTGAAGTGCTCTCGGCCTTCTTTGAATATAATCACAAACACTCACTCCAGCGCGCGGCTCCACTCGCACGTCGGACGGTAACTTCTCGTCAACAATCACACGGTTGGTCATTTCATTTAAAGCTACGTCGCGTCGCGCAGTTCTAATAGTGAGTAGAGTTTCTTCTTTAGTTTTTTTGTCTTCTTTTTAGCAGTTTTGTTAGCAGTTTTTGGCAGTTTTCTTTTACATATTCGCAAAGAAATTACGTTTCAAGGACGATTCTACGACAGGTTAGCAGAATGCATTAGAGGTGCAGGAACGTTTGGCGTGATTAAATCAAAATTGTAAAAACATAATGTCGGGATAAAACTACTAGACTTGGCTTAGAAAGGCGAAAAAAATAATATTAATTGTATTCTTCGTACAAAAAGCACCTCACACTAAGCGACGGAGTGGGGGACCTTCGCCCGCTGCGCCGCGGAGGACGTCAAACTTCAAATTACAGATGTTGTGGTTTGTTAACATTTAATTACCGTACCTATTTAAATTAACATTTAAATAGGTACGGATTTGGCTGAAGTATAGTGCCACGCCTGCGATACAATTACCCTCGCCCTGCTTATGTTGCCCTGCCTACGACAAGATCAATCGGTACCTACTACTCACATAATATCGTGTGCAAATGGACAACCACCCCGGGTTTCCGCTCCGCTCGCTGGTTTAACGACCGCCCCTGCCCCGCTACAAGCAGGCAGAGCCACGTGCGAGCGCTAACACGCACGGTGCATATGTTTCCTTCATTACTAGGTGCCGTGTCGATTGGCTTCGTAAGCGAGGATGAAAGAGAACCCTCGGCTCCGGCACGGGGCAGTGGGGGCCGGGGCGGGCTGCAGCGAGGAACAACCAATGATTTGATTAATATTATTGAAGTCCCGCAAAACTTATAAACAGTGTAAAATAAAGGAATACGAAGTCGCTTTTTATTTTTTTATAAACAATAAATTTATTTTTCAAAAACAATCAAATTACTTATCTTTTATCAGCTTCACTCGGACACTCACCCTTCTGTTTAACATTTTTACTTACTCCTCAGCATCCTTTATTTGGCCTTATTTAAGCAAATGTTTCGTTCTCACCACAAATTCATTTTTTCCGTTTCATACCAAAAAATGTCAGCGTTTCAACCCACATTAAAAAAATATATCGACGTTTCTACACAAAATTAGTTTCCGTTTCTCACCACAAAGAGATCAAGACATTTTGTACAGTCAGATAACAACTTTAATAAACTACAGAATTTTACTGTTATGTAAAATGTGATAGATAGATCCGCTGTTATTTTTTTTGTTCAATTAAAATGGCTACAGAATAGCATATTCTAAATCGGTGTACCAGGTAGGAGCTATACTATTAAAATAGTATTCATAATATAAACACCGATTCTGACTACTGATTCATTAAACAAAGAAAGCTTGGAAATTTTCACAACGCAAAGCTTTCCTTCTAAGAAAAATACTCAAATAAATACCCGAGAATATTCTCGACTCGTTCCCCCGAGGTTTATCCCGGAGACTACGACTAGATACCCGCGGGTGTCATCGGGGTCGGGTACTGGGGATCTCGGTACAGTCCGCGTGAGGAACGGGACAGGACCAGTTCTAACTGAAACAACAACGGTCGGACATTTGAGTAGACAAGGTTCCATGTCATTTGACAACGCGCGGATTGTCCGAGAAACTAGCTTCCGCCCGCGGCTTCACACGCGTCTTCGAAATAAAAGGAGCATAAACGTTAATCCAGGTCTAGAACTAATTCTATGCAAAATGTCAATCCGATCCGTTCAGTAGTTTTAGCGTGAAGGAGTTACACATTGTGATGTGGCGTGAAACATTAACTTAGACAAGGTCCCGTCCCATTCTGGTCTTGCGTGGATGGTTCCCAGTATTCACGTATTGTCTCGGCGGCGGCCTCCGGCGGAGAATCCACAAACCAATTAAAGAAAACACTGAAGTGAGCCATTGCAGGGCGTGCAGTGCGCGGCTGGTGCACTCGCATGCTGTATGAACTTGAACTATTGCATAGGATCAAATTACGGTCACGTCACATGTAATTTAAGTCCACACAGGATGTATAGAAAACTGTAATATTTTAAAACTAATAGAAAATAGGAAAGAATAACTCATGGGACAATTGGAACAGCTATAGTGATAGTCATTTTAAATTCACTTTGATATTTTTAAGACAACTAGAAACTGGAAGAAAAGGAGAGAGGCCTTTGCCCTGCACTGGGATAATATGGGCTAAAAAAAAAGGCACAGAAAAGAATTTACCTTGTAAGTACACTATATCAATGACAGTTACAGGCCGTAAAAATGTAAAACAGTTGATCCAACAATTCCTAAAATAGCTGTCAAATGGTCTAGTCTAGAACCATTCGCTTACGTAACACTCATTAACGCGTTCAATGCCACCACGATTTTCATAATGTATTGCCGGATGCCGGGAACATTTCACAGTGGACGCGCTAGGGGAGTCGCCGGCACTGGAATACGTATTACGTGAACTCGCGAGGGGAGTCAGTGGCACTGGACGTGTTAACATCAACATCATCTTAGCCAAAATACCCCCACAGCTAGACATAGGGCTCCCCAAAGATCGCCACATTCAAAGGAAAATGACGACGGTTAAAATGTATTAAAAACTAGCTCCTGCCCGCGGCTTCGCCCGCGTTGTTTCTATGGAAACGTTTTGAGGTGATTTCTATCCCATGGGAACTGATTTTTGGGATAAAAAGGAGCCTATGTTTTATTTCAAGATTAGAGTTACCTGTATGTAAAATTTCAGCCCGATCCGTTCAGTAGTTTTGGCGTGAAGAGGTAACAAACATCCATCCATCTACACATCCATCCAAACTTTCGCATTTATAATATTAGTGTGATGCTTTGAATGATGAAGCTGGAGAGTGATGAAATGGGAATAAAACTTTAAAACTCCAGTGCCATAGTGTAGTTTCGTACTGTAATAAAGCTATTTATTAGATCAACTTGTTGTCTAGCGAACGGAACGGACTGTAGCGGCGTAGTGGTGAGCTGCCGGGCACTGGTGCAGTGTGCCGCGGGCAGTGCGGGGGGAGAGGGGAGGGGGGGGGGGGGATTAGTCGGCGCTTGTTCTGTGGGATACATCAATCCAAAGGAATGAAGACTCGGAGAGATTTGTAAGGATGTATCGTGGGCTTGCGAGCTCTTTATTGGTAGTTTGGTAGTGGGATATTGTCGATAACGTCTTGGTGAATCGTAATAGGACAGTAGGAGGTTGCGATGAAGTGGCAAATTTTCCCATTTATTTTCTGACTTTTTAAGTACCTAATCCAACCACAGTGGGTTCGGTAGAAATTTTTGATCAGTATAAGAAACAGGATCGACTGCAACAATAAAAAATTTCGTGTAAAATGCCGATTTCTTGCTAACTGTAAGTAAGTACATTTTTTGCAAATCTTTTCTTTTCTTTTAATCGTTTTTTGCAAATATGTGAAAGAAAATTTCTCTAACAAATATGGCTAGTCTCCTAAGAGCAGTCTATCGGTTATGGTACTTTTCCTTCCTGTCCCGTCGGAGAAGCCCACCCTAGGTATTTTTTTTGTTTGTGTTTGGTCATTGGACGATGAATCCTGCAGGGAATACTTCGCACAACTTAAAATTATGACGCTACCAAGCGAGCTCATTTACCAAGTAGCGCTTTTCACCCATCAAAATCTGGACTTGTTCCAGCGTCGTGGAGTTAACCCGAACCGCGCACTCCGTAGCAACGACTACCACTACAGATTAAGAACACCCACACACAAACTTCGTAAGTCGGAAAGATCCGTGTACATAATAGGCCCCGCGGTCTATAACAGATTACCCGACAAAATAAGAGATGCCGCTTCCTTCAACATATTCAAGCACCGAATTAAAACATGGCTGCTGGAGAGAGTTTTCTACAGCTTCGGGGAGTTCCTAGAGTTACCGGAACTGTAGAGCACAACCCCCGTGCCTAATGCATATAAAATAGGAAAAAATAAAGCGCGAAGAAATATAAAGGTACCTTAGTCGATAGTGGATAAGATTAATTAATTAGCGAAATAAGTAAAATCAGTGAAATATTATAATCCGAAAATAAATTAATATATCTATGTAAATGAAACGAAGACTAAGACTAAGAAGATGTAATATAATATAATTAAATTTGACGTGTAAATTTATATTTTACCAATAAATTCTTGTATCTTGTATCTTGTATCTTGTATCTTGGTGGCTGTCGTGTCACTGCGGCCGGGACAGGCCTATTGTGATCGCCACTTTGTGTGTTCAGCCTCGAAGCAGCGGCGTTCACAGTTCGCCACTAACCCTTGCAGCTGCTAGTAACTGCAGGATTTTCTCGTGATCTCCTAGAAGATGGGGAGGCGTTTCCTCCGCCTCCTCGCTGAACCTGCAGGATTGTGTGTCGCTTAGCCCCAGTTTGAACATGTGCTTGTTGAGGCGACAGTTAGGGCTCTTGTCATGATGCGAAGGTTGCTTCTGCTTAGCGCTAGGATGCCCCTGTATAGGTAAAGTAATTAGAAATGTTATAGCCAGGCGAAAAATAAAGTAGGTAGTAGTTACAACAACGCTCATGACGAGCCAAGTCATGTCCATGTCCAGCTGTGGACGTCTGAGTGCCACTGAAGTATCCGCAAATGATTACAAAGTATAGGTAGTACTTACTAGGCTACACAAAATTATTGTATCTAATGTATCTCTCTTTGTTGCTCTATGACAATTCTATTGTGATCGTTTTACTAAAATAATTATTTGTGATGATGAATGACTTCTCTATTGTATTAAGTTTAACGTGTAATATATTAAATAAGAATAAGAATCATTTATTTGCATAAAACATGAGTATTAACATGGTGCGAGCATGCAATTGTAGTGAACTGTAAATGGATGACCTACATGTTTTGCCATTACTGGCGTGCAAATAGGAGATAAAAGATGTAATGTTTTGAATAAATACAAATACAAAAAACACAAATCTTACAAGACTATGTATACGCCTCTACAACTCCTAGTGAGTTGCAAAAATTATCAGTATATAAGTTAAAACAAATTGTCAAAACCTTGCTGTACAAAAAGGCTTACTATAAAATATCAGATTATTTAGAGGATAAAAAAGCTTGGGACGGGTTTTGCTCCAACTCGAAAAATAACAACAAATAGGCTAAGGGTTTCTTCGTCGCTTCTTTACTTTAGTCTACATACCGAAGCGACAGAAAAAAAATATCACTTTATTTCCGTGTCAGTGTCCTCTGTGGTGCGGCGGGTGAAAGTGCATGCCACGCAGGAGGTTGCGGGTTCAATTCCCGCCTCGGGGCTAATGTTTCTACGATCTGCAGATATTTGTTCGGGGTGTTCTGGATGTTTTCTTTTTTGTATAATAAAAAATATTTATCTCTGTAGTGTATTGCATTACGTATATCAGTCGTCTAGTACCCATAACAGAATATCTGCTTAGCTTGGGGCTAGATAAAGCTGTGTGAATTGTCCAGCATTATTTATTTATTTTATCTACCCTTTTTTAAGATAAGTACCACCGTAAAATTAATAAATTAAATAAATAAATTTGATTGTAATTTTCTTTATGAATAAAATATGTTTAAAAAAAATGTATGATTCTCTAATACACATAGAAAATGTTTTACGTGACATAGCGCAGAAATTTTAATCAAATAGATTTGATTGATTGATTAATATGGCAATAGCCTTTATTCACAAAGAAAATTATACTAGTATTTTCAATTGAAACAATTGAGCTAACTGCAGACTGTTGCAAACAGTCTACAGGTAGCTCAACTGATCCATATCAATACCGATCGGAATTAATTAATTATATTATTTGAATTGATTAATTAATTATAGGTAAAAATAGTGTAGTAGTTTGTTCGCTGGCCTATTCCTAACTACCCTATTTAGTTTCGTGGTAAATCAGCCCGGCTTCGAGTTGTATCAGTTTTAATCTGAGAAGTAGAGGTGTCTTCTTCCCACCGTCGTCGTGCCTTCGTCCGACCTCCGCGGGTCCTACTCGCGATACCCCTCCACACTGCACACTGCACATGCACCAATCCATGTGATTTCCATGCTCAGAACAATCTTTTCGCACTTTACTGGATTCAGCACACACACACACACACACACACACACACGCTCTAACACAATGCATGGTGCAAAGAGTAAGTGTCGATCCTTCCTTCAGGGTGCTGTACATCGTTTTGTTTAAAGCAACTAGTTTAAAAGGCAGCAGCAAAATGTGAACAAATATTTAGTTTTCTCGGCGACTAAAAGGAAAGTCGAAGGTAACCTCTTGCCTCAGTATCTTTGTATAAACCTGTCGGAAATATTTTTGTTATCTGTAGCTTGTATCTTAATACACAATAATTATGTAATGGAAAGCGAATTTAGAGTCAATTCATTTTGCAAAATCCTCAAGAAATATCCGATGATTCTAGAAAAGGAATTACTTTTTAAAAAAAAAACCATTTTTAAATACCTGATTGTAATAAAATCATTTTAATACTTCCGTTTTTACAATCATTAAAAACATGATCAGTCATTATTAATGAGTCATTTATTATGATTTTCTAGATTATGTACCTTTGATAGTGATTCCGTTTCGACCCGTGGCCTACGGAACCCTCTAACTGACTAATACAACATGAAGTGAACATGTCAATAGCTCGAGGCAATCACAGGCCAACTACACACGTGTTTGTGTGGATGTATGTATGTATGTAAGTAGTGCACGAATGGAGTTATAATTACAAATGGGAATCGAATGCGCGCCTGCCGTGTGGCGAGCACTGATTTACAATCATCGCAACACAACGCGAGATTAGTTTCACCTTATGTTTGTTCAAATAAATTATCTATTGTTTTGGAAATCCTTCAGACAAGAAACTACAAAATTTTATATTTTGACAAAGTTGGTTCTACAACCGAATTTAATTTTGAATTTAATTTTCCGTACTTAGAGGATGAAAACGGGACCCTATTTAGTTTATTTATTCAATAACAATTTAATTTGGTATTACTAAGCCTCCGCTGTCCGTCTAACCGCCGTCGCGTCGCCTTGGCAGCGGGCTGTATCTCATGAACCATAATAGTTGAAATTTTCACAGTGTGTATTTCTCTTGTCGGACGCCCCCGGTTGCGAGGTGAGTCGACGACATAATACGCGTCGGAGGGCGTCAATGGAGGCGGTTAGCACAGGACCGTAGTAGATGGCCTTCGGGAGGCCTATACCCAGCAGTGGGTAAAATCCGGCTGTGGATGATGATGTATTTCTCTTGCCGCTATAACAAAGAAATTACGTCGACAATTAACCAACGATAGACGAACCACGACATAGCTCAAACAATTAGTAAGCTGAAGTGGCAGTGGGCCGGCCATATCTCTCGCGAAGAACCGACCACCGCTGGGGTAAACGTGTTCTTGAGTGGAGACCGCAACTCGGCAAACGTAGTGTAGGACGCCCTCCGACCAGGTGATGAAGACCTGCGAAAGATCCCAGGCAGATACTGGATGCGGCAAGCTGAAGACAGGGCGCCATAGCGCTCATTAGGGAAGGCCTATGCCCAGCTGTGGACTAATTAATATAGGCTAATGATGATGATAAAGCGAACCAAAGATAGAATTGGATTGAATATTTGAAACAGCCATCAGACTATTCAGCCCACGATCAAAAATTTGCATGAAATTCTACCGATGTAGGTACATAGTTTATGGGCTGGTACTCGATGCTAAGTGAAGCGATACATCACTATTTCGGTTAGTTTTGAATAGGCAGCCGTCAGCGATGACGGATCCGTCGCGCGTCGGTCGGACAGACAGACATGCATTATGTATGTGTACGCTAACAGATGCTGTGACGACATGGGAAGCGTTTTAGTTTACAGTTTGAATGGTTTTGTGACGGCTCGTGGTGAGTTAGTATCAGTAGCAATACTTCAAATAATGCGTGTGTTCAACCTCTTAGAATGAGGTCCCGAGTTCGAATCCCGGGTCGGGCAAAACTTGGTACGTATAGGGATTTTTCTATCGAAAAAAATCACCCCCGCGGTTCTCAAAACACGTTAAGCCGTTGGTCCTGCGCCTGACCGCCTCGGCCCAGCGAGTGTCGGTCTGCCGTCTCATCAGAATATGAGATTGATAGAAAAGACCACCTGTATTTGAATCAAGTGAAAACTATTTTAATCAGTTTGCAACTTTTAGCTAATACGTATTAAACTTATTTGAGTGCAGCTCGTACGAAGCAAAATGACTTGACTGTCAGACGACCGTTTTTTAAATGTTCACGAAAGCAGAACGTCCTCAATTTAAAACGCGATTCTTGGCAAGTGAGTTACTCAGTATTTTTTTTTGTTTCGAGATCGGTTTCGAAACCCTTCGAAATCCTCCTTATTCCTCAAATTAACGTCAAATACTCAAAGTACTCTCTTGAAGCCACGATATAAATAAAACTTCTAAGTCAACACACTCAAAAGTTACAGCCGTTTATGTCCGAACATTTTGAAATTTCCAAGGGAATAACAGCCACACAAAACCTATAAGGTACTTCCCGTAGACCTAGAATTATGAAATTTGCCAAGAAGCAAGACCTTATAGCTCAAATAAAGGAAAAAGTCCAAAAACAGTAAATTTGAAGTCGATTCACAAAAAAAAAATACTTTTGATTCCCGCCATGGACAAAACCTATATTCCCGTTTACCTAGAATCATAGAATTTGGTAAGAAGCTAGGTCATAAAGCACAAATAACGAGAAAAATCTGAAAAGCGTAAATTTGTATATGAAAAACCAAAAAAAATTAATTTTTGATTCTCTCCCTCGACCAAAATATACAGGGTACCTACTTCATGTTGACCTAGAATCATAATATTTGTCAAGAAACAAGGTCTTACAATTAAACGGAACCCTTAGTGCGCGAGTCCGACTCGCATTTGTCGTTTTATTTCCCTCTTTATTACCGCAGCACTGTGACGCAGCTATCAACTTGAAATTTAAACTAATAATACATTTCGTGCGCCTGTACAGACTGAAAGAAAATGTGAAAAATGAAAATGAACATTTTCCATACAAATTATTTACTTATGGTAATTGTTGTACTACAAACATTCCGGGTTGCACATCGCCACCTTGAAGAGCCGTCTTTGTTGGTGAGTAGGTATTTTACCTACTATTGTTTAGAAGAAGTAAAGAAAGAATGTAGCAGCAGATAGAGTAGATGCCTTCCTATCCTTCTGCCGCCGCCACACCGTGCTCGCAGAGCCGCGGCGCTACAAGAGTGGAGCCCCGAGAGTGACGTCACTTCCGCACATCTCGATGGATACACAAGAAGCCGAAGCCGGCTTCGTCTGTTGTGGGAAAAGTCACAAGTAGCAGAGGGAATACATTTTCTTATTCAGAGTCGTAGAGTTCCTTTCGATTAATTTAGGCAATAAGATAAAAGTTTATGGTTAGTTAAGCAGTTTATTTCAAATAGATACAAAACAAACGTAACATCATTGATGGATGATTTTAAATAGGTTCTTATACAGGGTTATTGGTAATTCACTGACACTAGGTGAATTGCAGGTTCGACACAAGATCACGAACACGTTCGTGAAAACGCCAGGTCTTATTACTTAATTTTTTTGTAAATTACCTTTTTTACAAAATGAAAAGCCCTGTTTGTTCGCAACGTAATGAATTACTAAAGACCGGTCGCTTACCCACGCCCACTGTTAATTTATAACAGAGCCGTTTCTAAGTTCAGTTTCAAATAACGCCTCAAATACGGGATAGAGGGGGTACCTACTACCAAAATCCTATTTAATAATGAATACCTAGCATCTTCACAAACATGTTCGTGATGATAGGCAAAACGTGTGTCACGTAGTGTCAGTGAATTACCAATAGCCCTGTATAACAATAGGACTATTAAACTCGTAGATATAACCCGGACATAATAAAGACGGCAGTTCAGCACACAGTGAGAACTGCAGAATCAGAATCAATATAATTTAGTTCCCTAATCCAAGGAGGCATTTAAAAAATTTACTATTTTTAAAAATTTATTATTTACTACGCAGAAAATAAAGAACTAATTGACTTTACTAGTTAATTAGTTCTTTATTTTCTGCGTAGGATGCATAAGATCGTAGTTGGACGAAGTCATTATTAAGGGGGCTTTCACATACCGGCGCAACTTTTTTTTTTTATTTAACGCACCGAGCCGGCGACGGCGGCTACTCAAGCGTAACTTTCTATTGTCTCGCGATTGAACTGACATAGGTCTGCCCTCGATAAGCGCTCGCGCGGTACTGAGGGTAAATCGCATCGCCGGCATTCGCCGGCGCATTGAAATATATTCTACTTTTAAATAATTCATAAAAAAATAGCAGTGATTTGAAATATAAAATTAATATTGTAGTTTATGCAAATGTTGAAGATTATTTAGGTTTAATTATTGTGTCAAAATGATGTAGAACTTCGGAGATATTGGGGTTTGTTTCGAAGCCTTTTCGGTCGATAATTGAATTCACTTCAGCTTTTTCTTTCTTTACATAAAGGCCTATAACGAAAATGTATTCTATTATTACGGAATTATAGGATATTTGTTAGCTACAAAAAAAAAATTCCATGGTCTATATTCAATAGAATCTACAATTTTTTTCTCCAAAAACATTTCTCCGAGAGTTTTTGCCTGAACATGCATCGGTAGAATGATTATTATAAAATAAACAAATAAGATTTATTCTATTATTACTGTAGAAGAGGAAAGGAACTATTATTAACAAGTAATTGTTATTTCAAGCAACGAACGAAAACCATATAATTTGAACCAGGTAACTGCGGGATTTCGCGTTTTTTCGATGGTCTTCAATCTTTGTAGACCCTAGGTCCGTCCGTGGGGTACCGAGGCTCTCCGGGCTTAAAAAAAAATCTGATCGTCTGGTCGAAGCAAATACTAGTTCTATTTTGTTTTTATTATTTGATTGTAAAATTCTTTGATGATAAAAATTTCCAAAAAAAATCTTAGTACGAATGGAGTTGGTGCTTCCCGACACGGCTTATCTGAGCTAACACTAGGCCCGGAGAGCACCAACTGACGACATCCTTCAAATCACTTTAATTCGAAGAGAGCCTCTCCCCCCGTCCCCCGGGAGCGACTGATTCAAGCGGAGGTATTTATATCTAGTTAATTATTAGAGAGCTGCCCCCCGCCCCCGCTCCCCCGTCCCGCGGGAGAGGTCTACCCCGGGACCGCAGTGATCGTATCGTGCCAGCGGGCTGGAGATAAGCCAGGTTCACGAACACGAGGCCGGGACGCGGGTCGTCGGTGCTCAGGACCTGGAGGCGGCGCGCGCGGTGGTTTCCTAAAAATTCATAAGAGCAATAGTAATTTTTATCAGCGAATATCTCAGATACCTGATGCTTTAGGACAGTACTTATGTTAGTGGACATTTTTTATTTGTATAAGTGCCCTCTATCCAAATATATTACTTTTATTGTGCGCGGCGAGTAGGTAGGCTGTGGTAAAATCTTCGAACCCCTATGTTGATTTCCACAGGTGTTTCGAGAGCCACACCCTGGTGGAACTCGTTGGCTGCAGGCGTCCAGTGCCACAACGCCCTCGGAAGATATTGTTATTCACATCTTTAAAGAAATATTATTGTTGTAATCAAACAAAATGCCCGGAGCGCTAACTCGGCAACTTGTAAAAATATTAATGTTTCTACAATAATGCGGATTTTTGTCGTCGTTCTTTGTTGGCAACACAATGGCGCCGAGCGACGGCGGCGCCCTCGCTTGAGCGCGACACGTTTTGTGAGAATTTTACATTTTCTCTAAATACTGCTTCAATTTGCTAATGTCTCGGGGAGCGGGGATCTGGAGGGCAATTCTGGTAATATATCTACTCAAGAAATAAGGCAAGAACTGTCAAGATATCGAATGATTGCTTTGTAACAAACGTGCGTCTTCTCAAAATCTGCAATTCGATATTTTTCGTGACTTTTCTTCGATTAGTTGCCCGAGAATGCAGTTTTTGGCGGGACTCTATATATTAAATATAATGTGAAATATCTCTCGTTATTATATTTTTAACCATATTTTGGCCATTTATCACTGAAATTTCGGTAAGTTTATGAGTGTTTTAATATTTATATAGCTTGCTTTATTATTATTCGACCTCTGTGGCGCGGTGGGCGAAGGTCCGCCTGCGACGCAGGAGGTTGCAGGTTCGATTCCCGCCTCGGGACAAATATTTGTACGATCTGCAGATATTTGTTCAGGGTGTTCTGGTCGTTTTCTATGTATAATAAAAAATATCTATCTTTGTACTCGTATATTATATTATGTATATCAGTTATCTAGTACCCATAACACAAGCTCTGCTTACCTTGGGGCTAGATAATGCTGTGTGAATTGTCCAGCATTATTTATTTATTTATTTATTCAATATAATTTAATTCTGCATAGACATCACGGGATAGAATTGATTATTTATCACGTCATGATATTTTATCCCGTGATACGTGGAATTGGCCTCCTGGATCTGTAATGTACTGTACCAGTACCTTACCTACTAGAAGCTACGGGGGATATTTTTTTTTCTGAAAAATCTAGATCTGAACAGTCAATAGAATGAGTTTGGTCGTTAATCTCGTCATTTCTTCAGTTCAGTTTAACGAATTTATTTACTTAAAAGAACAATGTTCACTCAAATGAGTACATACAATAAGTAAGGTTATTAGGAAACCCTTTACCTTAGGTTATATACTATCTTAATTAATGAATATTACATTACACTACAATACAATATTACATTTCTTTGTCAGAACTTATATGAAAATATTTTAAAAAGTTCTGAAAGTATTCTATGATTTAATTCAGATTACCTACTTACATAATGAAGGCGGTTTATTATAACTCTAGTAAAAGTAATAGTAAACCGCCTTCAGAACAAACTCGATGATCCACAACAGCGAGAGCAAGTTGGACTTAGAAGAGGTTTTAATACGTGTGACCATATAATATGTGTGCGTCCTACCCGTCACGACCTACGGAGCTGAGACGTGGACACTCACGGTAGAGCTGGTCCACCAGTTAAAAGTCGCTCAGCGAGCTATGGAGAGAGCTATGCTCAGAGTCTCTCTGAAGAATAGAATTCGTAACGAATACATCCGACAGAGAACCAAAGTTATCGACATAGCTCAAAGAATTAGCAAGCTGAAGTGGCAGTGGGCCGGCCACATCTCGCGAAGAACCGACAACCGCTGGGGTAAACGTGTTCTTGAGTGGAGACCACGACTCGGCAAGCGCAGTGTAGGACGCCCTCCGGCGAGGTGGGATGACGATCTGCGAGAGACTGCAGGTGGATTCTGGATGCGGCAAGCTGAAGACAGGGCGCTATGGCGCTCATTAGGGGAGGCCTATGTCCAGCTGTGGACTAATATAGAGGCTGATGATGATGATATAATATGCAAACCATTAAAATAATCATATAGAAATGTCATTAATACCAATATTTACTATACAATACAATATTTTGTGGACTACGAGAAGGCACTTGACTCAACCAAGCCGAGAGCCCAAGTTTGGATAGCTTTTGGCGTCAACACCAAAATACTGCGCGGAAAGCCGTCCATAGGAAAGAAGAGGAAGGTGTTCGAGCAATGTGTGCTGCCGGTCGTCACATACGGCGCGGAACCCATGACGCTTACAGGTGGATCTGCAGAGATGATAAGGGTGGCGCAGAGGGCAATGGAAAGAAAAATGCTTGGACTATCCCTGCGAGATGCATTGGTATATTGTTGCATTTTGCACACATACATAGGTACTATATAGTTCTGGGCGTGGAATAACATACATAATTCTTACATTCATACATAAATAGTCAGGCTACTTTTTAAACGACTTCGAAAAAAGGAGGAGGTTCTATGATTTTTTTTGCTATTGTTATAGATAATGATCCCGAAATGGTTTCATATAATTTGATTCCCATGGGATTAGTATCTATCCCGCAGTAGTAAAAAGCAGTGTATAACTTAGGGATTCGAAGTTGATTTTTAGTTTTTTCCATACATTCCAATTGTTATTTTCAATAACGTGTGCAGAAGCCAGTATCGAATACACTTAGATTAAGTAATTTGCAAAAGACTCATTTTCTTTTGAAAGCCAGGTAAAGGGTTTCCTTATACCCGGTTATAATGTTGTTAACCCTCGACACCCCCTAGCAACTTCATAAAAATATAAAGCACGTGACAAATTCGCGACTCACCCCGATCCGACCGCTATCAACACCGAAAGGGGTAATTTTATCCCTCATTGAACGCGCGATGAAAAAATGAGTCAACACTTTATTTTATTTTAGTTATTTGTGAAGCTTGTCGATGATAAACTAATTTTACAGCACTACATTGAAAGTTATAAAAAACCCGACTCGATTTTAATATGAAACGCACTGCGCTGTCTACGACGCAGGAGGTTACGGCTTCGATTCCAGCCTCGGGACACATGTTTGTACAATCTACGAACTGCAGTTACTGGTCTGGGTGTTTCCTATGTTTAGTAAAAAATATCCATGTATGTATGTACATGACGTATTAAGTACATCAGTAGTTTGGGGCTAGAGGATGATGTCCTCCTAGCCAATGTCTAATTGACTCCTTGGCGAGTTAAACAGAACAAAACAAAATCATATCTTAACAACTAAAACAACATCAAACTAATTTCCGAAGATTGTTCAGCGTTTTAGCTGCGTGCGAAACGGGCTCAGCTAGAACGCTGTTGCAGTGACCTATCGCCCTGTAACTATATGGCAAAATGCTATTACTCGTATTAAACGATTCCTTGCGAACACAATCCATCAAAGTGTGGTTAACACCGTTTACAGAATTACTTAGTACCTAAACCCTCATTTTTGGGACTAAATATGATTAAAATACAACACTTTGTTTATTTTACTTGTAAAGCTTGTTTGGAGTTTCGATGAAAACGTCATTAATTTTGATAGAATAAGAAAATTGAGTCTATCGAGAAACGGACCCGATGGGGCCATAATCAGGTTGCGCGACAGACGGCCCTAACGATCTTATTTATGCATAGATTTTGTCGGCGAGATTGAATATTTGCATTCAAAAGGGCTAATCTTTATAAGGTTAATCGTTTTTTGCATTTAAATAATGAATAATTAATTATTCTTGGACCTTTGGCTTTGATTCTGTTCATTACTTGAGTTTACATAATTATCAACAGCCTACACTGGTCCACTGCTGGACGCCGGCCTCCACCTGTTAAGCGCCTTATTGGCTTTTATCTCATGGGGGGTAATGTACATAATCCTCACGCTGGGCATGCGGGTTGGGGATTGGAGCTCGGTGGTAGAATTGTTCTGCAGGCGGCGCTGCTGCCCGCCCCCGGTGGATATCCCTTAGTCGCCTGTTACGACACCCGCGGGAAGAGTTGAGGTGGTGCAAATTCTAAGCCGGCACCACGCCACCTATCGGTCGTGCATTCTCATGATTTAAATACGCCTGTTCGACTGATCGAGTCAAATACTGACGAAGACGACATTTTGATAAAAAACAAAACATACGAAAAAAAGTTTCTTTGGAATTGAACTTCGTATTCACTAGTAATTATTGCTCCCTGTTAACCTGCTGAAACGTCGGAAATATGGTAGGTAAACCAACGCGATATTATATATTATCTACTCCGTTAGATAATTTAATTATTGCAAGTTTGCTACGAATTCAGCGAAACCACTGATACTCGATCGAGTAAGAGACTTGAAAGAGCTAGTTGTAATTAAGAGTAGGTAAATTATTATTAGATCTATTAGAATAGGTATGTTGATGTATAACATGGTCACAATTGTTGCCATGTACACTTTGGCGGATAAGAATAAAATTAAATCTCTTTATCATTAATTGCTCCAAAAGCAATAAATCGAAATTTGTTAAACATGAGTTCATTGAAATTGTTCTACTATTTATGGAAAACTACTTCTCCGCAATTTAAATTCCACGTAGAACGCAGAAAATATTTAAAGCGCGAATCTGTCTCGGATTCCGTGTCGATGACTCGGTGACGCAGTTCCTGAATACCTGCTGGACCGCTACTCGTGCGGCCTCGTAAGGGGAGGCGGGGTCATGTGGACGCATATTATTATGACCTGATATAATAATGATGATCATATTCATTTTAAGAATCACAAGATTAGAACGATTGCATCTGAGTTCTTGCATCTCCGATTACCGTCTCCTATCTCTCTAAAACGTAACGACAGCTCTACACAACACTCCCCTTAAGAACGTCCGTACCACTCGTCGAGTCGTCACAGGCGCTTTGTGCTAAATTCCTGTGACACCTGGCCACGTGCCTTTCTGCGCTTATAGTCCTCGACACTCGTCCCACTCGTACCTCTCGCCCCACTCGTACCGGTCCGCCCTCCGCGTCAATGCGGTTCTAATTAACATTCAAAAGATATCTGTGTCCAGTCACGCTACACACGGACAGATTATATTATTTACAGGAGAAATTACACAAATTTTATAAATGCGAAATTTGGATAGATAGATGGATGGATTGTTACTTCTTCTCGCCAATTCGTCTGACCGGATCGGGCTGAATCTTTTTAGATGTAGGTCTAGCCTGGAATAACACTTACTTTTTAGGTATCCCATAAATCAGTTCCCATGGAATAGAAATAACCATTAAACGTTACCATACAAGCAACGCGGGCAGAAACTACCTAGAACCAAAACAAAAAATGTATACGTTATGCATAACATAATACCATAACGTTAAAAATACTCTAATAATAAAATACTGCTTGAAAAAAATTTTCAACAAGGAAAACTGGAATTCATTTTTTTATATTGCAGTTTTCCACCTTAAGGGGGATTTGTCAAGGGGAGAAACTGGAATAACCCTGAAGAAGATGCTTGAACTACTTCTCTGGAAGCGCAATGACTGGTTACCAATTTTTTTGTTAACCAGCTCTGCGCAGACGCACACATGACGACTTTATTGTGTTTTTACATAAAGGAAGCATGAAAAGTTTGAAATGATTTTAAAAACCAACGAGATTTCGGTAAATGCTTCTTGAACTAAATAAATCTACACACACTTAAGGTTTAGGCAAGTAACATACCTAATCTGTGGGATAGGCAATGCCTTTCTCGAGTTTTTTTTTAAATTAGTAGGCTTTTAATGGAGAATCAAAACCAATTTTAAATATTACGTATTCCAAAATTTCCATAATATGTTCATTCTTTTACAAGACTTTTCACTCAGAAATGTTGGAAAGTGCAAGAGTCGTGTGTCCATCAGTACTATATCCCTGGACAAAGGAGCGGACGTCCGGGGGACTACCTCCGATCCGACGACGTCCAGCAGACGAACACAATCACATTGTGCAACTTACATTGTCAACCTACTAATGATGTTTCTTGTGTCTACACGGATGGTGACTGCCCGCGGCGCCGCGGCGTATAGTTTGCAAAGTATGAAGGTGTCATGTGTTGATGAAATATGCACACAGGGTTTCCTTCTGAGTTTTCCCAACTATTATCTCTTTTTCAGCGAAATCAGTAAGTATGCCAAAATTCCTTTATGTGAAAAAGCAATGCGAGTGAATTATTCTCCGAAAAAGTGGCTTAGAGTTTGAGAAGGTAGGCATAGTAACTGTGTGTTTACTTATTTTCTTAGCTAAGGTTTCGATTCAAGGCTCCTTCCGATACACAAACGAAAGTGTACATAAAGACTGTTCCTGAAGTAGTGTGTGTCATCAAAATATAATAAGTAAATGTTATATTTATGTATTATATGTATATGTATTTCTCATTTAGTTTTAATTATGAAACGTTCAAAGGTTATTTCTATCCCATGGATGAATGGATGATGATTTGATGATTAATGGATTAAAACGTAGTCTGCGTTTTATTCCAGGCTTAGAGCTACACCGACGCAAAATTTCAGCTCAATCTGTTCAGTAGTTTTGGCGTGAAGAAGCATAGATAGGTAGATGTTTGTTACATAAATCTATCCATCCAAACATTAGCATTTTTAGTGTGATTAGTAGGAAGGACGTACCCACACTTCCGAGTCCCTCTATGTACTGCAGATACGACCTTCCGGAAATACGTACCTTCTTAAAGTATTATCAAATATAAGCGAGTTGGTCATACCTAGTAAATTCTAAAACACTCGTAGATACATCCTAGCAGTAGGTAGTAGTAACCAGTAAAGTCCAAAGCCAACAATGCTCCGATGATTGCCCGCATCGCTTTACGACGCGGCTCACGCGGCACGCCCCGCGCCCCGCGCACACAACAAATGACGTGCGCCACAGTGCACGCGGCGCAGCGCCCCGGCTCCCCGGCTCCCCGGCTCCACTGTACGAGTACTAACACTTTACGGTACTTGCTTGTGTGCTAGTGTGCATATTGAGCGGACTAATGGAGTACCTAATAAGCTATTTGACTTCATTAAAAAAATATACTACGAATTGTGGTTACCATATCAGATAATAGCGTAGAAAAAGCATATTTCACTTTATGTTATAGGTATTAAAAATAAAATATTTTGTGAAATTTTATCTGTGATTGGTTGCAACTCTGGCGACGTCACACGCAAGCGCAAGTAAACATGGCTGCCTTTGCCGATTGTGGTTCGTGTTTTATATTGTTGAGTGTTAGCTACATTTTTTGAGTTATTTCTGAAACAGTTTTCTGATAATTTTTGATAAATGTAATAACTAGCGCCATAAATATTCGTCATAAGTATTCACGAGTATTCGTCGTATTTGTATATTGTGTACACACCATTCATACGCTATTTTATCCCATATTTTTGAAAAAAAAAACAAATTTCTTATTGTATTCATTATAATTTATCGGGTATTTCAACTCAATGGTAAGAGTCATCCCGTGACCACGACAGGGTGTTGAAACGTCGACGTCGCGTCGGGAAAAACAGCTAAATATATTGTACCTACGCAACACTATAATTGGCACCTACTCAATTTCGTCCCCCTCGTATTAAGAGGGACTAATGATATTCGAATGGTCGATTGTCCGCTTACCACTTTTCCGCTAGGCATATAATCTTCTAAAACTTTACCTACTATATTTTTCACCTAAAGTGTCAATAACGCCACAACCTCAGTGCGGTGCAGTGCACACTACGCACGCTGTGCACGGCACGCAGTGGGCCAGCGGACAAACGCACATGTAGGCGTCTGTAAAGGCCAGGTCCGCTGTATGTGCATGATCAGATCAAACGTACACATAGTGAATCTGTCGCTAATTACTCCAAGCTATGACCGCGCGCGGTACGTTCCACACTCCGAATTCACTTCCCGAATCAGGGCACAAACGAAACGCACCCGGTATTGTTCCTGCCAATAAACACGAGAATTCAAGCGTTGCGCTAAATGCGCTGGCAATACTAGCGGAACTAGCACTAGCATCATGTTAATGTTGCCAGCCCGGGCATAGCGTGTGTGCATGCGTTTTGAATTCGTGAATGTTTATAGCACTGTGATGTTAGCTTTATGAACAGCGGCATAGTTCACGTCATGTAGCACTGAGAGTTTCGGGTTTTACATCCTCTCGGAAATATTTACGTCCTCTCGTATGTCCTGGGATAGATGAGAAGTAACCTACACGTGTGTATTATTTCTAAAGGAGTACTTCATATATGAATAACATGATTTGAGTTTTGAGCAGTTTGGCAGTTTAAAACAATATACTAAGAATAACTGAAGGCACTGCAAGTGTTGGAAAGCTCAAAACTCAAATCACGGTAATTATCCCATTGTATTAATAACCATGATGAATTTAAAAGTTTTTTTCATATTTTATCGTAAAACGCACGTTATAATGTTATGTATTTCTAACCGAAAGCAAGTGATTTATAGCCTCGTTAGCTGAAAATGGCTTTTACCAAATTCAAACAAACCGAATGAGATCTCGAATCTCGAGTGGTTCGAGTCTCCTTGGTCAATATTTCCAAAAATTGTCTCACATCATATAAGGTTCCAAATTCAATCTCATTCCTCCCTTGGGAGTCTGGATCTGGTCTGGGTCTGGTCTGTCTTGGACCCTAGAAATTTCGTACATTATCTTTGAAGAAATAATTAAATATTTATCAAACATTCTTCTATGATCAAAGATTTTTTGAAATGTTAACTTACTTGTATTCAGAAGGCAGAACAACCTCCCTCGCTTCGCTCGCGAGTTATTCTAGAATTCTGCGCTGCGCTCGGAATTCAATGACGCCCGTGACGTAAGACTCTGGCTTTATGCACTAAGTAGACAGAAAGAAAAGAAAGAAAGATCTGTTCGGTATTAATTGCGAAGAGGTAATAAACGTCTTGAGAAGGACAGGAGCAGATGAAGAAATAATGGGCAGCCATTCCGTGAGGTTATTCTGAGTGTCGCCAGCGCGGGGCAGTGCAGCCCGCGTCTTGGGGATGCGACGACGGCTGGTACCTATTGATATGGATCAGTTGAGCTACCTATAGATTGCTTGCAACAGTCTGCAGTTAGCCCAATTTTTTCAATTGTAAAAACTACATTTTCAATTTTAAAGTAGTTCTAGTAATTTGTTTCTATTTTTTGATTGCAATATTTCTTTGTTAATAAAGATTTGATGTATTAATTTGTTTATTTATGAACAGCACAGTTGTTGTTACTTATTTTATGAAAAATATTCTTCGTATTTTAATGTTTTAAAAGTTTACTTTGTTGTAAATAGCTCATAAATATTGATGCCTGTCTACTTATTCATTTAATCATACAGAAGTAATAGGGTAGGAATATACTAAAATTTGTGTAGGTAATGTAAGTAGGTACTTTCCCTACTGAATATTTTTCTCTTTGGACCAACTTCATAGAAAATATTATTGAACAACTCGTTGAGGTAATCCGATTTGTCGGAACCAATAACTCCATCAATACTTCAGTTAGTTTGCTTCGCCCAGGGCCGTACTAACTACAACCTACACTGTGGCGCGTGCCATACTAACTACGCATTACGCCGTGGCGTGTGTCATAGTAACTACGCGGTACACTGTGGCTCATAAGCCGCTCAGGCTTGAATACTATTGACAGCGGAAATTGTTTTCTGGGAAAATAATTGAGTCAGCATCTTGCATGGAACCTTCTGCCTCTTACTATCAATGGCTCTGTGTAGTTTGAATACAGAAAAAGAAATAATAACAATAAAGAAGATGGATGGCTCAAGGGTTGAACCCAGGGGGTTTGTTGTCAAACTAGCCCTAGACCTCAGCACTCACGGGACGCCCGGGGCAGAAAGTAGATTTACTTACTTACAATTTAACTTTATTTCTTTGGTTCCTCCAATGTGAAAACACGATTGAGAAATAAAGCTCGGTCGAGATCTCAGGAACCCTGCGGTCTATTATAATAACTTATGTATTGATTCTTAAGTGGTTACTAATTATTTAGATCCTCTAAGCCAGTTTCTTAATTAATTGCGTCATTTCCTTGTAAATAAACATTAACTTGATATTTGCGCCTACGCCATTCCAAAAACGTACGCTCTGTCCCGCTCTTATGAACATGTCCTTTTCACAAAATGGCACGCATGGTGCCCTCTTAATTTGAATCCCGGTGGATCCCTTAATCACCTCTTACAACACAGACGAGTTGGGTGGTGATAATTTTAAGATGGCAACACACGAATGTCTAATTGACGTCGTGAACGTTAGTGAACGAAAGTCTTCGTTTCAGGTCTGGCCAAAATGGCGTTTCTGTCAGTATGTCCGTACTCCTCTACAGGTCGTATTTTACAACCGATCGGTATGAAACTTTGTGTACAGATTCTATGATTTTATAGAATTTTATTGTCGTCGGGATTTTTTGATTAAAGGCGTACTTCTTCCACAATAAGGCAAAAAGGCGGATTTGGAATATCTCCGCTTTAAGAGATCTGATTTTGATGATTGTACTTTTAATTGTAAGGTAATAACTTTATACTGTTCTTATAAAAATTTGGTAAAGATCTGATGAGGATTTTCGGCATGACGAGCAGAATAGCTTCGCAAAATGCAGTAATATCCAAGAGAGCATTTACAGTACAGCGCCACCTATTAGAACATCTTTGTAACACTTCGAGAATTATATGAAATAGCGCGGCCGCATACACCGTCGCCGTCGGTTAAATAATTAAATAACAAAAACTTTGGGCTGATGGATCAACGCCATCTATTGATACTAGGTACAGAATTTCGAGCTTTGCTGAGGAACGTAACTTAGGTACTTTGTATGGACAATTGGTCTAATGGTTGATGTGTTTGTGCAACATTTCGTTCAAAAATTCCGACAACAATAGTATCGCAAGTGAAGTGATCTGTAATACCTACCTACCTTTCCAAGTGCACCTTACCTACCTCACCTACCCTACCCACAAACAAGATTGAATCCGTTCAGGAGAAACAGACGCCTATTCTTGCACGGTGGGCATTATTTCAAAGGTAGGTACCTAAGGAAATCATTTCATTAGTTTTGAGCTAGGTATATAATTATACCTACTAAACAATTACCCTTACCTACTTACCTAACACCTAAGGTTGGTAAGTTGCCCAATGCACATCACACTAGCGTAAACCAATATTTAGTTAGGTACCTACCTACCCATAGGATTTTTCTTACAACGCGTCCAAAAGTAAGAGGCACCGATAATTACATAGATATTAGGTACCTATAATACTTATGACAAGTTTAGCGCCATTAAAGGAAGGCTGGCGCCTACCTATGCTGGTGCTTATTCTGATAAGAGGGCACTTTTGCTCCGTGATAAGATGCTTTCACACTGGCATGGCGATTTGCAAGGAGTCACCGCCTAAAAACATGGTAGGTACATATACCTAAGTACCTAAATTTCCCGTTTTATATAACTTTAGTACTTAATATAATATAAGTTACTAATATGTTGAAAAAAAAGTGAGTGCTTGCGAGGTCTACTGTTCGTAAAACTGCTAGAACATCATTGAACTACGAGAACATGTACAAGAACTTTTGAAAAGGTGTTAGTTTTACAAACTTCTCAAAGTATATTTTCCTGTAAAATAATAGATCCATATCCACAAACGCTACAGAGGTAGGTACCTAGGTACATCTCAGATGGGTCGCTATGCAATCTTCGGAAATGGGGGGGGGGGGGGGGGGGGTAAAGTATGAACCCCATAGAAGTTCTCATTATATAGGTACCTGAATAGGTACCAAAATATCCCGTTTTAAATAAAATTACTTTAGTACATTAAGTATTATGTAAATTAATTGTTGAAAAAAGTTAGTGTTCGCGACGTCTACTGTTCGTAGAACTACTAGTTATCTATTGAGTGGTACGTCCGCTCCACATATTGTGTGTCGAGTCATTGCAAATGTCCTTAGTGACGATAGATTGGGCAGTCTCTCAATTCTAGGCGGCCAATAAAGCATGACTCGGCCAACAAGGCATGACTCGGCCAATAACTGATCACACCCTAGGTAGCTCCTATTTTTTATTCCTAATTCAATACGTTAATTTCAGCGTATTAAGATAAGTAGTTACATATTTCAACTATAAATAAACTAATTAGGTAATTAAAGCCATATAAATTTGCAGGGACACACAAAGAAAAGTCTAAAATTATCTACAGAATAAATCTCTAGTTTACAGTTCTATCACAAACATTGTAAAAGAAATGTATCGTGCATTCCAAAGTAGGGGTAGTCCAGTCACGTTCCTAGGATCCCTGTTTATTTCAATCTGTCCGGTGTCGACTCTCACGTGATAATGTTCGCACTCCGACGACGGGGCGGCGCGGGGCGTGACGGCGGCGGAGCGTGACGTGACGTGACGTACCTTAAAGGTTGTAGCTCATCTAGGCTGCAGCGCTAGCGCACAGCAAAGTAATAAGAATTCAAGTGAGTTGGTCAACAATCTTAATCTTATTTTTTTTTAATTTAACACCACACAAAAGACTTTGTCGCTGAGCGACCACATCGCCTAATTTATACATAAGTCTATAATATTTTACAAATGAATACTAAAAGCTAATCTCTACAGAAATGATTTAAAACAAGGTTGTAAATTGTGCGGGCTTCTTCAGATAATGAGTTCTTTAGAAAAATAAATATTAAACCGAATATTTGGATATTTTTAACGTTTACAGTGATAGCATAAGGTAGCAGATATCGATCGGTAAGGAAACTTGCTGCAACCAAACTAACCGTTGGTTTACGCCTTGCTTACCGCAAGCGTCAAGCGAGGGGCCTGCGCGCTGGTAGCCGCACGGAACGCTCGCTTGAAGCATGGTGTGCGATCATACGACTGTTGGCTCACGCGCGGGTAGCGAGCTAGCTGCTGGCAGCTGTCTGTCGCCGCGTCGCGTCGGTCACCACGGTTTGAGGCGGAAGCGTGCGGCACTCGTGTGGGAGACAGATATATAGCAAAGATAATTCTTTATTGCAGACTTAAATAAGAATCAATACCTATAGAAATGAAACAATTATATTGAAGTGACAATAGGCGGTCTTATAAATAATGAGCAGTGCTTTATAGATCTACAATGACCTTTATCTTAGTCTCGGTGGCGGAGCAACGTTCCATTAACAACAACTATCAAAACTCCGCTTCCTCTCCCGCTCTCGCTCCCCACCACAACCACAGCCTTCCAGACAACAACAACTTTAATAAGATAAGTTTACATGTCCGACCGACTGTCGGCATTGTCACACGGCATTGCAGAGCTATGCAAATGGAGGTCATAACTACTTACTAACTAATTACAACTCTGTCAGCTCTGCATGCATTCATTATCAATAGTGTTTATGACAATAATTATTATGCCCTCAGGTAAAAGTTATATGTATCTATTGATTCATCGCACAGATTTCAGAATATCCATCATTATAACATTGGAAGTTATAATTATAAGGCAAGTCATGTCATTACAATTTCCGATACATTCATATTCAAATAGGAAAGTACTTTATAGAACCGGTAGGTGGGGAATGTCAATTCACCAAAACACAGTGTCAATAAAAAAAATTCTTTGAGTGTACAAAGCCTGACAGTTAAGTTAAATCCGAAAACGAGGAAGAAAAGTCGAAGATTCCCAGGATGTCTACACCTGTCATATTCCAGGATGTCTACACCTGTCATATTCCAGGATGTCTACACCTGTCATTGACATTGCTCGCACAAATAGCCCATGTCACCCTTTATCAAAATGTAAAAATGTAGATCTCTTCAACATGAGGCGTAATGCTTTCAAGAAGTTAATTAATATCAACTTCTTCGATCAATTATAATTTTTTACACACTAACTTTATGTTTGATCGATCAGTATATAAATATCCATCCTAGTTCCCCACCTTGTAGCTGCCAGTCTGCTTGATTTGGTACTGACACCAGGTAAATATAAACTGCTTTGAAACTCTTATTTAAATTTTTTATTGTAATATAGATTCGTCTTTTTTTTAAATAGGTACCTACGACTTCTATTTCGGCACACAGTACTTATAATTGCATTAATAGTATTGTATTTTTCATTTTTTAATACAAACTGTTGTAAAATTGAAATAAGTTCAGGTTATTTTTACAGACTATGAGTGGAAACTGTCTTTAGCTTCATTAGTTCTAGTTTCCCAAATAAATAAAATAAAAATAAAAAATAAATAAAACCATCGATGAACCTGCTTCCCGCAAACGAGGCAGTGCTGCCATCACCACCGCGCCTGGCAGTCGGCTGATCGCAGTTGAGGTGTTAAAATACTCAGAGGGAAGCTGCTGCATTATATCATTCATTCTGTAATTCCATAAGTAGCTTTCAAGTTGTGGGAAGGGCGTGCTCGGCTCCATACCAGATAATGATGCAGGAGGAATCGCCCAGAATGATAGTAGTGATGGTAGTGAGGAAGTGGACGGTGCATCGTCGTCCACTTCCTCACTACTATCATTCTGTGTGATTTGTCCTAAATCCAGAACGGCCTCCCCCGCTATGTTGCCGCCGCGGTCGAGTAGAACTACAAGCTTTGGTACAGCAACCTCCTGTTTTAAACATAGTAGATGAAGAGTTGCGTGTGTTACTTGGAACTGGTTTCTGGACTGGTTTCCGCAAGTAGGCCACAGGTGGACCCTTTTTGCGTGTAGCTGCTGCCTTTCCCTGGTAGGTTCCATGAGTCGCCCCTTACAACGACTTCAGCGGGCTGAGATGGAAGGGTCGATCTATACGGCGCGGCGGCTCAGTTACACCCTTGACAACAGGTTGGTACCTACTGTTAAACGACTGCTGATAGACGTTTGTCAAAGCATGGAAACTTTGAACCCTTATTCACTGAACTTATTGAAAAATTCCTGAAAAGACTATAAAAGATAAATGAGTGTGATCATATGAGATCCGTCAACAGGTCCCAGATTGCGCTATGTAATGTAATCTCCAATACCTCGCTTTACAAAACTGCAGCTCGTAAACGGAGTATTTTTACGGCTTGCAATAAAACTACGTACCGTACACGTATATCGAACGTACCGTACACGTATACCGTACATACCGTATCTACGTCACATACATAGTAAGTAATAGTCGCTCGCGGAGAAGTTATAAAATGCATCAGGTCGCATCACGGCGCGACCTGCGCTGCGCCGCGCCGCGCCGCCGATACTCGGGACTTGGGGTTCAAGTTGGCAACATTTTAGTAAAAATACTCTTGTTTTAAAGAGCTGTCACTTTAGTTTTTACCCGACTAAAAACAGAGCAGGGTTAAAAAAAAAAACGTTATAAACTTTTTCGGAAATTCTTATGCTACACACAATTAATATATTTTTTAATCACGTTTATTGTGTAATTTGGTCCTCTTATCGATAATACTATTCACTATTTAATTAAATAAAATATGACCGGTTTCTCACCAAATACTTTACTCTAATATACTAGAACAATAAAATACGTGAATTCATTGAAAACGTAGAAAGTCAGTAAGTACCTAATTGTTACCCAATTCGGAAACTTAGGGTGATTGTTTGTCTGTTGCTTTCTAGTAGGTACGCTTGGACCACCCGGCACCCCGGTATCGCTTCTCGTTTGTATGGAAAGTGACAGAATAGCGATCATTTACATTTAGCGATTTCGTAGGGAGGAGGTGAACGACGCGGCGTGTACTTCTATTACCTTATTTGGTACTTCCCATACAAACCAGTCTTCCACACAAACTGCGGAATTGGTCTAAAACGGCCAAGTCCGCAGTTTACGTGGAAATAATAAACAGGTTTGCCGGGAAATGTGTTGAGATGCGAGCGACGCGCGCCTTCATACACGACACTAGCACAGAATAGCTGTACAGGGTGACACGAAACATTTTTGTGAAAAATATTATTACGAAGAAGTCGTTTAATTAAAAAAAAAAATTTACAAGTTTCATAAAGTCGTAGAACATAAGTGGATAACCGTGTGACCTTGAATCACCTCCTTTCGGCTTAGTAGACATGTCATGTTACGGGGCACCCTGTATAGTACTAAGTACACACAATATCAAAAACATCACACAGGTAATGTTACAGAGGTGTTTATAATTTAGCTTTTTATAGTTGATCGTTTTGAGTTGCCGCGAATTCTGTGGTGTTAGTTTTTTCTGCGTTCTACAATGAATAAACACAATGAAAAGTAATTTGCAAAAATTAAGCCATTTTCTAATATCATTTGAAAAAATCAATTCGATTCTCTGTTATTTATGGAGGAATTTCTGAGAGTTTAGAGGATACCTCCTCTTAATTGATATATCCCTAGGAAAGGGATTTTTAGAGCTCCTCCTCCTCCCTCCCCAGCTACGTCGGCAACCTACTACGAGGGGTACTCGTTGATCCTTCCTTCCTCAACCTAAACCTCAACAGCCTATATTGTCCCCTGGACGCAAGCCGCCCCCTGATAAGCGTCTTATTGGCTTTTATCTGGGGGGGTAATGCCCATAATCCCCACACTGGACATGCGGGTTGGGGATCGCAGTTCGGTGGTAGAATTATTCTGCAGGGGGCGCTGCTGCCCGCCCCCGGTGGATATCCCAACAGATCAGCAACAATGTGCAAGGTGTTCCGTGGTATGATCGACGTTCCTGATCTGCACAACCTTCTGTTTCGGCTCTACCTCCCTGATAATTACGTTCGCTCGCAACAGAAACCACAGACTTTTCTCTGTGCCCTTCAGTAGAACCGTCGCTCGTGCCAACTCTCCACTGCCTCGCACCCTCGCCGGCGCCGGGCTCAACAGACTTCTCGACCAGAACCCAGACTGCGATATCTTTGCAGACGAATGGAAGAGTTTAATGTTGGTATGTTGGTTTTGCGAGAGTGATTACCCTAAGGATGCCTGTTTGTTTTTGTAATTATATTTTTTATTTTTATTAATCATGACTGTTAATATTATGAAAATCTTATTTATTATTTCAATTAATTAATTTATTTGCCTCATTGTTCGAAAACTATATAATTTTCAATGTTCATTATTCAATAAGGATTTATTGTAATCTTTTACAATTTTTATAATTATTTTAACTTATTAGATAAATGATGCTTTTTAATCTTATGTAACTAGTGTAATTGGCTTATAAAAATCGTGTTAGTTACTAAATAAATAAACAAATCCCTTAATCACCTCTTATGACACCCGCGGGAAGAGTTGGTGCAAATTCTAAGCCGGCACCACAGTTCACATGTGGTGAACTGCGGCCGTAAAAAACTCAGCGGAATACCGCCGCGGCGCCGACCCCGCGAAACCCGAGCGCGAAATCCGTGGCAAAATCCAAGCGAAACTTACTGCTACCGTTTTGGGTAGCGAAACCGCGTTTTGGACATCCTTAAAGGAACTAGGTAAACTTTCTTAAAATAGATATACCTACTTGTGCTTGTCTACTTATACTTACCTATTATTGATTTTCCCCTAGAACTAATAGCTTTAAGTCATTAATTACGTAGGTAGGTATCTACACCAATGTTATAGTTACGGTGGCCTCTGTCCGGACTCAAACCCGCATTTTTCCTGTAAATCGATATTGCTCTTTCCAATGATTCCAATTCCAATTCAACTAACGATTCCTAAGAATTAATACTTTATTAACTGATTTATTGCCTCGTCAAAGCTCGCGGGTAGAAATGCCCCTTCATTATTAAATTTTCCGAAAAACGTTATATTAAACTGAAACCCGAGTAAATAACGAATTAAATTAAATAATGGTGGCCGTTCAGACCGCATCGTATAGCCTTCCAAGAAATCAAATATCAATAACGTTTTTAGCTACTTACAAGTCAATTTCAATTAAGTGAGTAGAAGTACAAATTATTATAAAATCACACTATTAAGATAAATGTGAGAGTTTGGATGGATGGGTGGATAGATGGATGTTTGTTATTTCTTTACGCCAAAACTCCTCAACAGATCAGGCTGAAATTTTGCATAGGTGTAATTTGCCCTGGAATAAAACTAAGGCGACATTTTAAGCCACATAATATAATTTTCCATGGGAAAGACAACCTTTAAACGTTTCCATAGAAACAACGCGTAGTCGGAGGCAAAAACTAGCAAGGAATAAAGTGTTATTAAATTTCTTTTCACTTTATTTTTTTGTCTACTTGTGAAAGAAGTGAATAAAAAGACCAACCCAAAGAACATGAGTGTGTATGGGAACGAATTCATTATTTTTGTAAAATACAGACATATTTATTTATTAATAGAAAACATCCATAATATATCTGTTGTCTATTTAATTTGTTTTGCAAATCATACAAACGATTGTCCCATGGCGCAAAACGAACCTGCAACCTTCTATGACTCCTCGAGCCGTCGCGAACTACGCCGCTGACGTCAATTCTCTAGTGAACAATTTGAAGTGGTTACTGCGGTCACGTTAACGTTTCCCGCGGTCACGTTAACGATCACGTAAACATGCGTAATAATTAGTGATCGTTATTGTCCCGTGGTTGTTGTGATTCTATAGGCAGTATGTTTGTTTGTGTGTCGCTAATGAGGAATCAAATGGACGAGTGGGCGGACTCCCGTTAAGGTAGTGACGTCACGGCACGTTAGGCAGACTGGTGATCCCAAATGGTTTATTAGTTTCCACTTCCGGCTGCAACAAAATGGTAGGCAACGCACGCGCGCGCAATCCGGGCCTAGAGTCCGGCCAACTAAGCCAGGTCACTGATGGTGTTTACAGTCAATAGAACGAAGTGAAGAACGAGGTTAAATATCCAGCTAGGAAGTCCGACCTACCACATCTTTGAGGAGTAAGTTATTTGGCGGTTTCTTGAGGTTTCTGCTCAAAGCCACAGCGTGTCTCAGATCTGATCTCACCCCGAGACCTGCCTCTCGCAGCCGCCACAGAACGCGCATAAACAGACATTTACATCACATACATACAAACATCCGAGCAAGCATTCCGTATCAACTACTAAGTATTAGGCTGGCTTCCACCACATGGCGTAGCTTCTGAAATTGCCATTAAAACTCGAAGAAACCGGTGTGTCATCAAGCGTCACTATTCCTCCATGCAACACTGACGTCGAATTAATGGGTTATTCCAGTTTTCCCCCTTGACAAATCCCCCTTAAGGGGGAAAACTGGAATTCACTTTTTTGGAGTCCAGTTATCTCCCTTGAGAAAAAATTTTAGTAGATTTTTACGACGAAGAAAAATGTGTGTACAAGATCCCTGCCACAGTCGGTTCTTACGAAAGTCGCAGCTTACGAAAACGTATTAGCGAAAGTTGAGAATATTTTACAAGATCTTTTACCTACCGCTTCTATACTAGTACCACACTAGTACGAACCAAACCAACAACACCAAAGGCTATCGACATAGCTTCAAGAATGAGCAAGCTGAAGTGGCAGTGGGCCGGCCATATCTCGCGAAGAACCGACAACCGCTGGGGGAAACGTGTTCTTGAGTGGAGACCACGACTCGGCAAACGTACTGCAGGCAGATGCTGGATGCGGTAAGCTGACAGGGCGCTATGTTGCTCATTAGGGGAGGCCTATGTCCAGCTGTGGACTAATATAGGCTGATGATGATAATGAGCTATGTGGTTCCGCCGGCTTAGAATTAGCACCACCCCAACTCTTCCCGCGGGTGACTAAGGGATATCCACCGGGGGCAGGCGGCAGCGCCCCCTGCAGAACAATTCTACCACCGAACTGCGATTCCCAACCCGCATGCCCTGCGTGGGGATACACCCCCATGAGATAAAAGCCAACAAGGCGCTTATCAGGGGGAGGCCTGCGTCCAGCAGTGGACCAATACATGCTGTTGAGGTGAGGTGAGGTGAGGTGAGGTGAGGTGAGGTGAGGATGATAATGAGACTACGTACAACTTAATCTACTAGTATTAAAGCTTAGCTTAGCTCAGGTCTGTATGTGCCGCCACCTTTAGCACAGATTCCTCACGCCCACGCTTGTCAATCAGAATGGAGGATTAGCAGCCGCCATTAATTACAGTCTTATGTCGATAATTAACGAGCATCTGTCACGAGCGGGAGACGAGCCCGCACTGGTGGCTGTGCCGTGGCGCGTGGCGGCTCGCCCAGGAGATGACGAGTTCTGATGGTGCGATAATGATGACGATCTCGTATCGTGTATCTCGCGATGAACCGACAACGGCTCGGGTAAACATGTTCTTGAGTGGAGACCGCGGCTCAGCAAACGTGGTGTAGCACGCCCTCAGGCCAGGTCAAGCTGAAGACAGGGCGCTGTGGCGCTCATGAGGGGAGGCCTATGTCCAGCAGTGGACTAATGTAGGCTGACAATGACAATGATGATGACGATGATGTTCTATTTGCAGAAGGTTGCGTTACAAATTATTTCGTATGTGATTGGATTAGCAGAATTCTGCCTCAAGCTCTTTTTGCTTTGATGAAGAACAAGAGAAAACTTGGTTGAAACATTGTGCTGGCATTTTCTTTTCTACAAGACATTGTTCAAAAATTAAAAGGAGTTTAAACTCTCATCATTTTCTCTCACTACTAAAATTCAATAATTATGTTTCAAATAACAATCAAAATTATTTACTGAGATTTCCAATTTTCTGATTCCATTTTTATAAAGCCAATTAATATTTGCACGGCGCCTGCCGTAAGTCTATGAGCTACCATGTTAAAATAGTAAAAACCATCAGTAAACTAATGGTTTCTCAGTCACCTATTCAAAAATAGCAAGAACATCATATTCCATTCGCCCAGAAAACAGACCCTTTAAAGGTAAAAAGCCCAACTACGGGCGAACGCCCCGAAGAGCATTCCGCAAATAGTGCGGTATTAAACGTAGCCCGAGTAGGAAGGTACAGCGATACTCGTTTGTTCGCCAATTGTATTTTATTGAAAAGGCATTTCTATTCAAAGCGACCCTTATCAAGTGAACTCAAATCTAAGCAAAACGCACGCCACAGAAAAACTAGGCGATACACCGAACGACAGAGACGGACTCAGGACCACGCCTAGCAGGTCAGGAGCTTTATTTTTTATAGAACTGAACTGATAAAGCTAGGAAAAGTTCTCAGCGATGATTTTCGTATTTAATGCTTGTAGAAAATTTGCAGTTCTCTGCAAATTGAGACTTTTATTAGCGAACTTATGGGTGTGGGTCATCATCAGCGTAGGTAGAGGTCAAGTTCCGGGCTTACTTGATACCTGATATGCTTAGCTTTGACACCTGCAGCTACAAACCACTTCTTTTATACGTCATCTTGATCGGCCTTGTTCAAGCTTCCTCACAAGGTTCCGATGACTCTTATAATATCATCAGACAACCGACCAGATGGTCTGCCTCAAGAATATCTCCCTCCTACCCGGCATCACTCTGTGATTGCCGTGGTCATCGAAACGTCTAGCAACTTTCGAATTGTAAACTAGTTTCCGCCCGCGGCTTCTTTTCATGGAAACATTTTGTTATTTCTATCTCATGGGAACTGATTTAAGGCGAGGATTCTCGTATTTCGGGATTTTTACCCCAATAACTATAACGCCTATAGTTTTGAAATTAATACATAATTATAGTTGAGACTAGAAAATCTAGTGCATCACTAGACAAAAACACGATTGGTGATATTTCACCCGATACAAAAAAATTACAAAGTTACCGAAATAAGAAACTTTGAATGATCAGTGTGAATAGAAAAATGAATAAAATGACACAAAATATATTCCAAAACATTGCAAACGTTATTACGCAGTGCATCACTAGAAAATATTTTTATATGCCATACAAATATTTTTCAAAACACCTAAATACCTACAAGATCGTGCTCGGCTGCCTGCACACCGTCTTGCTCAGTACTCGCAATCATCGCATCTCGGGAATCCTTGCCTTAAGGGATAAAAAGTAGCATATGTTTCATTCCAGGCCTAAACTACATGTGTGCAAAATTTCAGTCTGTTCCGCAGTACGGAACGGATGGCGTTCCGTAGTGTTTGCGTCAAGAAGTAACAAAGTATTCATCTAAGCATCCAAACATTCGCATTTTTAATATAAGTGTGGTACTTACTTACTGTAATATTGTTTAAGTTACAATGTGCATTTACTTTAAGTTTCTGGCAAACCTGGCCCTGTGCCGCGCCCTGAGTCCGTCCCTCCTCGCCTATTGTTTCTGCGACCCGCGTATCCCTGAGTGGGCACAGACCCGCCACAGTACAAACAACAGTCGCCGTCGCATTACACGACGCACTATAACACTATCTGTGACACACACGCGCGCGCTGTGTCGATGGCGATGTCGTTAGAACGGTGAACGGGCCGCCTCACGTAACATATCCTCGACAATATTGTATTTTTACGTGAAGTCGTCACGTGATAGAAAGCTGTGCCGTCGAATTGAGTTTAAATGAAGTTCAAGACAAACTTAGTTTATGAGACACCTTGAATATTATTCCCTCGATGCGTACCTACCACGCCATACATACCTAATTACCTACTGGCCTACTCTAGTAGATTGGTTCTTAGATTTTTGTAATAATTTATTTAGAAACAATTATAATTCTAGGTATGTTTGGGATTGGTACATAGCATTCATAGAAATATCACGGTAAATACATATAATGACATTTAGAACTTCGTAATCATACGGCATAGAGAAGTCTTTATGGAAATAGTTAGATTGTTTCGAAAGAAAAAAAATGACTGATTTCCAATCCCGGTTTTGAATATCAAAACTTAGAAATAGTGTAAAAATAATAATAATTTTACACTATTATTAGTTTACGCGGGTTTTATACAAATCCCGGGGAATACCATTTTTGAGGGACCACGTCGCGATCATTCTCTATACAATTTAAATAATGAGAGAAATAATTTTCCAATTCAGTCCGTATTGACGAAGAAATCGACGAACATACATAAAAAAACCTCCATACAGCCGATCATAGAACCTCGTCCTTTTTTATAAGTCTGTAAAAATCAAAAGAAAATGATTAGGGCTATCAGTCGCCTTTTATAATTTACTAGCGGCCCGCCCCAGCTTCGCACGGGTGGACATTTTTTTAAATTTTTTTTGGGATAAACGTAGAGTAAATGTTTCTAATATTTCTGTGGCAGAACATTTCATACTTTTATCCGACTGCCCCGTTGGTATAGCGGTCGCGTGTTCAACCGCTGACACGTTTTATAGTGACTGATGTTTTATGTCAAGTCACACTTGAATGCTATCGAACGGAATAAATAGTATCCTATGTCCGTCTTCTGGCTCTAAGCTACCTCCTCCTCCCCAATTTTCAGCCATATCGGTAAAGCCGATCTTGAGTTATATATAAATGAGTAACTAACACGACTTTCTTTTATATATAAAGATTTTCACACTCAACGCTTGTTTACGCAGATTTCGGACGGGATTTTGTTAACTTAATTTTACAGTCATTCTTTCTCTCTGAGGCAAATTTACTGGGATCTGGAGAAACCATTGCAAGGTACTAACATGGCTTATTGGCAAACAAAGACAATGTCTGTCTGTGCCTCAGTTATATCCGCTTCAAGCCAAGCCCTTTGAACTATCTAACTAAATAACCTTTTGCATAAAATTCTCTCAAAGGAAGCACGGAACGTTGTTTAAAGTCGAATATTTCCGTAAACATGTCTGGGACAGAGATAGGATTTATTATTTCTTGGTTTACAGACAAAGGAGACTCGGATTTACCCGACTGCGAAAAATATGGGGGGTTAGCACAAATCAACTAGATACTGTAATTAATGCGTATGTAACTTTGCCTGACAGTCTATTAGCGTTCAGGCCCAAACGGTTGATCGGTTGAACAGATTTTAATAAAATTTGACAAGAATTTAGGTGATATACCGAGAAAGAGCATCGGCTACTTTTTATACCGAAAAAACACGACCAAAGCGCGGGCGAAAGCTAGTTTTATTTGTCACACACATTCTACGATGAAAATTGTGCACATTTTACAATTTCCAAAAAACGAAACGAACTCGAATAAAAATTCAGTAGGATCACATAAAGTTGAATTTATTTTACTGGCATATTATATGTGTTTCGAAACGGACAGCATGGTTTGAAGAACTGCATTTGAAATATGGATGTATATATATGTCTCTATGGTAGTTTTCTTGGGAATAATGCCTTAGTTCCTCCGTCAAAGTCATAGCAGCAAGTGTCTGTCATTGTGACTGTCAATGTCAACTCATAGCGTTTGAAATTTTCAGCGGTGTATGCGGAAAATTTTGTGTTTTTATGGTTTTTTTGGTGAAAAAACGATGTTTATGGTGAAGTACAAGCATTTACTTTGTGCAAAATTCGTGCCCATCTCTCCGAGTTATAATCCCGACCACTGGCTATGAGGTAAGCGTGGAAAACTCAATCACGAGCCTGGCACAAAGTTCCCATCGGATGGTACCTAATACTTTGTTTATTCATGTCGCCGGCACCATCAGGCCGGCCGGTACACGCACGAGTGTGATCCTCTAGTACAGTTTGTCTTATCAAGTTATTGCGATAATAACCCAGGTTGAAGTACATAACCTATAGACGGAAGGTGCGGTGGCACCTTTTAGCACCCTATTTTGCAATCTCTAATTGAGTGTTACAAACATACTTTTGATGAAAAGATGATGATTTAGTAACATGACTACTATTATAAACAGATTTATGTGCATGTAATAGGTATGAAATAATTGCTTGAAATAAAAACATCATTGACACCAAAGTTTGGCAGGGCAAGACATACAAATGCCTACATAAATAACATATCGAAATCTTCGTAGGCTACCTGGTAGTACCTACCTACCTGGTTTGGTAAATAAAAAGTTGACACATTAATGCTAAAAGCTGTCATACTAAACACTTGTAGGATTGTCCTGCAAAATGAACGACCTAGCACCTGAAGTGCACTTGCCTGAGGCCCATGTGCTTTGTTTTTTACCGGTTTTTCACAGAGAAGATTAAACCTTAGCACAATAATAATAATCATAATAATAAGTCCCCAGGTTCGGTTTGTACTGTTAGGGGCAGAATCACCACTTTATTTTGAAGAATCAGAATTTTGCTACATATTTCATTGTTACTGGCAGACAGAGTACAGAGAATATATCAGAACAAGAGCTGATTTTTGACTAACTAATCTATATTGTATTGGAATTTAAATATAATATTATGAAAATGCCATAAGTAGGTATATAATAAAAAAAAAAAAAAAACTGTCAGCTAGCCTACTTATTTTTGCTTGAATTTTTCAGAAAGAGTTTTTCTACGGCTTTTGAGGAGCTTTCGAGCTCTAGGGCCGGCGGTTCACCACCTAGCGCGCATCAGGTATTGTTTTCCAGGCCGGGGACAAACTCAGCGCAACATAAATTGAAAAGGTGGATCCTCTCTTTGTAGTTTGTTTACGTTGGTTTTGACAGAAGCTTATTCTTTGTTATTTTTCTGTCTACAGTAAGGAGGGCGTTTGCCGTGGAGCCCGGGCTACCACGCGTGCGCCAACCGCTGTCATCCCGCTAGTTTATTTAGATTTGTAAGAATTTTATTTACATTTGTAAGTTTTATTTACTGTGATAATGCAATGCACGCAACCGGTGATTGCAATTAGGAATGTGACGGAGACCCATCCCATCGTGTCTGTGCAGCCTCTTTTAGAGTGCACACAATGTCCCCGGGCTCGCTTTTTCAAGGGACAGAGAGGCCTCAAAATCCACCAAAGCAGAATCCATAAGGATCCCAATATCCCGCTGTCTGCTCCGGTTGCAGTAGCGGTAGATGATTTGACGCAAAATTCGGATTATACGGCCGATACACGCCCTTTTTGGAAAGTTCTAAGTGAGTACAAAGCTACAACTCCTATTTTTAAACGAATTCCTCGAGGTGCCCGCATCTCTGTCGCTTCCGCTCTCTCAGAGGCCATTAGGAATGCTGTATCAAAAAACACCAAGCGAGCTTGGGAGCATTTATTAGTTTTCCCTTACAACGTACTTCATGTAAAAAAAGATACGGCCAACAAATCATCAATCACGGTTAGAATAAAACAAAATTGTGTTAGGTACACTGCATGCGAAGGACAGCCTATTTCAATTGTTGATCAGGACACACAACAAAATTCGAAATCTAATCAACCATTGGCTGAGTCTACTATATACAGACTTGTAGAGAGTAAACTCAGTGATGGTGATATTAAAGGTGCCTCTCGCATTATGTTTTCAAATGACACGATGGCACCAAATGACGATGCTACCCTCATATCTCTTGAGAGTAAGCATCCATCCGCAGGGGCCAATATTCAACTCCCCGATCCACCGGAAGAGAGTGATGTCGCCGTGGACACGACCAGCGAGGATGTGCTTAAAGCTGTCACATCATTTCAGAGTGGCTCTGCCGGCGGCCTGGATGCTGTGACTCCACAGCATCTAAAAGATCTTCTATCTGGTGGGTCTGGCCATGCAGGTGAAGTCCTTCTGAAAGATTTGACATCTCTGATCAACCTGATGTTGTCAGGCCGAGTCAATAGCGAGATCACAGAACTCCTTTACGGTGCGAATCTTTGTGCACTCAAAAAGAAGGATGGCGGAATAAGACCCATAGCCGTGGGCACCACCTACCGCCGCCTCGCAGCTAAAGTCTGCTGTCGGAAAGAAGCCGACTATCTAGGCGACTATTTCCGACCAATTCAGCTAGGCTTTGGTTCGCGAGGTGGATGTGAGGCCGCAGTACATTCCCTTCGTACATTTTTAGACCAAAATTATGGGGAGGTAATTCTGAAGGTAGACGTCAAAAACGCCTTCAATTCCGTAGACAGGGGCGCCTTGCTAAAAGAAATTAAAGACAAAATTCCAGAAATTTACCCATTTCTTTGGCAATGTTACGGTTCGCCATCAAAATTAATATACAGGAATAAAGTCATTTCGTCCGCTGTTGGCTGTCAGCAGGGCGACCCTCTTGGTCCGGCCATATTTAGCCTTGCCATCCAACCCATAATTCAACGTCTCCAATCCAAGCTTAATGTTTGGTATTTGGATGATGGAACATTAGGTGGAGAAGTGAACGCAGTTTTTGATGATCTAAAAATCATCACAGACGAATTTCGACAAATAGGTTTGGAATTAAATTTTTCAAAGTGTGAGCTTTTTATTTCGGACTCTTGTGTAGACAAAAACAATATCATTGAGAAATTCAATACATTAGCCCCCAACATTACAGTTGTTGATAAATGTTCACTTCGACTCCTTGGTTCACCAATTCTTGATGAGTCTTTTCAGTCATTTGTAGATGAGAAAATTCAAAATTTCCACAAAAATTCGGACAGACTGCTCAAAATTAATAGTCATATGGCTTTTACAATTATTCGGTTCTGTCTATTTGTACCTAAATTTACGTATTCTTTGAGATGTAGTCAAATGTGGAAACACAGCGAGCTCTTGGAAGGCTTAGACAACATAATAAAGAATACATTATCATCGGTTTTGAATATCGATTTAGATGACAAGGCATGGTCGCAGGCCTCCCTGCCTGTCAAATTGGGAGGCTTAGGTATACGCAAAATTTCAAGTGTAGCCCTACCAGCGTTCTTGTCTTCTGTCTACAGCACTAGTTCTTTAGTTGAAAAAATTTTAAATCCTTCTCTTTTGGTCCCACCTGGAATGTCATTGAAAATTTCATTTTTAGACGAAGCTCGAACGGCTTGGCATAGTGCTTGCCCCGATGCTGCTCCCCCAAAATCACTTTTGTCCCAACGGCAATGGGACGGGCCTCTGTGTGAGTTGACACGGAACTGTTTGTTACAAACGTGCTCCAGCTCTGCAGATCGTGCCCGCCTCCTGGCCGTTTCTAAATGGGAGTCAGGACATTGGTTGCAAGCATTTCCTTCATATAACACTGGTACTTTATTGGATCCCGTAACTTTCCGTATCGCAACATGTCTCCGGTTGGGTGCAAGGTGTTGCGCGCCTCATCAATGCCAGTGCGGTACTGCTGTCGAACAGCTTGGTCATCACGGATTATCGTGCACTAGGGCCGCTGGTCGGATATCTCGCCACGCTAGCCTTAACGACATCATCCGGCGGGCCTTTGTCACCGTTAACGTACCAGCTATTCTCGAACCGAATGGTCTGTTGCGTGACGATGGTAAGAGGCCCGACGGTATGACACTAGTCCCATGGGAGTTGGGGAGGCCCATTGTGTGGGACGCTACATGCGTCGACACACTTGCGCCTTCCCATCTTCCGAGGACATCCGTGAGGGCGGGTGCGGCGGCAGATTTGGCCGAAGATCTCAAGAGGCGCAAATATGCAGGTCTCGACAGAGCCTACACATTTGCTCCCCTTGGAGTCGAGACCCTAGGTCCGTGGGGTACCGAGGCTCTTCGGGTTTTCAAAAAACTATCTGAGCGTCTGGTCGAAGCGACGCGTGACCCGAGAGCTGGTGAATATCTGGCACAGCGTATCAGCATTGCCATACAGCGTGGCAATGCAGCCAGCGTCTTGGGGACGCTTCCGACTGGTGTTGATATGGATCAGTTGAGCTATCTGTAGACTGTTTGCAACAGTCGGCAGTTAGCTCAATTGTTTCAATTGTAAATACTAGTATAATTTTCTTTGTGAATAAATGTCGTTCAATTTAAAAAAAAAAAAAAGGTATATAATTATAGCTTTCTTTTGCTTAAATTATTTAAAGAACAGTACCTACCTACCTTATAACTATTAAGTTAAAAGGTTCTGCAAATTGACCTTTCACATTACAGCTTGTAAATAAAGTTACCTGCAGGTATGTTTAACACTTACTCGGAGTAAGGTGCCAAACATAAAAATACTTTGTAGTCTCTCATAATATGTTACTTTCATTGCATTGAAACTGAATATTATGCTCTAGATCATTGTCATGGTGATCTCCGACATTTTGAAGTACCTATCTAAAACATGATTTACTTCCAAGATCTGTTGATACGCCCCAACAAAGTGACCGACATTTTGCCAATATATTCGAGCCTGAGAGGATAGCACACAATCTATGATAATGCTTCTGGCTTATACATTTTAAATCTTGTATTGAGGTTCTGTCTGAGCTCCTTTAATGTTCTCTCCCCAGTGAAGTCCCCCCTCAGATGGAGACACTGGAACTTTTGGTAAAAAAGTGTGGGGGGGGAAGGGGGGTTAGACGGTACGGTGAAGTAGACAAGTGGTAAGACTAGGCACGTCACCCACTGTCCTGTATCAGATTGTCCATCATTATCACCAACCAAGGTACCATTACCCTTTACCGTCGGATATGACGTGGTTCTCCGCAATTAGATATATATCGTCTAGCGGGAACACCATGGAGTTATGGTGTCAGTGGATTCATAACCAAGTATTTTTCATGAAAACAATAACATAGGTACCCAAGCAGACACCTGTTTTGGTGTTTTCTGCAACTGGACCTGATTCAAGTACTTATGTTGTTCAGTTCAGAGAACTAAAAAGCTATATGTAGATATCATTAACTACCATCTTTATATTACATAGAAATACCGATAATTACACAGCAAGGGTTATAGCGAAATAACCCCTTGTAAATAAGTTATCCATACCATAACATATTTTATTTTATATTTGTAATGTAATAATGTTAAAAGTCCTATTTGAACTAAATGCAATTAGTATGGACAGTTAATTAAAGATATACTTATGAAGTATGTTTATGTGAATCCCAGATCTCATAATAGCAAGATCAATTAAATTTATTGATTCTAAAAATGAGCACATTACCAAGCATGTGATCAACAAATAAATCCTGAATTAGATAAAATTAAAACTATCACATTCAAACTGAAAATATTCTACTAAGCAGAATTCCATTCATTGAAATATTAGACCTTGCATTTTAGAGCTTGCATTTTAAATCAGCAAGATTTTATGAATACCATAATCCTATTTAATAAATTGATGAATCTAAATGGTCCATAGTAAAGTTTCAAATAGAAACCAGAACTTTACTCATTTAAATAATGAAATACCTATATTACCTATACATACAATATTTTCATACTTAGATCACTGCCTTTTACCCAGTTTATGACAGTTTTAAACATTGTCCGGCCCCACGAAGCGATCTGCTGTACAGCGACAGAACTACGGCGTCACCGGCTGCCACTATCCAGACCTAAGCCCCAACGAAGTGACCTGCATGACGGCGCACAATACAACTGCAGAACGGCTGCCACTATCCACATCCAAGTGTACATAAATGTGCTTCAGGGGCACTTTGTGTGATGCTAAGTATCGTTGATTTCTGATCAATTAGATTTGATAAATACTCAATATTTTGTTTTACACAACTTTAAAGTCTTGGAAGTTATGTCCTAAGATCTTTGACTTTGTTATTTATGTATTACATGTTAGTACCTACTTAGTTACATGTCATACATTTTATTTTCACATAGCGTTTGTCCGTCTTTCACCAGCAGATAACAAACAGGTCTTCAAACCATGCTGTCCGTTTCGAAACACATATAATATTACCGTTTTGCACAAAAACAAAACGGATATTATGTGAGTGGAGAAACGGACAGCATCAGCAAGGTACTTGCTGGTGTTGATGACACTATGAGTTGACATTGACAGTCACAATGACAGACACTTGCTGCTATGACTTTGACGGAGGAACTAAGGCATTATTCCCAAGAAAACTACCATAGAGACATATATATACATCCATATTTCAAATGCAGTTCTTCAAACCATGCTGTCCGTTTCTCCACTCACATAATATCCGTTTTGTTTTTGTGCAAAACGGTAATATTATGTTACAACTGCACTCACTCGCTCACAGTTGCATTTGTAATCTCGTGCAATAATTATGGCAATGCCGGAGTCTTTTATTCAATAAATCACACTAAAGTACGTGGTAGCAAGCACGCGAAACACGAACGCCGCCGCCTGGTGCGACTGAGACTGAGGTGGGTGGACCTAATTGCACCTCATTTGAGCCTTCCACGAGAAGCTAGTACCTCAACCCTCCATTTTTCACTTAGATCGATGAAAAACTTTCGCAGTTTGTCGAAATCATTTATCTAAGCGGGTTAACTACGAACCTAGTTTGTGTTGGAAGAACACCAACGTTTCATCCCTGAGGGACGTCTTCAGGGTGAGTGAGAGAGCCTGCCTGCGAGACACTTTGACTTCGTTTATTTAATTTTTGTCGTTGACAGTACCAATATAGTCCACTTCCGGCTCTCCGATCCCCTTCCGTTCGAACCTATGCCTAAAAGTTTATTTTCGAACATTTCAAACATCTGTTTGCAAAAATCTTGCACGAACAGGATTCGAACTCGCGACCTCCGGGACCATACTGTTGATGAATTTATGATTTCACTTTGCGAACTGCGCCCCCTGGCGGGAATCAACTCTCGCGTTAGGTTTGCGCGACCGACCGACGAATATTTGTAACTAGTTTAGCTTTGCGGCTCTACGTCTACGAGTAGGAGTACACAACGACGAGGAGAGTGGAGAAACTTTCTCTGTATTCAACAACATTTATGATGCATATCAACAAAGACAATAATAATATAATTAAATAATATTAGCCTTTATTCTCTACCTACATCCTATTTTACTTTTGTATGTGAGTAACTAACTATTTTAAACTTTGATTATGTTACTAGTCGCCTTTTTAGGGTTTCGGAACCCGTATGGTCTCGCTTTGTCTGTCCTTTTTTCCCTCCTAACTCAGCAACTACAGCAGCTATCAACTTGAAATTTAAAATAATAATACATTTCGTGCGCCTGTACTGATTTTAAGAAAAAAAAAGAAAAAAATTAAAATTGAAAATGACCATTTTCTATACAAATTGAGATGTCAAAATTTGAAAAAGAGACCAATAAGTGGGGTATCATGGAAGGTATCGGTTTGTACATTTCAATTCAATTCAATACGTTTATTTCAGCTTCGATACATAGATACATATTTCAGACATAGATTTATTTATTGAATAAAATCATCATAAATGAATGGAAGACACATTCACAAGCGCACGGCGGCGGCGGCGGCGGCGGGATGTGTGCGCGTCCAATGCCTCATGAAGCGCAGTCCGTGTCCTTCAGGTCGAGTCTTTCTTACTTTTAGCAATTTCAAAACTGTTTTTGAAATTTCTGTAGGTTTCATACTGTTTGAAATATTTTGAAAATAGTCGAAATTTTACCCGTTCTCGTTATAAACTTTAGTTAATTAACTTAATATTATAGGAATTGCACATTTTAAGTTCAAGTTTAGTCTATTTTAATTGTAAGTTTAGATTTGTCTTTTATCAATTATCAGTCAGAATATGTCATGATTTGTTGTTAATCACAAAACGGTTTCAGGTTCTCAGTCGATATCTATTTTTGCTGTTAATCAACGACATCAAGTTTCTTTTTATAATTGACAAATTCCACAGTTTCAATGTTCTCTATGAAAATGTGCGTTGGTGGCCCTCGAAATTTAAATAAAACCAGTTTTTAGTAATTTCTGCGTTCGAGATTGCTACAATGTTGATTTTGATAATAATTTAATTAAATAATGCTGGACAATTCACACAGAATTATCTAACCCCAAGCTACGCAGAGCTTGTGTTATGTTATGCGTACTAGAACTGATATACTTAATACAATACACTACATAGATATAATTTTTTTATTAAACATAAAAAATATTCAGAACACCCTGAAAAAATATCTGCAGATCGTACAAACATTTGTTCCGTAGCGGGAATCGAACCCGCAACCTCCTGCGTCGCAAGCGACCTTCGCCCGCTACGCCACAGAGGTCGTCAGACTAATCAATAGACTGCAAATCACAGCTCGTTTATTTAAAATATTATAAATGCGAAAGTTGGGAAGGACAGATGGAAAATGAAGAGCATACGCTCTAATGTTATGTCTGGTTTATATTAAAATGAATTGAATGGATGTTAATTACTTCTTCAAGCTAAAAGAAAGAACGACTCGACCTGAAATTTAGCATCGAACGTGAACGTGGAATAAAACATAGCCTACTTTTTATCTCAGAAATTTGTTCCTTAAGTGGGATAGTGTGCGACAGAAATACCAAAGGATTAGAGACCCTAAGAATATAAATAAGTTAGCCTGTATTCTATATGTAAATTGTATTAGGATTTTAAGCAATTAAGTTTTTCCTCGACACAGCGCTTAGCGGGGCGGGGCCTTGAATTGTATAAGACTGGTGGTAGATTTAGAAAAATGGTCAGTTATTCAGTCAGTTAAATTCAATTCTTCAATATAGCCTCATGGTGGGAAACAGTTGCCCGAGCTCTATACCCGCGCCCCCTACAAGTGTCAGCAAGTTACCTCGTCTAGAGTGTTTCAATCCCCCCCCCCCCCCCCCCCCCCACCTAGTATACAGTCCACCTTAGCCACAAGGAACAAATAGAAATAACCTCTGCGGGTCACACCGCCGAGGAAGGGCAGTGAATGCGTTAAGCGTTTCCATAGAAACAATGGGCCGCGAGTCAAAATTTTAGTAAAAATAATAATCATTCATCTCCACAAAACGCCTCTTAGACAAACAAGTGCCAACGACACGCACAAACATTGCAACGGTGGGGTACAATAACCCGGTGGGGCAACAATAAGCCGGTGGGACACAGTGGCCCACTGACGCGACCTGTCAGCTGTGACGCGGCATGCTGACCATTGCTGACGGGTGACACGCTGTGTCCGCTTCACCGCTTGTGCGCGGCTCGTAATGCGACCTTTAAGCGAGTTATAATTAAGCATCTAAAGAATTTTATTGCTTACTAATACAATATCTTTATCCACAAAGAAAATTACAATCAAATAATAGAGATATATTAGAACTAGTTTTAACCAGCTAACTGCAGACCGTTGCAAACAATCTACAGATAGCTTAACTGATCAATATCATATCATATCAATGTCTAAACAAATAGATCTAAGAATATTTTATTCTAACTATTACAAAAATAATCTAACCACACTGAAATTTTCTGAAAAAAGTTTACAGACTTGACTAAACTGAATTAATACAGGTTTAATAATCATCATTGTTATTATCAGCCAATGTATATTAGTGCACAGCTGGCCAGGCCTGGTCATAGCCCTGGGGGAGGAGCCCCTAATGAGCGGCATAGCGCCGGTCGGTTCCCGCCGGCCCCGTCGGCCACCTTCAGGTAGCAGCATCTAGCATCTGCAGCCTTTCACAAGTCGTCATCCCATCTGGCCTTGGGAAGTCCCACACTACGTTTGCCCAGTCGCGGTCTCCACTCAAGAACACGGCAAACAGACAGCAATAATTATACAATAACAATCGCGTTCGTGCACTAACTGGGTCTGAAGTCTCGCTCAGTTTGCATAGTCTAGAACGAGATGCCCTCTATTGCAACGCAGAAAGACAGCTGTTAGCCGTTGGGTTTCGAGATTGAAGATCGGTTTCGAAACCCTTTTGGTCTCGCTTTGTCTGTCCTTTTTTCCCTTCTTAATAACTCGGAAACTACTGCAGCTATCAACTTGAAATATGAATGAATTATTAATTTAAAATAGTAATACATTTCGTGCGCCTGTACCGATTTTAAGAATAAAAAAAAGAAAATAAACATCTTCCATATAAATTGAGATGTCGAAATTTCAAAAGAGGTGCATTTGTAACCGGCTTTTGGCGCTTGCTGAATGTAATTTGTGTTTTGTCCATAACTCTGGGTAATAAATCGCTGCCGCTCACGCCTCGCACCACACGCCACCCGTGCCCGGGTCGACAAACAGACGGACCTGCGCACGGGCTCGGTATCAGCACGACATACATGCAGAGCAAACTATCATCAACGTAATGTACATCGTAATCACTACACAGTGATATTGTCAGTAGGTATAGACGACACAAACATCATTGCTTTTGCCTTCCTAGAACGCGTGCGTTCTCGGAATACGGTACGTCGAGTCAGATAGCAATATGTGTGTGTGGCTAGGATAGCTCAGTAGAGCTTAGCTACGTACGTACTATATTCAAAGAAATAAACATAATGACAGTACCATGTCAATATATTTATGAAAACTTATTGTACACTCATAAAAATATAAATCGGTTCCCTAAAAATAGCGATAAACATAATTTGAATACCAGAAACAAACATAAGATTGCTGTGCCCACAACTAGGCTACACAAAATTAATGTATCTTTTAAAGGGCAATGTATACGCTTCTACAACAAAACTCCTAGTGAGTTGCAAAAATTATCAGTAAATAAATACAAACAAATTGTCAAAACCTTGCTGCGCAAAAAGGCTTAACTATAAAATATCAGATTATCTAGAGGATAAAAAAGCTTGGGATGGGTTTTGCTCCAAATCGAAAAATAACAACTAACAGGCTAAAGGTTTCTTCGTCGCTTCTTTACTTTAGTCTCAAAAAATCAAAATCAAAATCGAAGATTTTGATTTTGATTTTTACGATGCGGGCTCTCACACCACACATACACTTGAGAATTTGTGTATTGTTATTTCGACCCAAATTTTCATCCCACAAGCGAAAAGTACTAATCATAATTTTTGTCATTTCAACCCACACAAATTTTACAGCGTTGTTTCATCAGCAAAAGTATGGCTAAAGTACAGTCAGATCAAACAAGACCCGTCAAGTGCGAGTGTAACTCGCGCGCCGAGGGTTTCGAACGTTTGTGAACAAGTAGGTATGTAAGGTACCGGTTAGAGACTTCAAAATTTAATGAATACCTAAAACTAGTAGGTACCTACATTTCAGATAGGTCTCTCTGCAATCTGCATACTTAGTTGATCCCTATCAAGCAAGGTAAGGTAGCGGTAAATTTTTCGACTATTTTCAAAGTATTTCAAAAAGTATGAGACCTACAGAAAATTTAAAAACTGTTTTGAAATGTACAAATTGTTACCTTCCATTTGATATCCCATTCAGAGAGGTCGCCTCCCCTTTTGAAAAAAAATTTTGACTTTTTTCAAAATATTTCTAAAAGTATGAAACCTACAGAAATTCGAAAAACGGTTCTGAAATGTACAAATTGATACCTTTCATATGATACCCCATTTAGTGGGGTAGCCTCCCCTTTTGAAAATTATCCCCCCTTTTTTGTAAATTTTTCAAAAAGTGTTCATTTTTCAGACTTCTCTATATTTTTCCTGTAAAATATAGATCTATATCTACAAACGCTCCATACATTTTGAATGAATCGCTCTGTAAACTTCGGAGATAGAGGGGGGGGAACGGGTAAAATTTCGACTTTTTTCAAAATATTTCAAAAAGTATGAAACCTACAGAAATTTAAAAAACGGTTTTGAAATGTACAAATCAATACCTTTCATATGATACCCCACTCAGTGGGGTTGTCCCCCCTTTTGAAAATTATCCCCCCCATTTTTGACCATTTTTCAAAAAGCGTTCGTTTTACAGACTTCTCTATATTTTTCCTGTAAAATATAGATCTATATCTACAAACGCTCCATACATTTTGTAAGGATCACTCTGCAAACTTCGGAGATAAGGGGGGGGGGATGGGTATTTTTTCGACTATTTTCAAAATATTTCAAAAAGTATGAAACCTACAGAAATTTTAAAAACGGTTTTAAAATGCACAAACCGATACCTTTCATATGATACCCCACTCAGTGGGGTAGCCCTCCCTTTTGAAAATTGTCCCCCCCTTTTTTGACCATTTTTCAAAAAGTGTTAGTTTTTCAGACTTCTCTATATTTTTCCTGTAAAATATAGATCTATATCTACAAACGCTCCATACATTTTGAATGGATCACTCTGCAAACTTCGGAGATAAGGGGGGGGGAATGGGTATTTTTTCGACTATTTTCAAAATATTTCAAAAAGTATGAAACCTACAGAAATTTTAAAAACGGTTTTAAAATGTACAAACTGATACCTTTCATATGATACCCCACTCAGTGGGGTAGCCCCCCCTTTTGAAAATTGTCCCCCCCTTTTTTGACCATTTTTCAAAAAGTGTTAGTTTTTTAGACTTCTCTATATTTTTCCTGTAAAATATAGATCTATATCTACAAACGCTTCATACATTTTGAATGGATCGCTCTGCAAACTTTGGAGATAGAGGGGGGGGAGCGGGTAAAATTTCGACTTTTTTCAAAATATTTCAAAAAGTATGAAACCTACAGAAATTTTAAAAACGGTTTTAAAATGTACAAACTGATACCTTTCATATGATACCCCACTCAGTGGGGTAGCCCCCCCTTTTGAAAATTGTCCCCCCCTTTTTTGACCATTTTTCAAAAAGTGTTAGTTTTTCAGACTTCTCTATATTTTTCCTGTAAAATATAGATCTATATCTACAAACGCTCCATACATTTTGAATGGATCGCTCTGCAAACTTCGGAGATAAGGGGGGGGGAATGGGTATTTTTTCGACTATTTTCAAAATATTTCAAAAAGTATGAAACCTACAGAAATTTTAAAAACGGTTTTAAAATGTACAAACTGATACCTTTCATATGATACCCCACTCAGTGGGGTAGCCCCCCCTTTTGAAAATTGTCCCCCCCTTTTTTGACCATTTTTCAAAAAGTGTTAGTTTTTCAGACTTCTCTATATTTTTCCTGTAAAATATAGATCTATATCTACAAACGCTCCATACATTTTGAATGGATCGCTCTGCAAACTTCGGAGATAAGGGGGGGGGAATGGGTATTTTTTCGACTATTTTCAAAATATTTCAAAAAGTATGACATCTACAGAAATTTCAAAAACTTTTTTGAAATGTCGAAACCATTACCTTTCATTTGATACCCCACTTGACTTTGTAGGTTTCTTTTAAAATTTCGACATCTCAATTTGTATGGAAAATGTTCAATTTCATTTTTCATTTTTTTTCATTTTTTTTTCTTAAAATCTGTACAGGCGCACGAATTGTCTTATTATTTTAAATTTCAAGTTGATCGCTGCGGTAGTTGCTGAGTTATTAAGGAGGGAAAAAAGGACAGACAAAGCGAGACCATAAGGGTTTCGAAACCGATCTTCGAAACCCTAAAAACATATTGAACAACACAGAGACTTCGCTATGTCAGTCCTGAAGTCCATCTCTACATAAGTAGGCCGAGACATCGCAATCGTCTTTTGTTTTATCGCTTAAAAAATAGGACAATAGGAGGAGGTTATACGTTCGTCGCTTAATCCGTCAATGATGGACCGATTCGGATGATTGTTTTACGGAGAATGCTCCCGAGGTAGGCCCATAAAATTGTATTCCCTTAGTAACTTATAAAACCGAAAAGGAAGGGATTCGAAGTCAGTTTTAGTTTGTTCAAAACATTAAAAATATTTTGGCCAACATGTGGATGCGCTAACGGTAGTCGATTAGAATCTAATAAACTAAGCTAACTCACTGTTAGAAATGCGAAGTAACCTATTCATATTCTCTTTCTATTTAGTCTAAAATAAAAGTAATTCCCCGACATTCCATAGCAAGTTCTATAAAGTTCGAAAAATTCCAAACATTCCATGCAGATCGCCGACTCAAAGCTGCCAGCTGGTCGCAGTTTCAACGCGAGTTTCTGTGAGTTTTCAGAGAAATGTTACAAATATGGGATTTCGGAGAACTACTCGGATATTTGAAAAGGGAGCTTATTACACCGGTCCGCGACAGAACGAGAGACTCAACAAATAAACTGAAAAACAAAATAACTGTTGCTTTTTTATAAGCGCGAATGTTTTTGAGGATAGGGATGTGTACGCAAACACCACCAAAATTACCTACATTTCATACAGATTTAAAATCTTTGCTTGATTTAAATCTTTGTACATATGAAGGTACGGTACCTCTGATTAAAATTGGATACCTTGACTACCTATCTATCTCCGGTCGTTTCTCTTTACAAGTTTTTATTTATCTGGCCCTGTGTAAGTATGTGTGGGACAAATCTAGCAACTTAATTTTAGACCAATTATCCTCAAACGATTGAGCTTAAATTTGGCATCTATTATATTTAAAAGAGAAGAAAAATCTGACTCATCAAGAGATCTCTGAAACTACAAGAGCTACGAATCTTAAATTTTGCATGGAGGTTTCTTTCCGGACGTAGGCACGCCCGCTAAGAATAGATTTATGGAAATTCGTATTCTGATTGTGTCAAAGGTCATTTTTATAATAACTTCAGAACCGTAACTGTTGGCCCTTCAAAATTTGAACACAGACACTTGTTTCAGGGTTTTTTGAAATTCACACCCTAATGTGGTTAATGGTGAGGAGTCAAAGTTAGACCTCTCAATGACTTATTAAGAAAATCTAGAAAAGACTTATCTAGGAAAGCTACGAGGCTGAAATTTAAGAATAACAGTTTTTTTAGAAGCTCACATTCTTGGGTTATTATGTTCCTACCTAAACTTCTATCTGCGGCTCTAAACGCGTAGTCCTCGGGTTATATTACTCGGATGTACATTAGTACTACTACTAAAGTCCACGCGAATGAACTCGCGGCGGGTCAGCTAGTAGGTACGAGTACGTAAACAAGTTCGGTGACAGTGCAATGCCATGGTACCATCGAGCTGGTCTGATGGAGACAGAAGATAGGAACTCGAACGAAACGTCGTCGGGTTAGGATGCGTTGAATTTGTCTTCCCACGCACTTTGGTCCTTGATAAAAACATTACCTATTTAAAATATCAAAACTTATTTTGTTATTGCTGTCAATGTACCCCTGCTTGTCGAAACAAAAACACTCGTAACTAGAAATGCTACAGCAATATTTGTTTTGGATGAAATTTCGCATATCAAAGAAAAAATATGGAGCTTTGAGCTTGAAATACCGTAAAGGCTACTCGCAATAAGTACTGGAAAAACACGTGCAGCGAGAAGCTAGATATAAAAAACATTTATTTACAGCAAAAACGAATAGATCATAACTAAAACAATAATCTTATTTCTATAAGTATCTACTAGATTATTTAATTGAAGACGCATAACATGTAAACGGGGCAATGCAGCCAGCGTCTTGGGGACGCTCTCGACTGCTATTGATATGGATCAGTTGAGCTACCTGTAGATTGTTAACAACACTCTGTAGTTAGCTCAATTGTTTCAATTGTAAATAGTAGTTCTAATCTATTTTTATTATTTAACTGTAATTTTCTTTGTGAATAACGACCTTATTGTAGTTTAAGTACCTACATTTGGTTGTTGCCGAGACGTATTACAGTGGTAGGTAATTTCTGATGGTTCCGTCACGAGGACTGTGTCGAGGAACCCTAGCTAGTGGTATAAACAAGAGATGTTTTATTTGTCTTATTTACTTAGGAGCCCGAGTTGTAGTTCCTAGAATGTCAGTCGATCGGTCAAACAGTTTCCGTGAATATTCGCGTGGAATGGAAGAATAACACGAAAACACAAATAATGTTGAAATGAGTTCGGTTCGTTAGTGAACGAGGGATGGCGGCGGCGCCGCGGGCGAGGCACGGACGAGGCACGCCGCTGGGACACTCACGATAGTTATTGCTAGACCTACCGGAAATGAGTTAAGAATAAGAAAGATAAATAGGGAGGTCTATGTCCGGCAATAGGACGAGATCTCCATTCCTCCCTTGCTGGTTCAGTTCTAGACCTATTCTGTCCTGCGGTCTCTCTTAATTCATCCTTCCATCTTAAGTATTGTCTCCCGCGTTTCTTCTTTTTGTCTCTCGGATTCCAGATGGAAGCAGTTAGAAGACGGCTTTGTCAAAACCGGGCAAACAGATACATAGGTTGCAGATGTCTAAATTTAAGCTTATTGTAAACTTAGTTTAAGTCTCTGAATAAAGGCTTTTAATATTATCATTATTGGGACGAGATCTCCTCAGCTCGCATACTTCCAGTACCCAGTTCCCTCAGTCGCATCTTACGACCTCCACGGACTGAGTTGGAGGGGTCGATTCTCACGCCGCGGCCGCCGCGGCTGACTCACCACCGCCAGTCGGACACACACTTGTTATTGTTAGCTTGGACCAATCAGAAATCAGTTAATAATAATTATAAGGAAGGGATGAAGGGAGGCCTTCGTCGTTCAGACTGGGGCGGATGACACTGGCTCAAACTCACTGTAATAAAATAAATGCGAAAGTTTAGGTGTTGGGATGTTTGATACCTCTTCACGCCAAAGCTGCTGAATGGATCGTGTTGTAATTTTGCATAAATGTAGCTATAGACCTGAATGAACGTATGGGCTACTTTATATCCCGGAGACATGCGTGTGTGGCGTGCGGAGGGACCGAGCTGTTTGCACCGAGCTGTGTCGTACGTACAACAATGTTTTTAATACAAATTCATTTTTTGTAATGAAGAATATCTGCAGGTAGCTATTGTGTTCTTTTCATTAGGGCCTGTTGGGAAATTAGTAAAAATATATTTTTTCTGCTCTCCAAACAAAATCTGATGAGGTTCAATAAGTAAACAGCATTTTTAGTTATATCAGGTAGGTAGATACATAACATTTTTAGGGAAACATATTTCATTAAATTTATTGGTTGTGAGAAAAATCATACAAAATTCATTGAACTTTTTGTCTGAAAACATGGAACTTGGAAATCTGGTTAAAGTAAAAAGCGGTAACAATGAAAACTGAGTAAAACAAGCAGCGTAAGCGTTCAACTAACCTTTTACCTACTCTATAGCTAGGTCCCTAAGCTTCGATCTTCATGCTATCATCATCATCATCATCCTCCCTGCGGTACTTGTAGGGCACAAAGATGGAGTCGGCGGTCCGGTCTGCGTACTTCGAGACAGACTTGTGAAGCAGCTGGTAGAAGAGGCGGATCCGAGGGTGGACTGGGACCTTGAACGTGTTGAGGCGTTCTAGGATCTCGTGCACCTGGGGGAGAAGACAGCAGTAGTAGTAAGGCCTCACTATCAGCTTAAAGATTGGATTCTTGACATGTAATGTTTATTAGTGGTTTTTTTATCTGAACAAAAAATATTTTCAATAACAATGAAAATTACAATCAATAAATAGAGAAACAAATTAGAACGAAAATTTACAATTGAAATTGGCATTTCAGCTAACTGCAGATTGTTGCAAACAGTCGAAAGGAAGCCCAATAATTGATCTTTAACAATACCATAACCCATATTAATTTGTTATGATGATAATGAATGAATTTTGCTGAAATTAACGTAAAGAGATAAACTTATTCTACAGTAAAAGTCTCGTATTGGGGAGCTAGGGCTCCATGGTATCGGCTCCCTGGGATATCCCATGCGACCACTATGGAGCTGGTGATGCCCCCTGGGAATTGGTCCGTCTTCCGTGGAGCCCTAGGGCTTCAGAACTCACGTACTGCTGCAGCTGGTCGTCCGTGTCGATCCTACTGAAGTGAGTGTTCAGGTTTATGATGTGGTCGCTCTCCACACAATCCTGGAATAAAAACATCGTCAACAGGCAGGAACATCCTGCTGGACAAGGTTCTCTGCAGAAATGTATATCTTACGTAGACGACTGGTTTTTTATTTTACAATTAAGTTGTGTGTGAGCTTGAAGTTCGAAGGACAACGTAGTTTGTAAAAGTTTGTTTTTGACGTTCTCTGATTGTATGGCATGTGAATTAGTGGGAGGGCGGGCGGCGGCGTGTTCAATTTTGTTGAATCTTATCAGAGAAGGTTTTGCGCGGAATTGTTACTAAATATTTTTATCCTAATATTTTGAAATGTATCTCAATCAGTGTAGTCTCTCAATAGTTGAAGTTTTTGTCGGTCGGCCTCCACGATCACCATTCATTGAAGTTCATTTTGTTTTATATGTAGATTACAATAACAACCTGGCTCTGTTTAGACGATCGTGATACATTGTCAGCCACATCAACTCTTACTATCTGGTGGGAATGTGGGCAAACAAAGGTTTATTCACGATAAAAAAAGACATTGTCCCGTGGAAGAGTCGACCAGTCTCAGACGGACTGTTGCGTCGAAGCCTGCCCGGGAGTCTCGGCCCCGTGCGTCGGTACTTACAGTGAGGTGCAGTGCGGCTGCGACCACAAGCAGCGACTTTATCATCGTATGGTCGGCTGTTGATTGCCAATTTCATGCTCATTTCACTTCGTGCAGATCAAAGTTGTGATGCAAAATTATTATTTGTATTATAGGTACAAGAAATCATTTAATACTTTAAAGTACAATGCCAAAAAGTATTGCTGGAACTGCATTAGATGTGTCTATATGTGACGTTGCCTCAATTTTTTGAAGGAAGCGCGTTGATACCATATATACTGTGTGAATAGGATAGAAATAGGATTTCGCGTTCATAGGAGCGGAACAGAGCATACTACGTTTATTACAAGAAAACTACACAACTAATTAAGAAACTGGCTTAGTGGAACCTTTGTTATTAATAACAATAGTAACCTACGAATCAAAACCGAAGTAATTTCAATAGACCGCAGGGCTCCAAACAGTGCACTTCATGATTTTTTGTATCGTATTTTTGTTTCTCAGTCCTGTTTTCATGTTAGAGGAACCAAAGATAAAATGTTGAATTTCATGTTATTCGTAGTTTTACTACGAGGATCCCGTGGGTACTTAGATCTAGGCCTAATTAGACAACCAAACGTACGCCTCTTCAGAGAGAGAGAGAGAGAGAGAAGCAAGGAAATTCGATAAAATATTTAAGTATCGTTTATTGAATGAAATACTTACATAAATAGTGTCTACTACAGGTGTTTAATGTCTATGTAAGTTATTGTTTTCCTACCTTTACGGTGTGCAATGTCTGTGTACAAATAATAACAATTAAACTAAACTTATCTTAAAATGAAACGGAACTTGAAACTAATCTTGGATGAAAGCAACTGTGTAGTGAACTGATTTCCCAAATAAAGCATCAGGGTTCTTTCGTCCTACATCGCTTCACCGACGACTTTCCGTCCACTTGGCTGAGTAGGCACTTAATGCAGCGCAAAGTCCAGAGAGCTCGAACCTCGTACAAGTTGGGTCAGTAGGTGGTGTAAGTAGGTAGGTGAATGAATTGCTAATGACGTCACAATCGGAACTATCTCGCCGCGATCGCACTCCTTGCCTACTTGCCGGCCGGGGCGCGGCACGAGGCACGGGCAGAGGCGGGGGATAATAATGTTCTACAAAATGTTAATGATACTAAATTAAATTAATACCACTGCTGTGTGGTGCCGGCTTGGAATTTGCACCACCTCAACACTTTCCGCGGGTGTTGTAAGAGGTGACTAAGGCATATCCATCGGGGGCGGGCAGCAGCGCCCCCTGTAGAAAAAATACAAAATAAAACAAAAGCGTCCAGTTATGGACCAATGCAGGCTGTTGAGGTTGAGGTTGAGGAAATTAATACCGGCCCATATAGCTCTAGTCGACGCCATGAAAGCAATCCAGCGCCGCCTCCGTTCCTCGACTTCCTGCGACCGCTACAATGCCTGTTGTAATTCTCCAAAATACGCAATTGCCTGTGTTACAACTACACGCAAACACTCGCTCACAGTTACATTTCAGACCATGTGCAATAATTATAATGAACAAACACGAGGGCATTGCTGTAGTCTTTTTGTCAATAAATCACTATAAAGAACGGCTACGGTACGTCGTAGCAAGCACACGTTGTTACGAACGCCGGTCCGACTGTGACCGAGGTGGGTGGACCTAATTGCTCCCTATGTCAGTCTTTAACTTTCAGGAAGCTATCTCATCTCCCCTTTTTTACTAAGATCAATGGTTTTGGCACGGGTTTTCGACGACAGTCAATGTCGATGGTAAAAAAAATCTCTCGCACACTCCAGAAATATTTTATTTCCTATCAGATTTGTTACATACTGTAAAATAAACCGCCGTGTGGTGCCGGCCTAAAATTAGCACCCCCCAACTCTTCCCGCGGGTGTCGTAAGAGGCGACTAAGGGATATCCACCAGGGGCGGGCAGCAGCGCCTCCTGCAGAACAATTCTACCACCAAACTGCGATCCCCAACCCGCATGCCCAGCGTGGGGATAACGTTCATTACCCCCCCCCCCCCCCTCCAACAGATAGCAAATAATAAGGCGCTGATCAGGGGAGGCCTGCGTTCAGCAGTGGACCAATATAGGCTGTTGAGGCGAGGTGAGGGGAGGTATAATAAACTACTTAAACAGGAGTATAAACCGCTTCGCCCATATATTGCGCCTCGTGAAGTGAAGCGCGAACAATCCAGCAGCGACCAACTCGTGCCCTCCGAGGGGGCAACTTCGCTGTGACGTCACAGCTTCCTATTGCCTCCGCAGGTACTACCCGCCTCCAACTTGCGGGTGTCATTGTTGACCGAGAAGCTGCAAGCGATCCTCTATTGAGACCTCAGATTGATCGGGAAAGTTTCAAGTTTCCTTGATCATTTAGAATTGTTTGTTCTGTTGTTTTGTGTGAAAGTCACATCGGTTACAGTTTATAAATTTGTTTAGGTAAAGAAATTGTAAGTGAACACAATGTATAGTAAAAACAATAAAACTTAGGTAAAAAACATCGATTTAAGTGAAAAGGGGACTTGAGGGAAAGGCTCAAATGAGGTGCCATTAGGTCCACCCACCTCAGACACAGTCGGACTGGCGCGGCATTCGTGTTACACGTGCTTGCTACGACGTACTAGTGTGATTTATTGACTAAAAGACTACAGCAATGCCCTCGTGTTTGTTCATTATAATTATTGCACAATATTGGAAATGTAAGTGTGAGCGAGTGTTTTCGTATAGTTGTAACACAGGATAGTTGTTGAGTAAGCACTGGTAGTACCATATCTATAGATTTTACTTAGATCTAGGTAAAAGAAGCTGAATTTTTCACAGTGACGGCAATCTAAGACAAGTCATGTGCGTGGGACGTCAGTGCACAAGCGCGAGCGCAAACACAGAAGCACTAATACATTATGAATGTAAGCGGGTTAACTACGAACCTAGTTTGTGTTGGAAGAACACCAACGTTAACCCGCTTACATTCAATTCGTCAAACTACGAAAGTTTTTAGTCAAACAGATGCACTACTCTATTCCGTCGCTCCTTCTGTTTAGATACCTACATATGGTATAGAGTAGGCAGGTACCTGAGTTAAGTTAATGGATGCCTCTATCTCAGGACCTTGGTGGACAACACGATTACGAGGGGTTATCCCTTCCTTCCTCATCAGCCCACACACGTCCACAGTCGGACATGCCCCCCCTCCAACGGAAGGGTTTGGCCATGACCACCATGCTCGGTTGGCAGGCAGATTGGTGCTGCTGTGGAGGGAGATGTTGTGTCCGAGTCCACCTGTGGCAGCTGCTGCCCTGGCTCTGGTAGGTTCCCTCAGCCGGCTCCTACGACATGCACGGGTTAAGTTGCAGGGTCGATTCTTGTATTTGTATTTATTTGTTGAGCTACTAATACGAATAAGTTAACCGAATACATTTTTTTTTTTTTTTTTTTTTTTTTTAATGTCTGGTAGGAGAAAAAGAAAAAAAAAAAAAGAAATTTATTCAACAAATTAAATTAATGCCTTAGCAGAGCTCTGTCCCTCGCACTAGGTCTCTGATGAGCCTGTGTGGCGAGGTTACAGTGATTCGCTTTGGACTCTCTAAGCCTATGACAGAAGGTAGTATCAAGTCAATTAAGTTAATTTAAAGTAGTAGGTATTTGCTCTACACAACAAGGGGAGAAAATTAAATAAAAGTGTAAACAAAACAAAAAGTAACTTAAAAAATAATAACAAAAGTGTAAGGGTGGTGGGGAGTGAGACGCTACCCTGTGTAGTGTGTTTATGCGTATTTGTGTGTCTGATAGTTAATGGATGAATGCGTGCTCGCGTGGGTGTTTGTGTGTATGTGTGTGTGTGTGTGTGTTTGCTTGTGTGTGCGTGTATTGATAGAAAGAAAGTGTTTCTGTAGACACCAGTCTCATGAGAGACTGGGCAACAGTGTGTGAAATCCTTTTGTAAGTTGTACACATAATTATGGTATATGCTTGTATATAATTAAATATTGTACTTATAAGTCTTCATAAAATCTCTTCACTGAGTATTATTTAATCGTAGCTAGAAGGTCCTCTGTTTCATTATAAGTTAGATTAATTAGGTGATTGGTAACTCTAGCATTGAGTTCCTTATAATTTAAATTCACCATAGAAAGTGCATTGTTTAATTTATTATAAATAAAGGGGCCTAAAACTTTATGGGATTTTCTACCAAAATTGGTTTTTGCGGTATGTAATTTAAACACAATGTCAGTGCGACGTTTTCTGTTTGCTAGTTCAAGTGTGTTATTGGCTTGGGAATGTTGTCTAGCAATGAGTTCTTTTAAAAAGAGCTGCCTGACTGTCAGGACCGAGCATAGCTTGTACAGGGATGTTGTTGAGAATCGGCGCGGCTTGAAGCACAGTACCTTTAGTAAAGCTCTTTGAGCACGCTCCAGTTCTATTAGATGTGTTTTGTCCGCTGATCCCCATGATCCACATTAGTTACATAAGATTAAATGTTAAATAAAATTATATAGTAGACGTTTAAATTAGTCAAATAAATTGAATTATTAAGAGATAACAATAAATAGCACAAATATATACCAAATAGATTACACAAGTCAAATGAAAAGCATCTTATGCTGCATCCACCACGGCTCCTCCTATACTACGTTTCAATAAATCAAAAAATTGTTTGTTGAAAAGCTTAGGGCATAGTTTTTAAGGTTCCGTACCCAAAAGGTGACGACGGGACCCTATAACTAAGCCTCCGCTGTCTGTCCGTGGTGACCGCGTCATAATGATTTTTGTTTTTTGACGTGACAACGTCTTATAATTCGATAGAGCCGGCTGCACGCACGAAAAAACATGACGTCATGCGGCGTTACCTCGCTCTGAGGCGTTCCATGTAAGGCTTGAAGTGCAAGCGAGAGCGCTCGACATCCGTCTCTCTCCTACTTTAGCGAGCGATGCGTCTGCGTGGACAGCTGCTATACTATAGTACATTTACATGTTTTGATCGAGTATCAAATGCTACCATTCCATCAGTATTTTCTTAAGACATTGTCACGTTCAACTATCGTCAGTAAACCGACTTTACAGACAATTTTTTTTTAATGATAAAGAAAAACTATAAATCTTTATTCTTAAATAAAATTACAATCAAATAATAGAACCAGTATTTACAATTGAAACAATTGAACTAACTGTAAACTGTTGCAAACAATCTACAGATAGCTCAACTGATCCATATCAATACCAGTCGTCGCATCCTCAAGACGCTGGCTGCATTGCCCCGCTGTAAAAAAAAACCGTTTTTTAGGTTTTCATTTGCAAAATAGTTGTACGATGTTTCGGTAGGTACCTCCCGTGTGCAACTCGACTCGCATACGCCAGTTTTATTTATAATTGATGCGGCGGATCCCGGAGATCCCATGCCAGTTCCGGCACGTCTCGGCGGACAACGAAAGAATTGTACTGATTCAACAATCCCTTGTACATGCACACGAATGTCTACAGAGGTACAGTCAGCTGCGTGAGGTCACTTACCTTTCTAAAGTTAAAGTCCTTACTACACGACTGCGCAAAAAAGGAGCGAATTGTACGTTTTTAGGGTTCCGCACCTCTAAAGGAAAAAATGAAGCCTTATAGGATCACTTGGTTGTCCGTCTGTCTGTCTGTCCGTGTGTCCGTCCGTCAACCCTCTTTTCTCAGGAACGCGTGGACGCACCGAGTTGAAATGAACGTCAAATACTCTGTAACCTCTTGAAGCCGCGATATAAATTAAACATCCAAGTCAACGCACTCAAAAGTTACAGCCGTTAATGTCCGAATATTTTGAAATTTCCAAGGGAATCACATGCACACAAAACCTATAGAGTACCTACTTACCGTAGACCTAGAATCATGAAATGTGGTGAGCAGCAAGGCCTTGTAGCACATGTACCTAAAGGAAAAAAACCGAAAACAGTAAATTTGTAGTTTATCACAAAAAAAATACTTTGATTCTCGCCATGGACCAAAACCTATAGGGACTTCCTGTTTACGTAGAAACATAAAGTTTGGCAATAAGTAAGGTCTTATAGCACAAGTAAAGTAAAAAATCCTAAAACCGTAAATTTGTAGTCTAAGTAGGTACTAAAAAAACTACTTTTGATTCTTGCTATAGACCAAAACCTATAGGGTACCTACTTTCCGTGTACCTAGAATCATAAAATTTGATAAGAAGCAAGGTCATATAGCACAAATAACGAGAAAAATCTGAAAACCGTAAATTTGTAGTTTTTAAAAAAATCTTAATTTTTGATTCTCTCCCTCGACCAAAATATACAGGGTACCTACTTCATGTTGACCTAGAATCATGATATTTGGCAAGAAACAAGGTCTTACAATCAAACGGAACCCTCAGTGCGCGAGTTCGACTCGCACTTGACGTTTTATTTATTTGTACGATGTATGACAATAAAGGAATCTGAATCTACGACATGACAACTTCATGAGTAACATCCACAGAGCGAATACAGAGGTAACATGATAGAAAGAAAAGTAGAAGGAAGACCAGGAAGAGGAAGAACAAGGAGCTACATGAGTCATATCAAAGAGAAAGTCGATGTCATGTCGTATAGAGAAGTAAAAGACATTGCATTAGATACAGAAAAGTGGAGGAATGTCATCATTACACCGACAAGAGCTGGACTCCTTAATTTATTATAATAATAATAATTGTATGAGGCGGATGTAGAAAGTTTTAACTGTTCGATAAACTAAAAACAGCAACTTTATGTAATGTTGTCGGAATTGGTTAAAGTTACCAATTCCGACAACATAACATAAAGTTGCTATTGAATTTCTCTGAATTCAATATTCCATCGAAAACAGTTCCGAGATCTCCGGCCGTACTCACCCGAACTAGAACACTAATTAATAGGCAGGTAGGTACAATACCTCGTGATCGGGTATTTTTTAACCGACTTAGCGAAAAGTAGGAGGTTCTATGTTCGTCTTCATGTATGTTTTTTATGTATGTTCGTCGATTTCTACGTGAATTACAGACCCATTGATAGACACATGAGAATGATTATGACGTGGTCCCATAAAATTCCCGAGGGATGCAAAACTTATGAACAGTGTAAAAATCAGAAATTCGAAGTCATTTTTTAAGTTTTTCAAAACAATCAAACTAGGTTTTGATTTAATAAAATACTTGTGCTTTATGGTCCATCCACATTTGCCGAGCCGTCACTTTGTTGATTTAACATAATTTAACAGAATCAGAATAACGTTTATTTTTTATTTTACATTAGTTTACATTCTACTAATAAACAAACTAAACTAAATCTGTGAGCAAGTAACGACTTCCAGCACTCGATTAATGATGTGGATTTTTTCAAGATATTTTATGTCAACAAAGGCATGAACTAAAACTTCACAAGAACTGATAACAATAACAGAAAACAACAAGGTAATCACGAAAAACAAAAATACCTAGAAACAGATAGATAGAACGATAGAAACTTCTTTATTGCACACGACTTATAGATAGAAACAATACCTACTACAAAACAGCTTAAAAACTAAGTGACAAGTGGCGGCAACAGCATCAACGCATAATAATTCAAGGGCAGCGAAGAAGGTTCAAATTCGTAATCGCAAAGGAACGACCTACAAATGAAAGAGTAAATAAATAATGCCGGACCATCCACACAACATCTAGCTCCAAGCCAAGCAGAGCTTGTGATATGGGTAATAGATGACTAAACACAACCAATACACCCACAACAAATATTAGCAGTTCGTACAAACATTTGTCCCAAGGCGGGAAACGAACCTACTAATCAATGGCAAATATCACGATCTAGTTTTTCCTCGTCCAACTATCTACGTCACCGTACGGAAGAAGCACAGGAACATCACACAATAACTCGCGTTCGTACAACTGCAAATATTCTTTTCGTACGACTATACAATTCTTTTCGTACAACTGCACAATGCTCTTCAATGACTCGAACCGGTTGTTACTGGTTGTTCCGATTGCCCGCGCGGCTTCGTCTGCTATTGATAGCGGGTATTAGAGTCTGTTGCCTCTGTGGCATAGTGAGCGGGAAGGAGGTAACGAATTCTCAAGCTAGAAGTGTTATCTTTGGCGGTTCCGGTGTAAGAATAGTCCCCTCCACTCCGACTCAGCCCGAGGATGTCGTAAGAGCCGACTAAAGGAACCTGCCAGGGCCCTAATTCCACTAAAGTAGTCGCTTCATCATAACAATGCTTTTCAAATTTTACCATTGATGAAAGAAACTACAGATGAAGTGTCGCGGTTGCAATCATTCCATCAATCTCTCCGTGCAAATAGCACTGCGCGCACTATCTAGAGTTTCTGTCATCTATGGACGATTCTGCGACGAAACTATTGTCATGGTGAAGCGATTGGTTAGATTTGACCTCATCAAACAAGAAGTTGAAATTGAAGAATTTGACCTTCGAGGAAGGGCACCGCTTCCATTTGTGAAGTTTTAAGCCTCCACCCCACAAACTTACAAAAACGCACCGGAATCGCGCTACAAAATAGTAACAAATCGCGCGACACAAGACGCGCTTCAAAATCGTTGCTGTGGATGGAGGCTTTAGTGGGTATCCCGCTACGATCTGCATTACGCCTGCCAAGCGTGCTGTCAGGACTGTTGGGAGGCAGGTGGATATCTCGTGGTATGGATGTGCCAGAAAATAAAGTCGTCTTATTACTGTATTGCGTTCGTATTAACATAATTATTAATACCATAAACAACATACATTTTAGTAATTTACACGATTCGTTTAGATTTAATTAATTACGTTGAACACGAATAAAATAGACATGAAGCCGTCATAAGCCTCATATCGGCTTCATGCGGGGCAGAGCGAGGGGGCGAGCCGTGACTTCTCATGAAATACATCGACGTCAAACAAGAAGCATCTGTCAATGTAATGTCATCTTTATGTGATAGACAATAGAAACAATGAAATTAATTCCTAACAATGATGAACCCCATTGCTTGGGGCGGCTCGTTCAGCTGCGGAGACGTATGGCGCTGATGAGATGATGCTTTCGTGACCAGCTTTTAAACAAAACAAATGATTATTACGTATTTATTTAATCGAACATTGTTTAGTTGAGGTTACTATAAGCCTCTCCACACTCGCGCGTGAAACCCCGAAGCTCCCGCGAACCATGCGTGGATCCTATTCGCATATTCGTTGCGGCTTCGCGTCGTGTTCGGGCCTCGTTCCCGTATTTAGGCGGTGTTTGTTTCGCGTAAAAGGGCTTGGAAGGCCCTTAGCAGTTTTAGCAAATAGACGACCTCGGTGGCGCGGCGGGCGAATGTCCGCTTGCGACGCAGGAGGTCGTGGGTTAGATTCTCGCCTCGGGACAAATGTTTGTACGATCTACAGATATGTGTTCCGGGTGTTCTGGATGTTTTGTATGTATAACTAGCTTCTGCCCGCGGCTTCGCACGCGTTGTTTCTATGGAAACGTAAAAAGGTGATTTCTATCCCACGGGAACTGATTTATGGGATAAAAAGTAGCCTATGTTTTATTCCAGGGCTAGAATTATCAGCATACAAAATTTCAGCCCGATCCATTTCGTAGTTTTGGCGTGAAGAGGTAACAAACATCCATCCATCCATCCATCCAAACTTTCGCATTTATAATATTAGTGTGATTAAAAATATCAATCTGTGTAGTGCATTGCATTAAATATATTAGCTATCTAGTAGCCATAACACAAGCTCTGCTTAGCTTGGGGCTAGACAATGCTGGGTAAATTTCCCAGCATTATTTATTTATTCGCACCGCGATCCGCGCCGCCATTTCACGTCGTGATTCGCGCGCGAGTGTGGAGAGGCCTTATCAGTCAACACTGAGCTTGCATAAATTAGCGGATAATTCGCAGCGATGGTCGTCGCAAATGAAATTATAGAATTTAACGAAAATTATATGAATTAGCGTAAATTAGAGAGTTAAGCGTAAATGCGAACGTTTGCCTAAATGAAACTATTCATAAACAAACAGAGGCCGGATCCTGCCGACCAATCGCTCTACTATGATAATGGTATTGTTGCAAAATGCGACGTATTTGCACGGAGAGATTGATAGTTTGGTTTCAACCTTGACAATTTTGACACGCGTCCCTCCATCTGTAGTTTCTTTCATCAAAGGTAAAATGCCAAAATGTGTAATTCTGAGACGATACAATTGTTATGGTGAGGTGATAAATTTCGCAAATAGATCAAAGGCGTTAGGTATTGTTTGAGCTGCTAATTTCATTTCGCACATTATTGTAATTATCATTTAGATCTGTTTGAGTTGTGACACGTTGTTGAATAAATTACGAATTTCTAGGAACATAGAATACAATAAGCGATTGAGTATTGAATATCAACAATTTTGTAAGTGTTGGGCGGTATATATAAAAACAGCATGCCTCAACCGATTCCACCTCCGTTCGGTCCCAAACTGGTACAGACTCGTTTTGCAAGCAAAGGCTGGGCAACAACTATTCAGTTGAAGGTCAAAAATACCAAGTCTGCTCAGGACGGCTGTCGGCGATAGAATGAATCCGGGAGCCGTTGATCGAGTGTTGCCTGGCTCGTCGTGCGTCCCCCACTGTGTTGCCAGGCTGATATACAATTTTACCCAGTTATGTTTGATGGTTATTATTTACCTAACAGCTCGGCCATCGGACCGTCAACGAGTGCCTTCGTTGCTTATAAATATTAACATTTAAGTAAACATTAATTTATTTTCCAAACAATCATTGATTTTTCAATTTGAACTTTATCTATCCTTGCGGACAAAATATATATTTCATCAAAAAAAAAACAAAAGGTAACGAATAAAAGACCATATTCTTACAAACGTATGCCAAAGAGATTTAAATCAAAGAGCACGATCCAGCTAACAAAGCTTAGAATCCCTTTTGTTCACATTTAGGTACGGCAACCATTTATTTATTTATTAGATTCGAAATATTTCTAATAATATCTCTCTCTAATGAGCCCGTCAAATAATAACAATATATAATAATAACAAAAATAAGTCTTGGATTTAATTGTCTCACGATCGCTCGAACAGCTCTCTTCTGCATCCTAAACGCTCGCTCCCAGTCAGCAGCTCTGCCCCACAGCTCCACGCCATATTGAAGGGGCGAGTGAACGGATGCAAAGTAACAGCTTCTGGTCATCCCTTCTTCAAGAGTAGCCGATAAAACCCTTCCCACTCTCTCGCAGAGTCTGTCGATGTGTAGCTCCCACGTTAGGCTTTGGTTGTTAAGTTCGTCACTGCATTCCTTCTCATTTCTTAGCTTTGGTTGCAAAGCTTATCACTTCATTTGCTTATAGTAAAACTATTAGTGAGAATTACTATTTTCATCAACTTATTGCTTTTCACTGAGCGAAACATGCCCACAATAAGTAGATCATCACTCAGGCTGTTAACTGCTTCTCGCTGGGCGGCATGCCCACAATTAACAATCTGTCATGCCATTTGGTTAATCTTACGCTAGAAATAACTCACGCGCAACATAACCCAATTGCTTTTTATTATTTATAATACCCAGACTGTTAATTGCTTTTCATTGGGCGGCACATCATTGTGCCTGGCATGCCCACAATTAACAACCCATCATGTAATATCATTTGGTTACCCTACGTTAAAATTATTTCACGCGTAAAATAACCAAATTGTTCCCTTTTTCACTGAGTCTATTAACTGCTTCTCGTTGGGCGGCACATCGTTGTGCATGCCCACAGTTAACAAGCTGTTAGTCAATTATATTAATTTCACCTGACTTAAAAATAACTTATCGTTTTTTTCACTCTGACTGTTAACTGAGACTCTTTGGGCGGCGCATCATTGTGCCCCGCATGTCCACAGTTAACAACCAGCGGACTAAGTTCGAATTAAACGTGGACAGCATTATTAAGTTTATTATCATGAAATGCATTGCATACCTGACTATTAAATTGTGTGTCAATAAGATGTCATTGTTATCTTCTGCTAAACTATTAGCAAAACGTTTACGTATAATATCCAATAGAATATCATGATCAGTGCAGCAATAATAATGATTTTCATTGTCAATGTACCTACAGCTACAACTTTCAACATCATTGTTTAAATTTACATTAACTACCCTATATTGGATTAGGGAGTTCAAATAGACCCAAAAATAGAATTTGATAGGCCTAAGTCTAGTAAATTGTTACTAAAATTATTTTTGTAAGACATTGCACGACTTCAAGTTATCTAAAAAAAAGGACTAGAAAGTCCCGTTCGACCTATTTGAAGATACTTTAGTATAAAAGCATAATTATTCACCGCCGCTCCATAACGACATATCAACCAATCGAGGATAGCCTAGTTTGCCTTCAATTTCCCTTCCCGCTCAAACACTGGTCAAGATTCCTTAAACCAACACAACTATCCAAAAAGCGCGATTTGGCTGCAGGTAGGAGAACCTTTACACAAGTAAATGAGAAAAGTCGTCGTCACTAGTAAATTAGAAAAATCGTCTTCTAGTATATTACATTTTATAGGTGTTGTAAACCTAGGTGTGTATTTTACCTTTAATTTTATTTATTTGAGTATGGTATTAACTCTGTTTATTTTTAATTGAACCTATTACAGTCCTAAATTCATTTGAAAAGTCGTAAGTAGTTTACTTTGGAAACTCAATTTATTTTATTATGCCAGCAGTAACTAATTCTCTGTTCACGGTCACTGACGACCCGTGTTTCAATTGCGTCTGTTAGTAAATATAAATACCTTTTCTATTATCCTATTCGATCCTACTCGATTTTATTCGATTATGTTCGATTCCATTCGATTCCATTCTATTTTATTCTATTTTGTTTATTATGGACCTAAACAACTTACGAGTACTTATATCGTTTTCACCGTTTAAACTCTAATTAACACGTAGGGTGTAACAGTATAATAATATCGTACTAAATAATTTACCTACCGAAAACCTACTCGTACTCAAAGCATAATCAGGCATAAATATGTATGTAATTGATACTCTGCGTATTAACGCATTCGCTGCCCAGCTTCGGCGGTGCGACCCGCAGGGGCGCGCCCCGCCGCCGCCACTACACGAGGGTCGAGTCGAGAGGCTCGTCTGCGTCTCGGGCCATGAAAATGTTAGTTTAAAGACCTACGTGGGAATCTTCCCACAATATTTAGTTTAAGCGTTTGATTTAAGTATATTATTTATTGTTCATTTTATATCATCTAAACTACATTATATATTTACACATTCACACACTGTTGACTTTTATGAAAAGTGTGGTTCTCCCGTTCATACTTGCTTAGCGTTCGTACTCTTACATCCTGTTCATACTCTCTACTCCTCTAATCCTACATGTTTACTTCACATTTCTTTTCGCTACCCTCAATGATTTCTATTCGATATTTTATTGCTTCATTTATATGCATTATTTACACGTAAGAAGTTTGCCACCTGAATGACAAAATGTTTGGTTAAGGTTGCATGTGAGTCGCGGGCATCAAAAGTGTTAGATTAAGGAGCTGCCATAAATTGTTTTTGTTTCAATTCTTAGTTTTTATTCCTTGTTCAAAAAAAATTAGTAGATTGCGAAGACTTATCTTAGGTTTTGTCTTCCAGTCGTCCATTGCAATAAATAATAGTTTGGATGATCAAAGAAATGACTTAAACCAAAAAAAAACACTAGAATTTGTGTTTTGTTTTTATAGGTAGGTACCTTCCTACGCTTTCTACGTAGTTTAAATCGGAATTCCTACAAAGGCTCATTATTATTTTACATATAAATTAAAGTACTTAATGCTTGTCATGCCTCAGGCCCCGAACAACCATCCGGAAATCGAACAAATACCTGCCGCGCCGCGGGAATCGAACCCGCATGTTCTCACAAAAGTCCTATTTTGGAAACCACCGCGAGCACGGCTTCGTGTCATGGTTTTATTAACAGAAAAATAGAAAGTGAATGATCTTTTGCCACCAAAAATACCTATAAATCTTGGAACTACTTATCGAGGTTTTGGTCATCTACAAATCTATAATTAGGTAGGTGAGCATTGTTTCAAGACTATGATCGAGTTTATTTAAATATTATATTTTCTCTAGCAAATATTTCATGAATACGCTGCAATCAAAGGTGCATTCGTGCATTGGTATGTAGGTAGGTAGGTCTAGAGAGAGATAGGTAGCTAGTTGTGTTCATGGGTTTGCAAACTGAGCATGGATATAATATGACGTTGGCATGGCACCTATCCGTTTAGACTACAAAGTTCTTAGCGTAAGTAGCCAAACGTTCGTTATTATCAAGTGAAGTAGCAAATATTTTAAGTAAACTGCTTTGTTTGTGATTAGCATTTTCACCGACAACTCAACCTGAAACTCGTCGCTATCTTGATCGGTTCAAGTGCACTCTGATGCATACCTATGCAACATAGGTACTACGCACAGAAATATATCTAGATATGTTTCTGTGGTACTACGACTCGGAAACGGATCGTAAAACTAAAAAAAAATATTACAGCTCCATGATTTCATTTCATGCTTAACTTAGAATTAGTGCCTACGTAGATATATCAAATTTGTCCCTATTCCTTATTATGCTAGGTACCTACTGTAGTTATTCTGAGCGTAGATATTGCGTAGGTACCTGTAGAATGTATTCGTTCCGAAGGTTGGGTAATTTATAAGGTGGTCAGGTCACTAGCAGTAAATATCGAGGTCTTTATTCTATCCCATACCTACATAAAGCCATGAAATCTTCATCATCGTACACCTATCTACATCGGTTAGTACATAACGGAGCTAATCAAAATTTAATAAATGGGTTGGTATTCTTTGGTATCACGATTCGGTGAGGCCCACCAGATTTGGTTAGGGTAAAATCTAAATATTTTGTAGTCCATTGAAGAAGTGAGGCATGGCATGGATCAAAGCCTATCAACGGATTTTGACATAGGTACATAATATCTATATGTAGGTACTAATAAAGTACACCTTCAAATACATTCCGATTCGATTCACGAAGTTCACTATAGTGCCGATTACGACAACGGCTTCGAATGTGAGGCGCAACTAGCCTCTCGCTGCGACGTGCTGTTCTAGGTACGCCTGCTTTGGCGCTTCGATTCTTCCTACTATATCAACGGTTGCGTGAAGGATTTCGAGTAGAATTACACGACTTACCTCGCTTCTCGTTGCATCGTCCATCGTTCGCTGGACGCTTCTCAGCACAGCCATCACGATCACATTACGTCAGCATCTATGGTACCTGGCTGGCTGTGTTCGTCGCGGCTCCGTCGATTGCTACGGCGCTTTGGCGCCTTATGGCGACGGTGTTCTCTGCTACGGTGGTGGTCACGCTAACTGCTTCCATCATTCGCTGTTAAAAATTATCAAGCATCAATGTTCTTCAAGGCATATTTCCATTTCATCTGACAAGTTAATGCGATCATGGATCACTGATAACCAGAATCCAAACAAAAGTTTATAAATTTCTCTTGGGGTTACAAAAAACACGTTGAAAAGGAAATCCAGCCAGTTAAATTGCTGAGCCCGCGTTCAAGCTATCATAGAGTAGGCGACTAGGCGGGTACCTATGTATCTTGGCCAAACGCGGCCACGATCACAGATTCGGTAGGTACCTACCTACTTACTTAACGGTGAACCCGCTACATGTTATCGAGCAATCGCTATTTAGTGTACTTTAACATATTGTCATTAGTATATTAATCAGAATTAACCAGGCACGTACCGGCGTTACCAGGGAGTACCCTGGCCAAATGCCTACACAAATACCGATCACTTGCAAATCATTCCGCCAACACTGTCAGGGAGTAGATACCCTGACCACGTGCTAACAAACAGGCTTTCAAACTAACCAAAAATGCAGGTAGGTATCTAGTAAAATCACTAAGTACGTGACGACATTACCAGGGACGGCATGCCCTGGCCGAATGCCTGCACAAACCCGCACTTCTAAATCAATCTGTTAACACTATCGGAGTTATGTACCCCGATTACGTGTTAACAAGTCAACCCTCAACACCTTGTGGGCAGGGTGATAACAAGATAAAGAGCAGTAATTACGAATAATTATAAGAAATCTTCACTTTACGTACCTTGCTATCGGAATCCCACTTCTGAAGTTGTTGGGCGGTATATATAAAAACAGCATGCCTCAACCGATTCCACCTCCGTTCGGTCCCAAACTGGTACAGACTCGTTTTGCAAGCAAAGGCTGGGCAACAACTATTCAGTTGAAGGTCAAAAATACCAAGTCTGCTCAGGACGGCTGTCGGCGATAGAATGAATCCGGGAGCCGTTGATCGAGTGTTGCCTGGCTCGTCGTGCGTCCCCCACTGTGTTGCCAGGCTGATATACAATTTTACCCAGTTATGTTTGATGGTTATTATTTACCTAACATAAGTCAATTTGATAAGGCTATCCGCAACGTATGGTCCGAAAATATTTCGATGGAGGATAAGTAAAATTATTTGATAAAGACTGAATATTATTGAGAAATTAGTTTCAACGATTTCTTGAGTAACGTAGTTCTTAAAAATTATCCATTACTACTTACTTTAAATAACGTACGTTTTATCCAAGTCCCACTCGAGCAAAGCCGCAAGCAACAAAACGAAAATAATGAATTGAAATAAATATTTTTTTATAGTTCTCTACTGTGCTACATTAAATTGTTTGCCCTGCCTCTCTTCCGGTACTTGCAACTTGTAAGAAACTTGCGAGAACAGATTTAACGATACAATGTAAGGAACGCCAACACATGGAATCCCGGCAAAAAGCCAACACTACTATTAAAACTATGCGGATTTTAACATAAAGCTCGAAGCACACTAAACCTGTCGTGCGTGAGTCGTGAAGCGATTAAAAAGCGCAAAGCACATCGGTTTCATACATCTAGTACCTAATGGGCCCGGACACTCGCCCATCCATCCATACAAAAGTCCCGTCTCGTCACACAACGTCCAGGGTCATTTCATGAATATAATCGTGCGAGTAACACAGTTGCGAATTTACTCAAAATATTTTCCGTTTTATTTCCCTTTCACAAAAGGTTAAACTTAACCTCAAAACAGAAGAAATTTCATATGTCCACATCAACAAAATCAAACATCGAACGTCGTCTTTCAAAATCATTACACATGCCATCAGCGCCCCATGCGTGCCTTGCATTTGGAACGCATACTGAACTAGCTAAGACGCGGTGGGGTCAGGAAGGTCGATCAGGTGGGAGGCGAAGAGAATCCATTCTATATGTACAATTCTGCTTACGAGTTTGCATTATGCCACCGACCCATATATGAGAAAGCTGTGACGCGACACAACTTGCGCGCACGCCGGTGAGAGCGAACGCTTCCGCCTCGGGAATTTCAGAAAAGTTGTCAAGAGATTCCAGATAGACGTTCTATCGAAAAACTAAGAACTTCTGCTGTGCTGTATACGTATACCTAGTGCTGTGATTGTGACCTGACCATCTAGCTAGATCCAGGATACCTGACATTTTGGTGTTGTGTTGCCGGAAGCAGCGAGTATCTAAAAGGTTAGTGGTATATGTGTTAATCTCAAAAAAGCAGAATTGTTCGACCTTCCATCAATCTCTTTAATTATTTAAAAACACAAAACCTATTCCACCAGTAAAAATTATCTCAAAAGATTGCAAATATCGCACAATCTAAGTGGTCCCTTCGTTGCCGGATGGTAATAGGTTCTAGGGCTCGTAGTCCTAATCTAGCCGTGCTAGATAATCTTTGTAGCTATCTCGTACTTAGCGTAAATTCATACCTACAGACGTTCTGTATAGGTAATATTTCCACATTCTGACCGTGTCAGAAAGTTATTTTCCGATAAACTAGCTCGTAGCTTGTTTTTATTAGGTAAAGACGTTCTTTACAAAAGCCATTTTTATAGAAATAACGTTTATTTCGTTCTAAAAATAGCTTATCATTTCCCTCGTTTACCCATCAGGTTTTTGCTAACAGCTCATACATCTCTAAACTCATATGAAAAATACTTAATAACATCGATTGCAAGTATTATTTGTCGTGCGTTGTTTACTAATTTGCATAAAAATAATCATAAATAAATTTGATTTCGTTGGATTTCTTTGCCCACGTTACTGCGTAATTAATCTTACAAAATGGCGCCTCCTTCGAAAACCAAGGAGAAAGATGATGGTGATCAGAAATCGGTTCACAGTAGCGAGCTAACTATTTTAATAAGTAGAAAACAACGATGTTTTAGTAAACTACAAACTGCGTATGAATTAACGAAAGACTTATCGGATTCTTCGGCCATCGAAATATTTTTGATGCATGTTCAAGACATCGATCAATTGCGTAGTTTATTTGAGAATATAGTATTTGAAATTCTTGAGAAAGAACTAGAAGAAGACCCTGATGCAAAGCTACGCGACCATGAATTAAAATGTTTTGATGATTTGTATTTTCGAGTCAAATTGTGTGCATCAAAAAATGAACATAAAGCTCTGCCCCGTAAGGCTGAAACTCGCACTGTTGATTCTCAACCACGTCTCCCGAAATTAGAACTATTTCAATTTGATGGTGATATTGAACAATTTAATACATTTTTTGAAACATTCTGCTCTCTCGTTCACGATCGAACAACTATTCCAAAAATAGATAAATTTCACTATCTACTTTCGTGTACAAAGGGTCAAGCATTGAACATCGTGAAAAGTTTGCCTATTTCTGCAAATAACTATGATCTCGTTTGGAAAAGTCTGCTTGATAAATACCAAGACAAAAGAATGTTGATCGGTAGGTATTTGGACAAAATGCTTAACTTTGCGCCGCTGCAAAAGGAGTCTTCTGACAACTTAAACTCATTCATTGAAAACTTTGACCATTCATATAAAGCCATTCAAACGCTAAATATAGAAGACCTAGGTAGCTACGTACTATGTCACATTGCCTTACGATCACTGGATCCATCAACTCGAAAATGCTTTGAACAAAAATTAGATCAAAACACCATACCTACATTCGATGATTTAATAACTTTCATTCAAAATCACATTAAAGTTCTCAACCATTCAACGTCCTATTCCAGCACAAGTACACAACAAAATCTTAAACAAAAACAACCTGTGTCTAAGCAAGGTAAAAGTAGTTACACTCATGCATCTGCTTCCTCTTCAAATGCGAAAATGTCGTGTAAGCATTGTGGCGAAAATCACATGATTTTCCGTTGCGATCAGTTTCGTAAACTGACCAACGATCAACGCATTAGCCGTGCTAATGACCTGAAGTTATGCCAGAACTGCCTTAAATCAAATCACACGTCACAAGATTGTAAGAGTGAATTTAAATGCTATGTCTGTAATCAGTCACACCATGTATTATTGCATCCAAGCGATAACGCGCCAATACAGGTTTCTTGCTCTGCGCCCGCAGCCACACAGCCTATTACACCGCCGGCTAAGACTCAGCCGCCCGGTGTTATCAGTAGCAATCATGTCACATCCACGCATAACTATGCAGTTGTTTTGGGAACAGCTGTTGTACACATTTTGGATTCATTTGACAAACCCCAACCTTGTCGCATTTTGATTGATTCTGGCGCACAATCTAACTTTATTTCTTACGAGTGCTTTCAACGATTAGGACTAGCTTCTAAAAAATGTCCGTTTAATATTTTTGGACTAGGAGGTGAACATGTAAAAAACAATGGAATGGTTTCATGCACGATAAAGTCGCGCCACTACAAAAATTCGCATTTTCAGATCGACGCCGTAATCTTATCTCGCTTGACTTCTGATTTACCTACAATTAATATACCTAACGAGGTAGTCACTGAATATGAAAACTTGCAGTTAGCTGACCCGGGTTTTTACAAAAAGTCACCAATTGATATGATTTTAGCTGGTGATATTTTTCCGTACATTTACGATGGGAAAAAATTCGTAATTAGTCCCGACATGCCTGTCGCACTAAGTAGTGTGTTTGGGTATGTCGTGACGGGAAGACTAGAGATGCAATCCTCTAGCAATTGTCATGTTGTAGCGTCTACAACATCTTTTGTGTCGTACACAAAAGAATTAAATTCACTAAATGAAACTCTCAAAAGATTTTGGGAAGTGGAAGCTTCGCCGTGCGAAATTCCTATAGATCCGTTAGATGAATTAGCGGAAAAAATGTATGTAGATAAACATTACCGAGATAAATGTGGTAGGTATGTTTCTCCAATCTTATTGAACCCTGAGCATGAACCACTAGGTGAGTCATACAATACTGCCTTCAAACGTCTACTTCAAGTCGAACGCCGTCTCTCGCGGTCCCCGGACCTCAAGAAGGCATATGTGGAGTTTATGAAAGAATATGAGGCTCTTGGTCACATGGAACTTTATTCTGGTACGGAACCTTCTGTGTATTATATTCCGCACCACTGTGTGCTACGTCCGTCAAGTACTACCACACCTCTACGCGTAGTTTATGACGGGTCAGCCAAAACTACTTCCGGTACCTCGCTGAATGATGCACTGCTTACCGGCAGAAAACTACATCAAGACATTCTAAAGATAATAATAAACTTTCGTTTATACAATGTCTGCTTTACTGCTGACATATCGAAAATGTATCGCGCGGTCCTTATCGCTCCTACTGATAGGAAGTATCAACACATTTTGTGGCGGAACGACGAAGCGGAACCTGTTCGTGTTTACGAAATGACACGAAATACCTACGGACTTCGTAGCGCGCCCTTCGTTGCAGTACGTACTTTACATCAGCTGGCGTCGGATGAGCTAGCTCGCGCTGAGCAGCCGTCATTAAATACACAGCTTCAAGCTGTGAAGCCTAGAATAAAGGCAGCAGAAGTTCTTAAAAATGGTTTCTATGTTGACGATGTCCTTTGGTCATGTCAGACTCGGGAAGAAGCTTGCACGTTGCAAGATGATTTAATATCGCTACTTAAAAGTGGTGGTTTCGATTTACGAAAGTGGGCGAGTAATTGTTCTGAACTGCTGACTAGAATGCAATCAGATCAAGTTACATCGATTGACTTTCGCGACGATACGTTATCGTCATCCCTCAAGGTTTTAGGCTTGACATGGTTACCCCAATGTGACTCATTCTCGTTTAACTATAATCTCACAGACACGAAACAAACAAAGCGTTCCGTTTTAAAATTACTTGCGAGTATATTTGACCCCGTAGGTTTTATCTCGCCGTGTACTTTTGTCGCAAAGTGTATCATGCAGGATCTTTGGAAACTTGGCCTAGGCTGGGATGATCCGTTACCATCTGAACTGACATCCCATTGGAACCGGTTTATAGACGAGTTGCCATTGTTAGGTACGTTGCGAATTGAGCGGCATGTTTTAGTGACTAACTTCACGGAGGTTCAACTCGTAGCTTTCTGCGATGCATCATCGCGTGGATATGCAGCTTGTATATACCTACGCAGTGTAGATAAACAAGGTCACGTGAAGGTTAGGTTGTTGACTAGTAAATCAAGGGTGGCTCCATTAAATCCTCTGTTCTCGATCCCTAAACTTGAATTGGAATCAGCTGTGCTGCTTTCTAAGCTTGTTAGTTTTGTCGTACAAAACTTAAAAGATTTTAATCTTCCAATCATTGCATTGGGAGACTCAAATAATGTTTTAGCGTGGCTTCAAACACCACCTTATAAATTAAAAACCTTTGTGGCTAACCGTGTTAGTCAAATCACCTCTGTAGTCCCGCCGAATTGTTGGTTTCACGTGAAAAGTGAAAATAATGCAGCCGATGTAGGCTCGCGTGGTGCGATGCCGGCTCGCTTTGTTGAGGGTGCTAAAGAGTGGGTTCAAGGCCCAGATTGGTTATATCTTGACCAAATAAATTGGCCTATAAAGGCTTATTTTGTGAAAAATAGTTCTAACATTCCTGACATGAAATCTAATTGCGATACTTTCGTTTTAAATTCAGTCAATGATAAGGATAATATAATGTTACAGAACGACTTAGAATCGACGACTTTCAATAAATTTTCATCGTTCAGTCGATTACAACGAGTCGTGGCCTATTGCCATCGATTCATCCATAATTTAAAATCTCAAAAATCTGCAAGATCACTTGGTCCTCTCAAATCTTCAGAACTGAAAGTTGCTCATGATTCTATTATTCACGTGATACAAATAAATCATTTTTCCAATGAAATTTCCTTGTTGGAAAATAATAAATTCGTAGCTTCTCTGCGTAAATTATCTGCATTTGTAGATAATCACAAATTTGTCAGGGTCGTATTGTACATTCCGACTTACCATATGAAACGAAACACCCTGTACTTTTGCCTAAATGTCATACAGTCCGCTTATTAATTGAATATTCCACAATAAACATCTAATTCTAGTTAAAAGTTGTTAAATTTAATTTAATTTTTATTTTTCTTCACCATGGCTTCGTAAGCTATAATAATAATTATTTTTTTTATTCTCTCCCCATTATATTTCATACCACTTTATTTTTTTTTTTCGGAAATCAATCATATTGATTTCGGTGGGGGGTATGTACAATTCTGCTTACGAGTTTGCATTATGCCACCGACCCATATATGAGAAAGCTGTGACGCGACACAACTTGCGCGCACGCCGGTGAGAGCGAACGCTTCCGCCTCGGGAATTTCAGAAAAGTTGTCAAGAGATTCCAGATAGACGTTCTATCGAAAAACTAAGAACTTCTGCTGTGCTGTATACGTATACCTAGTGCTGTGATTGTGACCTGACCATCTAGCTAGATCCAGGATACCTGACATTTTGGTGTTGTGTTGCCGGAAGCAGCGAGTATCTAAAAGGTTAGTGGTATATGTGTTAATCTCAAAAAAGCAGAATTGTTCGACCTTCCATCAATCTCTTTAATTATTTAAAAACACAAAACCTATTCCACCAGTAAAAATTATCTCAAAAGATTGCAAATATCGCACACTATACGTTAGTATTATTTATATATTCTCTGCTAATGGTGTACTACTCTGTCAAGAAAGTACCGGGAAAAGATCAGAAAATGCTTGTTATTCATTCAAATTTATTTTATCAACTTCAAAGTATGCTCCTTCAGAAACGATACACTTACGCCAACGAATAATTCAATCATCAAAACATTGTTAAACGCTGTTTCCGGAATTAAGTTCAGTTCTCGCCGCGAATTCTCTGTTTTTTCGGTTTCGGTTCAGTTGGAAGGCGCCACTCCGAAACTTGTCGACTAGTTTGCATGTCAAACTGATAAACCCACGTGTTGTCACCAGTAACAATGCGTTTCATGAATGTTGGGTCAGAATTGACTCGTTCTAGCATGTCCTCAGCGACTCTCATGGGATTGAGTTTTTGGAGAAAATTCCATTTTTTTGGGACGAGTCGAGCGGCAACATGTTTCATACCCACTTGGGTATGAAACATGTTAATTAATTTTTAAAAAGGTACGGATAGACTCGTGAGATACAGAAAGTTCGGCGGCTATCTCTCTCAAAGTTGAATGAGGATTTTCAGTCACTTTTTCCTTCACTTTTGCGATGTTAACTTCAGTTGCAGACGTTGACGGCCTACCATACCAGAGCGAGGCGAATCTTCCATCACACCTCCACCGCTTTTGAACGCTTTGTACCACTCATAAGCACGTGTTTTTGATAAAGTCGATTCACCGTAAGCCTTCTGTGAAATTTTCAGTGACTCTGAATACGAAATTCCACTGGCGATGCAAAATTTCAGACCAACTCTTTGTTCGATGTTTTTGTCCATTATGAAATTCTTAATACGCACTAGATATGATATAACTGAACATAATATAGTAAGGTCGCGGATTCCAATCCCGGGCTAAAAATTGTTTTGGGGTTTTTCGCGCAAAATGATTCACAATAGCAGCTTGGAGTCAAGAAGCTGACGGTGTTACAACCCCGTGCCTTGAATAACGCGTTAAGCCGTTGGTCCTGCGCATGACCTCTCCTCGGTCTGCCGTCCTATCGGATTATGAGGGGAAGGTAATTTAGAGCGCACGTGTGTTTGCGCACACAATTGTGCACTATAAAGTTCGGCTAGGATGACATCATCATGTTTAGAAACAAATTGTGACAAAGTGTTGTGTGTTGCAGTAAATGAAATGAAATGAATGAAATGAGATATATTTATTCTGACAGTGCAGGTATAAGAAAATAATACAGGTAAGCTTATCTTACTAGAACAACAGACACGACGCACAAATTATTAAAAAAAAAGAAATACTACAGTACTCATGTGTTTCTAAGAATAGTATGTATGAAACCGTAAGCTTCTGGCGCGTGACGCACGACACAATACGACACAATAGTGTGATTCTACCTTTAGCCTGTGTAGCACCCTTTACGCTCTACGAAATGCTACGAGGCTAAAAAGTGCTACGAGGCTTCTACGAAGCGCTACGAGGCTAAAAAGTGCTACGAGGCTTCTACGAAGCGCTACGAGGCTAAAAAGTGCTATGAGGCTTCTACGAAGTGCTACGAGGCCTCTATGAAGTACTACGAGGCTAAAAAGTGCTACGAGGCCTCTACGAAGTGCTACGAGGCCTCTACGAAGTGCTACGAGGCTACGAAGTGCTACGTCATCATCATCAACCTATATTCGTCCACGGCTGGACACAGCCCTCCCCTAACTCGCGTCAATAAATAAATAAAACGTATTTAAAATGATATTTCTGGTGCTAGTAGGTTTATTAACTTTAACTAAAATGGAATCTTTGCTATACGACATCTCATTGATTCGTTTCCGAAGTAACTGGGAAAGTTCCGGAGTCGCGAGTTCGAGTCCAAGTTACGGCAGAAACTTGCGGGAGATGCGAATCATCTGAAATAGTTAAAGTGGAAACTGGAAGATGGTGCAGCGATAAGGGCGTCTGCTCCAATGTTAGTTTATTGTTTTTAAAGTTTTAGATTGTTGATCTTAGATATTTAAGGGAAAATACGAATCGAAAGAACGGCTTTCTTGGGGACAGTTGGTGTTAGTGGGCAGTTGGAGAAAACGCAGAATGGCTATTACCAACATCTACAAGAAACTGAGTGCAATATTAATTGTTTCTTTGTGATAAGTACCTACAAATTAGTTTTATATTTATTATTAAAACATTTTTGTTACATTATGGATTGCAATCAAAGATCCTATGACTACGTAAACAAGTATCTGTGATTGCAATAAAGAGTAAGACGGTAATAAGGTTCCATTTCACCCTGTAGGTAAATTCAACATCTTCATAGGAACAGCTGTAAAGATATTTTAATTTAATTATAATTAACACAAAGGGATCTTGGTAGGTAGTACCTACTAGGTACTACAAATTATTGTTATCTTACGTCACCTATGCCAACGAGATCCTGCTAAAAAGCATACCTTTTAGCTTACATCAATCGAACTAACTTTAGCACAATTTTTACAAACTACCCGAGTCAAACCAAAATAACTCGGAACATTAGGAATGACTAGTCCTACAAGACGCCTGTTCCTTTTAAATATCGCGAGCAAAGTGAAGTGAAAGATAGCGGTGTCTGCCGAGCGCGTCTTTTTATAATACGCGGGTCGGGCTGCCCGCTTGGATTCCAAATATTTCTAATAACTGAGTAAATTACGATTCCCAAACATGCTGGCTGGGCCTCAATCATAGGAACCAACATTACCTACAAATTAACAAATAAATATTAAATCTGAAACTTCAAATAAAGGTGTAAAGTTGAACGGCGAGACGATCAAGTTCATAAGATTTGCAGAAGATATAGCGGCTATTGCGGAAAACCAAGACCTAACGGATTTAAAATTACACAAATAAAACTAAAATACTAATAACTTGTAAAAACAAAATAACAACAACAAATCATAATAGACAATACTAGAATTCTAAATGTAGAAAGCTTTAAATATTTGGGGAGTATTATAAAAAATGACCCAAGATTGATAAACAAGCATTTCACAGCAAAAAAACACACATTTACATCTGATATATCAAAAATAGATAGGGCGTCACGTCACCCCTGCAGGACAGACGTCTCCCTGATCGTAATGGTATGTACACAATATGTATTCTAATTTATAAATACACCATATGTGTTGTTACTAAATATTAATGTTAATCTGGATTTACGTGACTCTTACAAACTACGTTAAAAACTTTTTGTCAACGAACAGGCAAACTGGAAGTAACTTACTTATAACTTCATTTATTGAAAATGATAGTTTGAAGCTATCGTGCTTATTTAAAAAAAAATACGTAAATTGTATGTATTTCGTATCTACCAAATATTTTTTTATCTACCTGTCTATCATACTGTAACGGTCCAGTTTATGCTGGTTCGTTTAATTTGCAAATATAGAAATAATTAACACATTTTGATATAGCTAGTAACACTAAAAATATATTCGGAGCTGTAAATGAGTTCGAACGCCATGCTAAAAAGAATATCAACCTTCATAAATCATGTTCCGAATAACATGATTTTTGAATTTGACGATTCTAGGAAAAACAAATGGGCTTCTTGATAGTTGGTACAGAAATGTCAGGGGGAGGAGATCGAGAGTTTTGGAAGGGAAGTGAAAATTTGGGGTTTTTTTTCTAGGTTTTACAGGAATAGTGAATTCTTTTGGACGGGAATCGTTCGGCTCAGCCATCGAACGAGACCAGGGAGGAATTCTAGGATGGATTGCAAATTTCTATCAATCAGATTCAGGTTACGTAAACCCACACTTTTCATTTCTAATAATTCTCCGTATTGTAAACGGATGGTGTTACATCCCAGAACCGACTATTCTAATTTATTATTATATTTATTAAACACATTCTGTCGATACTGCAACGTTCCTGGATGTGTTGGTGAATGCTTGTGCTGTAAGGCCCTGAACTAACCTGATTATTAAATCTATTGTTTTGATCTGCGGTTGGACTGGAATGTGGTTCCACACGTTTACTTCTTAGGACTTCCCGCGTGGACTAGGTATGGGATTAGGTGGGCTAGAGTTTTAGTGAGGTAGGATGTATTTGGATCGCTTGAGATCATTCCCCATCAAACTCTCCTGAGTTAGCGATTTACAAACGCTTTGCTTTTAAATGTCTGGTTATCTCTGAGTACGGGAAGGGCGATAGCCGTCTGCTTTCGACTTTCCCCGAGGAGACGAAAAGAGAAACGTCGTAGTGGGGCACCAACCAGATAAATTTGGCTTATACCTATACGGGATAAAGCAAAGTTCTCAGGTTCCGCAAAATGAGAGGCAGAGTAACCAACCAAAGTCACAATGCCGAGATATTATAGGTTCTTCGCTTACTATGTAATTTCAGTTGTTTCAGAGCATGGGAGTATCATGGTTTGAGACGGCCATGAAAGAGGGGTGCTATACTACTGTACCAGGATTGAAGAGTCAATAACCTAAGTAGTTTTAACGTTTATTTCATTTGTCTTAAGCTTCTAAAAGAATCTGAGTTACTACATCACAATGTATGAGTCCTACCGCTAACTAGACGATCATTGGCCACTTTAAATCACAATTTTAATACAAAACTTATAGTAAAATACTTAGTTTTATTGATAGATAATCACTAGTGATCAGGTAGGGTAGGGTACGATATTTCCGAGCGTTACAATTTGGTGCCGTGACCAGGATCCTAAAAATCATTTAAAAATATCAAAAATATAACCAAAATCCTACAAAATTATAAAAACGTGACCAGAATCCTAAAAATCACTTAAAAATATCAAAAATATAACCAAAATCCTACAAAATTAAAAAAAAATGTGATCAGGATTCTAAAAATTACTTAAAAATATCAAAAATATGACCAGAATCCTTCAAAATTACTAACAAATTAACAACAAAGGTAACGACAGAGGTAACGACGAAGGTAACGACGAAGGTAACGACAAAGGTAACGACAAAGGTAACGACAAAGGTAACAATAAAGGTAACGACAAAGGTAACGACTAAGGTAATGACAAAAGTAACGACAAACTAACGACAATCAACAAACTAACAAACAAACAACACAATAAACAACACCAACAAACCAACAAACCAACAACAAACAAAATAATAATGAGTACCTATCTATCTAATAATGTATTAATCCATAACCATAATTAAAAGTCGCGTAAAATAGTATTGAATAAAATGATCTAATATAGCTATTCGGTTTGTTTAGGTTAGAGTAAATTTAGATGTGAAGTGCGAGTTCGACTCTCGCACAATTTGTTGCAGTGAAATGGAAAGAAGCTTAAGACAAACGGAATAATAGAATAAGATTTAGATGCGAGGTGCGGGTTCGATTCTCGTAAAATATGTTGCAAGTGAAATAATAGAATAAGGTTTAGAGGCTGAAGTGAGTAGAAGGTTAGACAAGAATCGACAAGTTGGGGGGTCGCTTTAAAATAATATTTAATCTCAGTCAATAACTCAATTTTCCTTAATATCTAGCACTGGTGTCGAATGGGCGATGTTGATGATGGAGAAGCTGGACGTGCTGTGAGCAGCGTTCTCCAGGCGTCATCTGAAGCGGTATTGATGATGGAGAAGCAGGCCGAGCTGTGAGCAACGTTCTCCAGGCTTCATCTGAAGCGGTGTTGATGGTGCAGAAGCGGGCCGTGCAGTGGACAACGATCTCCAAGCGTCATCTGAGATAAGCAAGAAATAAAATTATTTTATTAGGGTTCTAGCTACGAATATGTTAGCATCAGAGGTGCAGTGTAGATAGATTGTTTTTATTGTACATAGAGACATCAAGTACGCTTTGGACGGGTATCTGCAGATCGTATAAACGTTTGTCTCGAGGCGGGAATCGAACCTCCTGTCATCGCAGGCGGACCTTCGCTCGCTGCGTCACAGAGGATTGAGTGCAGAGCAGTTGGCACACCCAGACGTGGGATTCGAGAACATTACGTCTAGCTAGTCACATTAATATTATAAATGCGAAGGTTTGGATGGATGGACGTTTGTTGCCTCTTCACGTCTAGGCTGCTGAACGGATTGGATTGAGGTTTTGCATGTAGGTGATTCTAATTCTGTAATCAAACATGGAATACTTCTATCCCATAAATCAGTTCCCATGGGATGGGAATCGCCTTTAAACGTTTATAGAAACAACACGTGCGAAGCCGCGGGCATAAACTAGTTAGGAATATCTAAGACTTGAAGTCAATTAAATGTACTTACTTGATTCTTTCTTGAGGTATAGGCATATTCACTGCCAGCTTCGACGAAGTGAACCGGAGAGGCGTGTTGCTGGACGGGGCAATGGAGAAATGGAGTACTGTATCGAACGGCTAGCCAGGTGATTGGCGCGTTCACTATTAGCTTCAGCAAAGGAGTCCGGGAGGAGCGCGCCGCTCTGCTAGCTTCAGCGGAGGAATCCGGGAGGAGCGCGCCGCTGGACGACGCGTTGCGGACGGACTGGGTCTGTTTTGACTCGTGAAGGGGTGAGTTTGACGTAGGGGTCGTAAGGTTTATTTCTGAAATAAATAAGGGAAAAATGTGTAAACATTCGTACGAATTGGCATTGCTTGTCATTATCTGGCATTTTCTGACTTCAAAAGGGACTTGGTTCGTCTACATTGAAATGTCAGAGGTTACCGAAAAGGTTATTTTGCGGTTTGGTTTGCGTAGGATTGATAGAAAATGGTGTACTCACGATAAACATAGGAAATCCATTTGTTCTTGTCGGTCAGTGGCGGAGCGCGGTGGCGCGGTGAGTCAGCGGCTTGCGCGAGGAGACGAATCTAAATTTCTTTTAATCACAGGCTTCCGCATAGGATTGGAAACAAACATTAGAAACCTCAATTAACTTGTCGAAATTGTTATTTTGTCTTTTGTGTCTTGAAAAGGGGAGGCAATAATGTACGGCCAGATATTGTACGGCACAATAATTGGTGACAAAATTTGTACAGCCTAATAATTCGTGTACATTGCTTCTAATTTTGGTGGTTGTGCATTATCGTCACGAGACAAGCTTACACAGACTGATATTGCGCGTCGAGATATTGTACACCCAGATAATTGAAACCGTTTTGGCACAGATTATTGGGGTGAGCATTATGGAGCCGTGCAATAAATTGTCGTGCATTATGGTGACCCTTGAAAAGGAAAAAATGTTTGTTTGTTTACGTTTTTGTCAAATGTCATATCGAACGAAACGTCAAAGTCGAATTATTTCAACTTCTTTTTTAATGGGGCCGCTTGCCTTCGACTCTGCCAGTGTCAATATGGAACTACGTTGTAGGTAGAATGTCACGGTATATTAAGGCCGTTTTACACGAGGTAGAATAACGGTCGCGTTTTGACACTCGGGGTCGATTGGAAATTAAACCGTTTAAATAAACTAAAATTAAAATTAGCATTGATTTCGCGATTTGACACTTGGGGTCGTTTAAAACGTTTATAATAATAAATAATAATCAATAATCAATAATCGATAATCAATAATCAATAATCAATAATCAATAATCAATAATCAATAATCAATAATCAATAATCAGTAATCAATAATCAATAATCAATAATCAATAACCAATAATCAATAATCAATAATAAATAATAGTAATAATAATAATTCTGGACAATTCACACAACATCATCTAAAATAAATTAAAATTAGCATTGATTGTCTCAAAATTATAACTGTTAAAATAATACTTAAACTAAAATTAGCATTGATTGTCTCAAAATTATAACTGTTAAAATAATACTTAAATTAAAGCATAGCATTGATTGTCTCAAAATTATAACTGTTAAAATAATATTTAAATTAAAGCATAGCATTGATTGTCTCAAAATTATAACTGTTAAAATAAACTTAATTTAAAACTAAAATTAAAGCATAGCGTTGAACTTTAAACAAAAAAAAATAATAATAAATTAAACGATTAAAATAAACTAAATTTAATACTAAAATTAAAGCATAGCGTTGTTCTTTTTATTTATTTCAGAATTTACATCTTCCTTTTATATTTTTGAGACCATATCGTACCGTTCGATTATGTTGGAACGGGGCCTTAAAATTAACTTCGATTACAATGGAATGGAACCTTAAATATTTCAGAACTTCCACCTTCTATTTTTATTTTGGTTTAGTATGATGAAGGTTCGATTGCGTTGGAATGGGGCCTTTTTTATTACAGAATCCTTCTTTATTCTTCGGTTTATTTTTAGCTCTGTATCATGGTTTGGTTACATAAACTATCCTTTGTGGATGTAAAGGCCATTGATGATGATGATGTTGATGATGATGATCATGGGTTGACACAATTCTGCCTTCAGAAAATAGTGCGGAAACGCGGGTGGATTATGTAGGTTTGACAGTGACAGTAGGCCTTAGAATCGGCCAGGAACTGTGAGTTTGACCATAGGTTCATGGACATAGGGTTGGTCTACATTCTGTCCAACAACGAGACGGGACTAATTTCACTCGTCCAAGGTGTCTACCCTACTTACGTGTTCCATAGACTTGGGGTATATGGACTATATTCCTACCGTCCAACAAGTTGGGCTATTTAGCTTGGTTAGAAAATTAGTTATTTGTCAGTCCAGGTAAATGGTTGGCCATCGGAAAAATAGTCGGCAGGAGGAATGAGAAAAATATGAAAACAAAATAAAGCTTGCAACAAACTAATAAAATACTATTAAGAGTCGTGAATAACTAACAAATAACTAAAAATAATGGAGGCTCTGTGTCACGGATTCAGGTACAGGTTGATTACTGGGCAAGACATGACTGAATTGTTTGCGGGGTTTTGCAAGAAGGAAGAGGGATTGATATACATAACTTGTACGAGAGGAGTAAGCAGTGAGTTTGTATGAATGTTAGTAGTATCAGTAAAATCGGAGTGCAGTGTGCCCTCGTAATTAATCTTATTTCGGAATCTGGGACGGTTTATTGGACTTGAGTCACATGCGCATCACATACAGGTTCTATGAAGGAATAATTCTGGAGTTAGGTTACTGAGATCTTGTCAGATTACATTGAAAAATCTGAGATCTGAATTGCAGCTTGGACTGGCTTCATAGAACCTCATACTTCACCTATTAGGCCAGAACTAAGCACACTTCACAAACTCCAAGTTTAGAATGGGATTTAAAGCCTTTGTGGGGATTTTGGGGTAAATTGAAATTGTGTTATTGGTCGGGTCATTAAGCAGGTAACAGGCAATTGATCTGGTTTTAGTTGAGTTATGTGTGAGGTCTGGTACCCTATCATAAGTTGACTGATGTTCTATTAGGGATGCCATGATTCACGACCATGTTCCAGGAGCTATTGTTTTTACTCTGTGAAACGTTGATAATGCAATAGAGTTAACTTGACAATTAGATTATGAATGTGGCGCTGGACCATATTGATTGTTTTAAACCTGGTTTAAATACACAAAACAGTAAAATGTATGTGATTACAAGTTTTAATAAATTAAGAGTTCAATAATAGCACTATTTAATAAAATTAAATAGAAAAATTATAAAAAAAAAACTAAATATATTTGTAAATTATTTGAAATTTTAGGAAATCCTTACTTCTTTGGAAATGCTTAAGGATTTGGGGTCGCTGTAACGGTCCAGTTTATGCTGGTTCGTTTAATTTGCAAATATAGAAATAATTAACACATTTTGATATAGCTAGTAACACTAAAAATATATTCGGAGCTGTAAATGAGTTCGAACGCCATGCTAAAAAGAATATCAACCTTCATAAATCATGTTCCGAATAACATGATTTTTGAATTTGACGATTCTAGGAAAAACAAATGGGCTTCTTGATAGTTGGTACAGAAATGTCAGGGGGAGGAGATCGAGAGTTTTGGAAGGGAAGTGAAAATTTGGGGTTTTTTTTCTAGGTTTTACAGGAATAGTGAATTCTTTTGGACGGGAATCGTTCGGCTCAGCCATCGAACGAGACCAGGGAGGAATTCTAGGATGGATTGCAAATTTCTATCAATCAGATTCAGGTTACGTAAACCCACACTTTTCATTTCTAATAATTCTCCGTATTGTAAACGGATGGTGTTACATCCCAGAACCGACTATTCTAATTTATTATTATATTTATTAAACACATTCTGTCGATACTGCAACGTTCCTGGATGTGTTGGTGAATGCTTGTGCTGTAAGGCCCTGAACTAACCTGATTATTAAATCTATTGTTTTGATCTGCGGTTGGACTGGAATGTGGTTCCACACGTTTACTTCTTAGGACTTCCCGCGTGGACTAGGTATGGGATTAGGTGGGCTAGAGTTTTAGTGAGGTAGGATGTATTTGGATCGCTTGAGATCATTCCCCATCAAACTCTCCTGAGTTAGCGATTTACAAACGCTTTGCTTTTAAATGTCTGGTTATCTCTGAGTACGGGAAGGGCGATAGCCGTCTGCTTTCGACTTTCCCCGAGGAGACGAAAAGAGAAACGTCGTAGTGGGGCACCAACCAGATAAATTTGGCTTATACCTATACGGGATAAAGCAAAGTTCTCAGGTTCCGCAAAATGAGAGGCAGAGTAACCAACCAAAGTCACAATGCCGAGATATTATAGGTTCTTCGCTTACTATGTAATTTCAGTTGTTTCAGAGCATGGGAGTATCATGGTTTGAGACGGCCATGAAAGAGGGGTGCTATACTACTGTACCAGGATTGAAGAGTCAATAACCTAAGTAGTTTTAACGTTTATTTCATTTGTCTTAAGCTTCTAAAAGAATCTGAGTTACTACATCACAATGTATGAGTCCTACCGCTAACTAGACGATCATTGGCCACTTTAAATCACAATTTTAATACAAAACTTATAGTAAAATACTTAGTTTTATTGATAGATAATCACTAGTGATCAGGTAGGGTAGGGTACGATATTTCCGAGCGTTACAATACCATAATAAACTGAGTGTACTGTGTCATTCAATTCAAATACCTACTTGTTCCAACCTTATTAGATTATGTTTCAGTTTAGGCAATTTTAGTTTATTGTACCTAATTTGTGGTTGTAAGTTCGTTATTGTAATTTTAGTTTATTGTAATTTAATGTTCAACAGTGGACGTAAGCTACGCGTGTGAGTTGTAAGTTGTGTTAAAAACTGTAAGTGTTAAATCAATAAAATCCGTTTTAGAATGCAAACCTAGGTTGAGGATGTAAAATCAAATGTAATTATTGAAGAGACAGATCGGCACATAATTCTGCGGCCGGCAGACAGAGGGCGGAGATGTGGGACTCTAGCCAGTGATTGCACGATACGAATACCTTAGTTCCGTAAGTTATCGATAAACAAAAACTATGGTCGTGCTGGATATTGAATAATAATCAATAATCATTTATTTCGTTCATTTCAAGCATAACACGTCAAAATAAAAAATATTACAAATAGTTGATTGGGTCATGTCAGTTATAACCAGATATTAACTCTTCATATGAATGGTATTTTTTATATGAGGTTTTCGACTTTAAATAGCATATGAATATCAATTATACCCCCCTCCCCCCTCTCCCGGAGACACTACAAAATGCTCTTCTTTATATAGAATACTACATTTCTGGTAGTTTTATTCCTTGCATAACGCAGCAAATATTAAAAACCGCTGGAATATTTAAATTTCGTGCGAATTTGTGTCACATCGTTAGCAACAAAGACGAATTAGAATAAGTGGGTATATAATTTTATGCTATTAATTATGGGAGACATTTATTCACAAAGAAAATTATACTAGTATTTACAATTGAAACAATTGAGCTAACTGCCGACTGTTGCAAACAGTCTACAGATAGCTCAACTGATCCATATCAACACCAGTCGGAAGCGTCCCCAAGACGCTGGCTGCATTGCCACGCTGTATGGCAATGCTGATACGCTGTGCCAGATATTCACCAGCTCTCGGGTCACGCGTCGCTTCGACAATAATAACAATAATGCTATTAATTAATTTATTTATTTATCTTTGAGACACAAGAAGCCTTAGATCTAGAAGATTAAACACAATATTATAAGAGTTAAGCTAAGCAGCTTCCACTTAACATTACTACATAATTATGTAAGTTCCTTGTATTCATACACGATGTAAACTGTTTTTGAATAAATAAACTAACCTAAATATTCCGTGTCGTATGACTCGGGACAGTTGTTCTATCTCACGAAGTCCGTTTAGCCCTGGTTGTAGTAGTGACTTTACGCTTAGTTGTCATGCTGACGGTACTCGCTACCAAAATCTGACGTGAATACAATGAGCACTAGTGACCCGGACCACGTCTCGGGCGAGACTGATTGCTTCTGAGCTTACGCACACTAAAACAATGTGTACATGCATTCACCATAACATACATAGCCCAACGGACTTCGTGAGATAGAAGAACTGTAACGTAGTTCCTGGATGGCCTGCAGCAGCCGTCGACAGTCCCACCCCATCCCTGTAACCCGTTTACGGCTCAGGTACAAACCAATGTCGACGGAAATCAAACAATCGACGTCGCGGTCTGTCATATTTGCACAGAAGTCTCTTTCCCTCCCGCCTGGCCATACCGTGCCAGACAGAGAGGGAAGAATGCGTAGGTGTAAGGGCATAGAAGTCTCACTCAACTTAATTTTGGGGTTTTTTATTAAGCGATAAGGCCGCCCATTGTACTTGTGTCTTATGTAATGTCTCTTGTATTGTATTTTGTTGATGTACAATAAAGTATTTTGTATTGCATTTTATTGTTGGTAGTAGGTGGTTATACGCGAAGTGTTGTCCACTACAGCTGGTACTATTGCACTGACACGTTCACAAAACTGCAATATTTCACATGTTTTCTGTGAATAAAATAATTAAGTATATTCTATTATATTTTACTAGTTTGTGCCCTCGGCTTCGCGCGCGTTATAACAATGGAAACGTTTAAAGGTAATCCGTCCACTCATCCAAAGTCTCTCACTGGGTTGGATGGATGTGTGTTTCTTCTTCACGCCAGAACTACTAAACGAATCGGGCTGAAATTTGCATAGATGATAGTAGTTATATTCTTGGATTAAAACATGGGTTACTTTTTATCTCATGTATCAGTTTTCATATAAACAAAGCTTGCGAACCCGCGGGCAGAAACTAGTTTATAATATAAGTGTAATTGCACTGTTGCGGCCTCTTGAGCAGCAAAGTGTACCTATTGGCAGATAATATACAGGGTTACTCCCTAACTGTTCCCGCTGGTGTCGTAAGAGGCGACTAAGAGATGTCCACCGGGGGCGGGCAGCAGCGCCCCCTGCAGAACAATTCTACCACCGAACTGCGATCCCCAACCCGCATGCCACATGACAGTTTTCGAAAAATTGGACTAAAGATTAAATAAAAACTTGCTTGTTTTTTTGTCTAATTTACCTACTATTTGTAATTTGTGCATCTAGTTTTATTTTCTTCTCTTTCGGTGTGGTGTTTCATAGTCAAATCAGTCAGAAATGATGGAAACTACAGCCCTCTCGAGGATCTAGGTCGATTTAACCAGTAACCCTGTATATAATACTAACGTAGTATTGCTTCCAAGAAAGCTCTCGCTCGAGTGCTTCGAGGCCACCACATTGAGGATCAGGTATTCCGAGTAGGTAGGTACCTACTGACGCAGTTCATGTCATTCATATTGAATTAATATAATACACTTCGATAACTCTTACTATGAATCACACTAATATGTACATATTATAAATGCGAAAGTTTGGATGGATGGATGGATGTTACCTCTTCACGCCAATACTACTGAACGGATCGGGCTGAAGTTTTCGTAGAAAGTTACGTTTCTATAGAAACAACGCGTGCGAAGCCGCGGGCATAAGCTAGTGCTTTATAAATCACAGACAACGTTGTTTAGCACTTAGTAAGGTTTGGGAATCGAACCCGCAACATACGTCTCGTTCGGATATTTGATTGCTGAGCCATATAGGTCGATTTTTATAATCGTGTATTATGGCACAGTTTGTTGTGGGAATCGAACCCGCGACTTTACGTTTCGAAACCTGGAAACCTGTAAGTCGGCCACTTGCCCACTGCACTATGAAGGTTTTCTCATAATCAAGTTCTAAAGCTCAATCGCCGAACACAGTTGGTAGTGGGAATCGAACCCGCGACCTCTTTCATCCCAGTCTGATATTTGTTCACTGCGCTAATGAATCTACCAATCACGTTCCAGTGTTCCGTTACTATTGCAGTGGGAATCGAACCCGCAACATTTGCCCACTATGCCATGGAGGCCGTCTCGTCTCAACAAGTAGTTACTTTATTACGAACTTATTTAATCTAAAGTAATAATGTATCAAAAAACTGGGATATTAGCTCCAAGTTGAAGAAACGTAATAAAACGAGAGTCCAAAGTCAAATAGAGACGCGAAGACTCCATATGAGATGTGTGAGGGTGGGGGTCCGATACTTGGTTCGAGGATTCTACTTATTTTATGTTAACAAAGAAATTTATGAATGACTTCTTTTGCCCGCGGCTTCGCACGCGTTCTTTCTATGGAAACGTTCAAAGGTAATTTCTATCCCATGGGAACTGATTTATGGGATAAAAAGTAGCCTATGTTTAATTCCAGGCATAGAGTTACACCGGTGCAAAATTTCAGCTTAATCTGTTCAGTAGTTTTGGTGTGAAGACGTAACAAACATCCATCCATCCATCCATCCAAACTTTCGCATTTATAATATTAGTGTGATTTAAACATGTAGCTTATGCCCGCGGCTTCGCATACGTTGTTCTATGGAAACGTTATGTTATTTCTATCTCATGGGAACTGATTTATAGTATAAAAAGCAACCAGTTTGAGTCCAAGATTAGAACTACATCTATGTAAAATTTCAGCCGATCGGTTTAGTCGTTATGGCATGAAGAGGTAACAATCATCCATCCATCCAAGCATCCGCATTCATAATATTAGTGTGATTGTTTGTGTGAAAACTGATTATAAACTGATAATAAAACAACAAAGTGACAGCCACTACAAACAAAAACACAAACATGTACGTAAAATAAATTGCACATGCGCAGCAATAAAAAGGTTAAAATTCGTTTTCAAAAACAGATGAGAGACGAGTTTCAAAACACAAAGTTGTTCCGAGCTTCGACGATTTTCTTCGGTATCGTAAAATATTTTCTTTGGTTTTGTAACTCCTTTGTTTACAAAATATATCTATGATTGTGGAACCGAGTATCGGGGCTAATCGCGGAGCTGCGTGGGTCACGTGGGTTAGGACGGGTTATTTGCTTCGGGCTGCGCAGAGCGGACGGGCCACTAGCGGCGCCACGAGTTATTATACTCGGCTTTAGAATTATAGATATATTTTATAAACAAACGAGTTACGAGACCATTGATATAAGTAAAATTCTGCAGGTATGGCCTCCCAGCGCGCTAACTCAACGAATGGCCTTTGTTGTACTTCATATAAACGCAAAGACACGCCATTTCCAATCTATTGCAATAAAACTACTACCTAGTGAACAACAATGATGGAAAGACGTATCTAGACTCAGACCGAAGATCGCACTTCGGGCGATCGAGACAACAATACACGCAAAACACGTACGCCGGCAGCGCCGGGCCGACTGTGACTAAGGTGGGTGCACCTAATTGGGCCTAATTTGAGCGTGCCACTTTCGAGAAGCTAGGCCCAATCTCCCGAATTTTACTCACATCGATGTACAAAACCGAATAAATAAGCTCTGCGCACATTAAAGACGCACCGGTGTTAAGCAACACAAAAATGTCCATTACAATAATATGAGTTTAAATTCGTAACATTTGAATACATTTTACAATGACCATAAAATAGCAGACAGCGCGTGGGCCACTCGGTTGCCGAAAGCTAGCCACTCGTTGGTAGAAGCTTTCCTTACCGCAAGGTCCAAGCGAGAGGCCCGCGAGTTGTTGCCGCGTGGACTGCTGGCGTGGCCGGACCGTGCGTGGCGGGGACGGGTTGGGTTGGTAAAGCTTTCTGCTCGGCGTCACGGCGGCGACGACGACAGCGCGTTGGCTGCCAGCACGGGCCGCGTGGGAAGCGGCCGGCCAACACTTTTGAGTCAGAGGTGTGCGGGTGCTGAGGTGGAGCGATGCGTCTCTAATGTGGTATTTATTATACAGGGTTATTGGTAATTCACCGACACTGCTTATTGTAATTCAAATTAACACAAAATTCAGATTCAGATTCAGATTCAGATTTCTTTATTGTCATACATCATACAAATAAAACATATACAAATTATTGTTGTGTAAATTAAATGATGAGGCTATGACTCGTCCAAAGTACACTAAATACAATTTTGCTGTAGAGGGGCAATAGTTAAGGTAAATGTACATAATATGCTTAAAACTAAGTTTCTTGTGAATCTATCACTTAGAGGTAGGTGATTCAACGAGGATGTCAGGTAATTTAGGAGATTTAACATTAAACTGACTATAATCATTTTCTAAAAACTCCTTGATGCTATATAGCGTTTTGTGAAGTAGAAGATTTCTTAATTCATTATTAAACCTATTTTCATTTGTAATTAATTTCAACTTTAGAGGGAGCTTATTGTAAAGTTTTTGGCCCATTATTTTAGGGAGCTGTTTTAGCATATTAAGTCGGTGCTGAATCGGCTCTAGCATCATTTTATTTCGTGCAGTGCGTTTATTACTACCCCCTCTTATAGTATATTCACTAAAATGTAGTCTGACATACTTTATGACCTCCATTATGTAGACTGCTACTGATGTTAATATGCGAAGTTTTTTAAAATGATCCCGACATGATTCTCTGTATTTAGCTTTTAATAACACTCGTATGGCACGCTTTTGCAGTTTAAGTACTCTTTCATGGTCTGTTGAGCTCCCGAATAAAATAATGCCATATGACATGATCGAGTGAATGTATGCATAATATATCTTTCAGAGATGTGGGTGAAGTAATAGGTCTAAGTTGTTTAAGTGCGTAAATTCCTCTCGCCATTTTTTTACACGTTGAGTCTATATGCTGCTTCCAAGATAGCAATGGATCTAATTCAAAACCTAACATTTTTACTAACTTAGAACTTATTATGGTGTTCCTGTCTTTTAAGGGTATTGGTATTATGTTTACAGTTTGTACAGTCGTTGAGAAAAATATTATGTCTGTTTTATTTTCATTAAGTTTTAAGCCATTCATTTTAAACCAACCACTTAATTTAGCTATAGTGTCACTTATTTCACTCAATAGAACTTCGTTGTTTTCTGCTGCTAAGATCACAGTTGTGTCGTCAGCATACTGAATAATTTCCCCTTTGATATTTAAATGGACTATATAATTTAAAAACGCCAAAAACAGGGTATTTCCCAGTGCGGATCCTTGAGGAACACCTGTGGTAGAGCATTTGGGAGCTGATCTGACCCGTTTTCCCTTTACTTTTACTTCTACTATCTGCTGTCGGTTTCTTAAAAAAGATTCGATTAATTTAAAACTATTTCCTACTAAGCCATATACCTTTAGTTTTTCTAACAAGAGTTCATGATTAACTGAGTCAAATGCTTTTGACAAATCTAGAAAAACTCCTGCTACTTTTTTCTTAGCTTCAAGGTGGTTTATTACTTTTTCTATTAAACATTGAGTGGCCGATATTGTAGATCTTCCAGGTCTATAAGCATGCTGGCTATGTGACAAAATATTGTGAACCACTAGGTGATTTATAATAGAGTCGGACAAAACTGATTCTATTAGTTTCGATATAGTGGGGACTATTGCAATGGGTCTATAGTTCTCTATGTTAGACATTTCTCCTTTACCTTTAAACAGAGGTGTAATTCTCACTGTTTTTAAACACTCTGGGTAACAATTGGATGTAAGAACACTTCATAACACATTCTTAGATAAGATAATATTTATTTTTATTATTTAGCAGAAAAGCGGAAAGTAGAAAGAGACTCGTGTCCACAAACTGTAGCCACATTAAGTGGTCGCCACTTTAAGTGGCCGGTCTGATATAACCTTAAGAGGCTTGGAAAAAAATGTATTAATTTTATGTATGGGTTTGTTTTGTTTGTATGAGGGAAAGTTTGAAGGATGCTTCACAAAGTTGTTGCTTTTGTTTTACCGATATTTTGGGGAAATCGAGCCGGCCTCAGGTCTCAATCTATTGAGAGATTCATTGAAAACGGTCGAGTTGTTGATACTCAAGCCCGAGTCTAATACTTATGGTGGAGAAGACTAATTATCTAAAGTGATTTAGAACGGGATATTTACCATGATCACGGAATAACTGATCAACAACTGAATCAAATCATGGTAAATATTTGTAAACGTTATAAATGATTTTAGTGATAGTAACTATGATGGCTTTAAAAGTTTTATAGATTATCAAACTTAGTATACCACACGGCACGTCAAATATAATGAATCCGTTCAGTAGTTTAGTATTTTTCAGATTTTTTTTCATAGATGTTCTAGATCTAGATTATCATATAAGCTACTTACGACGGCAAAAGCTAGTTATCGATAAAACCATCGACACTGTCTCACCCCTACTGCCGGGGGAATAAAGATATCGATACCTACAGCTTAGTTGTTATCGATAACAACTATTGACAGTACCATCGATACGACGTTGTCTCACCCCTAGTAGAGGCGTGGTAACGGCCAGCGCTGGGCGTGGGCTGATACATTAGATTTATTCAGAGCGACCTAGTTCGCGGCCTCACGCCGTCTTGCACTGTGTACGCGGTGGTAAGCGGTCGCGGAAATTATACATAACTACTTGCTGCCCTCGGCTTTGCACGCGCTTTTTAAGAAGCCTTTGTCCGTCCCCGGGATACCATCTACCTCCCAGAAAAATATCATTGAGATCCGTTCAGACGCTTAGGCGCGAAAAGGTAACAGACAGACAGAATTACATTCAATTTTATAATATTAAATTGGAACACCTACTATATTCACAAAGAATATTACTTACAATCAATTAATAGAAATAAATTCTAAATAAACTCCGTAATGAAACGACTTATCCCCGTCAAGTTTAGGTTCGTTGGATTGGTCTTCCCAAGCACCGCTGTACGGCAATGCTGATGCGCTGCGCCAGATACTCACCAGCTCTCGGGTCACGCGACGATATTTTTTTAATAACCCGAAGAGCCTCAGTACCCCAAGGACCTAGGGTCTCGAATCCAAGGGGAGCAAATGTGTAGGCTCTGTCAAGACCTGCATATTTGCGCCTCTTGAGGTCCTCAGCCGTAGACATACTAGGTATGCCGTGAACCTCATTTCGAAAACTACAACATAATCGCTGTTCCTCTATAGCCTCCCACTATAGCCTCACCCTAACAAAGTGTCTTCGCTCGACACTCCCGATTTCCGACGTCCGATCCTTTCAGATCCGAGCTGCAACCTGCAGCGAACCACACACCCTACCTCCCTATAAATAAAGACCATATTCCTCCAGCAGGGAACCTCATTGTGTGGTTCTGATAAGGTAGTATTGAAATGCTCGAGTTTTACACCGACACAGAGTGGGCGGTAGTTAGTATGGGAAACTAATGTATTAGTGGTGAAGTTAAGATGTTGTTATGTAGGCAGCTAATAAAATTTGCACTGCATTTTCAGAAAATAACGTTTATACCTTGGCCACGAATTTATTTTCTGTTTGGTATATGCACGACTATGGGTGCATTCCGAATTACGCTAAGATCGATATTAGCGCAGCACGACCTTTCCAAATTACTGTGAGCGCGACAACGGTGTCTCATGTGCCGTCGTAGATGACGTCATTACATGCGCCATATTGCTATATTAGCGACCATCCTACAAACTGAAATCACTGTGAGCGCTCTGTCAAAACTGACAATTAGCATTAATCGTAGTATTGTATTCTCTTTTTTTTTCGTTTGTACCTGACCGTGAGCGTTCATGAGTGTTCCGAATTAATGATAGACTGTCAATGTCGTGATATTTAATTTGGAACGCAAAATATCGTTGTGAACGCTATCAGCGCTGTATTTCACCCTTTGAAGAAATTTCCCTAATTGTTGAAAATTCCCTACTTGTTGACAGATAAGCGAATGAATGCATGCCGCATGCCCAGCGTGGGGATTATGGGCATTACCCCCATGTGATAAAACCCAATAAGGCGCTTATCAAGGGGAGGCCTGCGTCCAGCAGTGGACCAATACAGGCTGTTGAGGTTGAGGTTGAGTGAATGAAGACTGAATGACAGATTGAAGTACTTCATAGATACAGTTACTTTTGACTTATAGAGATGCAAATCTGTCGACTCGAATAATATGAGGACTTACGAAAGTGTAGATTTTTATCAAGTCGAGATAATTTTTCAAGAAAAAATTCCTTGAAAAAGGGTTGAATTTATAGTTTACGACAATAACTTAATCTTTCGTACTTTGGATCACGAAAAAACGCGTGTAATGCCGCGGGCTGAAGCGAGTAGCAAGTAAAACAACAAAAATAATACTAGTTTATTCTATCATAATTATTGATTCCAAAAATAAAGTCATTTAGAAGCTTAAGTAAGGTTTCACGCCACCGTAGATACTTTTTCGATCACTTCTTGTCCATCCTAAGGTTGCCTGGAAGAGATCGCTCTTAGCGATAAGGCCGCCCATTGTACATTATCTGTATTTGTTTTTGTTCTATGTGTTTTTTTAATTTCTTGGTGTGCAATAAAGAATATTTGTATTGTATTGTATTGTATTGTAAGGTCTGTGAAATAGTACAACATTTTCATCAAAGATAACAAAATCGATTACAACTTCTTCATATGTAAATCGATTGTCATTAAAAATCGAATCGGTATTATTAATTGATAGACGAACTACCAAACATAAACTAACAGAGGAAAGTCTACAAATATGTATTAAACAGTTTTTAGTCTATATCATTGACCAAAATCACCATAAATAATAAAAAATACTCTAAAACCCAAACCGTGAACACAAATTATCTGGTTGTTCAAAATGGCGTCGATCCATCCGCCGTTATAACGAGTGCTTTATTTGACGATTCCGAGAAATTTAAACAAATTAATGACGAATTCAAGAAACGAGAGGGAAGTCGACACTCGTATTCATTCAAGCCGTGGAATGAGTATCTCAGTGCCTACTCTGTAAGACCCACTAGAGGAGGAACGGCAGATTTAAATCGTTTTTAAATCGGTTTTGTTGTTTTACATCGGTTCCGCTCCATAGACAGAGCCTTGAGTTCAGTTTGACGATGGTATCATGGACGTCTCGTTTTTCCATGGGATTTGTGTAATTCCACGTACGCTAGTACACGCACGATAGTATGTGATGTGATGTGATATACTAGTATGTGACATTTCTACGAAACGATAGTTATGTGACTGGTGATAGTATGTGTGTGGTGCTGTGTGGTGTCGGCTTAGAATTTACACCACCCCAACTCTTCCCGCGGGTGTCGTAAGAGGCGACTAAGGGATATCCATCGGGGGCGGGCAGCAGCACCCTCTGTTGGACAATTTTACCACCGAACTGCGATCCCCAACCCGTATGCCCAGCTTGAGGATTATGGATATTACCCCTCATGAAATAAAAACCAATAAGGCGCTTATAAGGGGAAGGCTTGCGTCCAGCAGTGGACCAATATACGCTGTTGAGGAGGTGAGGATAGTATGTCTCACGATAGTATGTGACATTCTCACGATATTATGTGACATTTTTGAAACTTAATAAATATGTAAATGATTTTATTGATTAGACGCGCTGCTGTACCAAATCGCAAATGAGAGGTCAAGATGGCGTCTGGATACTATCGTAGAACCGATCTCACTGGAAGGTCGCTCCGGCGCGGGCGCGGGCGGTCACCAGGCCTCAAAATAACGGTTTGTGTAAGCGCAAGAGAAGATCCAACACATAGATAATGGCCTTAGAATAAGAGTCGGTTTTTTTGAGATTTTTGTCAACATTGTGTTGTCACACTCGCAGTATGTAACTAAATTAAATCATTTCCTATTTTTTTTATCTACACGTATGCTATAAAATAATACAACCTAGGTTTTTGCGACCTAATTTACAACAAACTACATATTTTTACCCACAGGTTCCAATCAACCTAATCCAAAACAACCAAAAAAAGATGCCTTATTTGGGCACAGGGTCATGGGGGCAAAGCTAGATTTGACGGTCAACATTTGTTTTTAATCTAGTCCCTTATTCTTTGTTTAGTTTTGTATGTTTTATAAATGTGTCGAAATAAATGTTATTCTATTCTATTCTATAAAAAAAACAAAAGGTGAATCCGATGCGGATTCTTATGCCTATGGGCTATTAAAAACCTGTTTTAAAAACAAGCTCTCGGTGATGCGGTCCGCGCTAGCCGCCTCTAGACAAACTCACAGCGGTCCCCTCGCTCTGTGACGTCACGGAAAAGGGAAATTATAATTAGTACTCGGAAGCTGCGTCTCAGTTTCATCTGCTCTGTGCGAGACTCGACTGAGGCTTAGCCGCGTTTACTGACGCGGAATCAGAGGTCTCTGTTTCTACTATCTATAAGTATTGCATAGTTTACGCAAAAATACTTACATAGTTCTAATTTGATTTTATTATTTGCCTTGGGCAGATTCTGCAATTAAGTAAAAACAATTTTGAGAAGGAGGCCAAGAGGGGGATCCAGCTAGGCTGGCCAGCGTTTGGGAAACTACGTCAAGTCTTCTCGTCATCCATAACACAAAGCTTGGATACTAAAGTTTTTATTAGTGCGTCCTACCCGTCATGACCTACGGAGCTGAGACGTGGACACTCACGGCTTTGCTCGGAGTTTCCCTGAAGGTTAAGATTCGTAATGAGTACATCCGATAGAGAACCAAAGTTATCGACATAGCTCATAGAATTAGCAAGCTGAAGTGGCAGTGAGGCGGCCAAATCTCTGCGACTCGGCAAACGTAGTGTAGGACGCCCTCCAGTCAGGTGGGACGACAGTCTGCGAAAGACTGCAGGCAAATGCGTGTGCTCGTCCTCTGTAATATTTTCAAAACAAAACTACCATTATTTTTCATCTAAATCTCCAAGACCCCAAATCCTTCTTGCTCTGCAATCCATCTCACCCATCCAATAAAACTGCCCATCGATTGTATGGCCCTACCCGTTACAAGCGGTCCGCGGCGGCGGCGCGGGCGGCGCGGGCGGGACCAATGCTTCTCGCCCTGAGTAATGTCTAACGGTCCTTAAAGGGACACAATGGGGCAGATCTGTTTGAGTTAGTATCACAAACGAGATGCCACTACAATACAAATAACTGTATGCTTGGTATGAGTGCTCAGTAAAGAGAGATGTAATTTCACATCCCATTTCCGCGCTGGCGGGTAGCATGCTGGCGGAAACCCTGCCACGCAATGGCCTTAGCGGCGCGCTATGGACTGCCACCTGAGAGGTTGTTTCAACCAAAAAACACTTATTATGATATCATTCGGTTCCCTAAAAATAGCGATAAACATAAACTCGCTTTGCCCACAACTAGGCTACACAAAATTAAGGTATCTATAAAAGGGCAATGTATACGCTTCTACAACAAAACTCCTAGTGAGTTGTAAAAAATTGTCAAAACCTTGCTGTGCAAAAAGGCTTACTATAAAATATCAGATTAAAATAACGGATAAAAAAGCTTGGGACGGGTTTTGCTCCAACTCGACAAGGTTTAGTTTACATACCGAAGCGAAATAGTCAAAATAAATAATAAAATAAATAAATAATGCTGGACAATTCACACAGCATTATCTAGCCCCAAGCTAAGCAGAGCTTGTGTTATGGGTACTAGATAACTGATATACATAATACAATACACTACATAGATAGATATTTTTTATTATACATAGAAAAACATCCAGAACCCCTGAACAAATATCTCCAGATCGTACAAACATTTGTCCCGAGGCGGGAATCGAACCCGCAACCTCCTGCGTCGCAGGCGGACCTTCGCCCGCTGCGCCACAGAGGTTGTCTATATAAAATATATCTTTATTTCCGTATCGGTGTTTAATTTTATAAATTGACCTTTTCTAAGTATACATTTATTGTATTTATGAAAAGATTTAAAAATCTAAATGAAATGATAGGGTTACTTCTCTAACTATAGTGAGTAAAAAAATTTTCTTATAAATAAATAACTGAACTGAACTATAACACTAACTCTATGTTAAGCTAAAGTTAGTTATCAGTTTTCGATACCAAATACACAATTTTTATAGTAATAGCTAACATTACATTAAATCAATCTGCTTAACTAGGTAGTTATGTACTTTTTCGGTCTTTGCTCATACAAAAACATATACCTATAGGCAAGTCGTTTAATTTAGTAAGGCTATCAGACGATTTCGTCCTACCCTCTGTTGGGAAATCAGCGAATGTACTGGATGTGACCTTCCATCCTCATCTGCCGACAAATAACGAGTAAGGGACCCCCGTTTCGGCCTGTTCGATTGCAACCGTCGTCCAAGATGGACATACTATTCACGTTAAAATTTGAAATGCTGAATACCAAATTACTTCTTACGTAACTGTTATTTGTATTACCGTGCAATGTACTTAACAACATTATTATACACTCGTTTAGTGCTGCAGCCTGTGCTCTGGAAACTGGATCCTTGCATGATTTGAAGAATTTGCATGATTGAAGAGTGGTCAAGCTATTTTATCTACCCTGTGTAAGGAGCAAAGATTTGGAGACATTGTTTTTTTAGTGTATCATCGACTTAATAACGGAGAAAATTATCTATTAATTATTGTAAATACTAGTTCTAATTTATTTCTATTATTTGATTGTAATTTTCATTACAACTAGTATGTCCACTTACATCCTATTTCCTAAAAATCTAAGCCGTCACCAGAAGGCAGAGTACCCAGAATGCTGGCAGCATTGCCACGTTGGATGGCAATGCTAATTCGTTAAACAATGTGGTCATTGTTTGTATTATTATGATTTGGTAGCCTGTATAAAGCTAGCGACGAAAACCTAATAACTGACTTTGCGTAGAACCTAACTAATAAGTAATTCTGTACTAATAACTGGCCGTATAATGTAGCGGAGTGGAGAAGGTGGATAATTGCGCAGATCCTCACTCCGGGCTGAGCAACTTTCTTAGTTCGCAACTTGGTTACAGAACTGATAGAATTGGACGTGGCTTTATGTAGGTAAGGTAGGCCAGTGCATAAACTGACTGTATTTCTCGTTTTTAATTTAATTTAGTATATTTTAGTAAATCGCATTCACTGCCCAGCCTCCAGATTGGTGGCGCTGATCGCCATGTGCGTCTTGGGCCACGAAAGTGTTAACCGACTACCAACGGAGGTTGGCACCCTATGTATGTATGTATGTATGTTTATAATGTAAATTTGTAAGTACGTAGCCGATTTTCATGTTCCCACGTATCGCTGAAACTACCTGTCCGGTTTCAACTTATGATGTATCGATTGATTAGTCTCAATAAATAAATAAAATCATTTACTTCAGACCCACAAAATCCATAGATATTACACATTTAAATGCACAATTACAAATTTGATATTTAAATAAAATATAATAATGCACAATCAAATAAATAAAATTAAATTTAATAAAGCCTTGCTCTGGCGGCCTGTCACTGAGCCACCAGCGATGATGCATGTTTCGTCATCGTCTATCAACACCTAGATGGTTGGAGGCAGTGACGTCTGATTAAATAGGAGATCTAAAGAGATAGCGGAGTCAAATTATAATATTAGTAAATATGCTTGTGTAGGGCATCATTGCAAGGGCGTTTGTTTGGACTTTCCAAGGTTTTGCGTGGAATTGTAACAAAATAAATTGTTGTTAAATATTTATTATCCTAATACTTTGCAATGGATTTCCACAAAGTGACGCCTGAATCTATGACTCTTCAACCATCATGCAGGTGGATGTGGCCCCTTGAAATCGCTAAGGCCACATCTATGTACCTTACCTCCTTGTAGCCCGGAGCAGCCTCTGAATACAGATGCGTGCAGCCCGGGGCGCTTCGCCCCCGGCTAGGGCGGCTAACGACGACGGAGCGCACTCATTTACACGCCCGCCCTACTGACAACGCTTGTCTACACATACAACTTTATTAGGCGTAGGTAAACGCGAGTTATTGAGAAGTCACAAGTCGCGACATCTCACGGTCCTTTTTCGTGTCGGTGTGAGTTGTTATTTGCCATATGAAGGGGATTGAAGATTTTAGTATGCAGTATGGTATGTAGTAAATCAATAATTTTTGCTAAACCTCTAATCTCTTGAATACCTTCTAAATCTATTTAATATTCAAGATTACTGCTTTTATTCATTTAGGACGTTCTCCTAATTTCAGTGTCGGAAAAGGAAAATGTCCCCAAAAGACATTGGACACCTTTCATATCGCCATCATCGATGCCAAAGTAGCGAAATCCCAATTATTTCCCTAATAAGTACAGAAATACGATTATTTCTGTGATCTCGAGTTCTTCAAAGGCGCTAAATGAATGGGCAACGTCGGGCGCCATCGCGGCTAATTATATTAATGTTCGATTCGATTGATATTCAACTTCGGACGTAGAAAATAAATATACAAGCGTTGGTGAAACCAAATTAAATGGTTTTAAGGATTAATACTGTCAATTTTATTAATAACCCCGGACGCAAAAATATGAATGTTTTCAACTTATCGTGTGGTTAACCATAGGCGGAGATATTAAGTAACATAAACATAAAAAAACATACAGACGAATTGAGAAACTCCTCCTTTTCCCTTTTCTTAAGTCGGCTAAAAATTAGTGCAGCCGCTTTATTGTTTTAATTGTGTTTTTCTGTATGTCTATGTACACCCATTTCAAAGTAAATCTACCATCTACTATTATATAAAAGACTTGTACAAGTCTAAATTTACAAATATGCTAGTCCCTAAAAAAAATCCATTATTGTACTGTTTCCCCGCTCTGGGTAAATAAGATGTGCAGCATCTTCAAGTGGAGTGTGAGCGGCGCGAGTCTGTGAGATCAGAACTAAGTGACTTGTACGATGTGAACTTAACGGATACTGGTGATAGCCAAATTATCGGTGTATTGTTATATCGATTGTTATTTGAAATGCGCACAGCCCATAACAAATACTTTGATCGAAGGTTGTAGCAAATACAAATATATAAATACCTACGTATCATGTTTTTGATCTGACTGTACGTTTGCCATGCTTTTGCTGATTATAGCTATTTTTCTTCTGGGTGAGTTGAAACAACGCTGTAAAGTTTGTGTGGGTTGAAATGACAAAAATTATTATTACTTTTCGCTTGTGGGATGAAAATTTGTGTCGAAATAACTAATACGGGACTGTCATAGTCACCAATGACTCAAATTCCCCCAAAAAAAGATTCAAAACACGTGGAGCTCTAAAAATGATTTCTTGCGCGGAAAAACAAGCGTTTTCACTTGAACAATAAGTCACAGAGTGTCGTGAACCAGCGCTGCAGCGGCCGGCGAGACGTTTCTTATCGCGGCGTTTTGTCGAGGAGTACGAAACTATGTGGCGGCAGCATGAGTGCAGAACCGCGATTTTATTACACGTGTACTCAAGAACGGGATTACAAATGTCTTTATCTGTCATACAAAAACATCAGCAGGTTATGCGAAAATAATCAACCACCGACAATGCTGCTATGAAACTTGGTACTAAGTGTTCCGCCATATGATTAGAATGGCTTGAGCAATTTTCTTTAAATTTAGCAACAACTTTCGACTTTCAATCAAAACTAAACTAAAACGAGCTCTTCCATTTTTGAGCTACGATCACGCACACATACACGTAATATAATTCATATTCATAATCATTCACAATAATAAAAGAGTATCACAATCACACAATCACCTTAAAAAGATCTGATAATATCAATTTATGTATGTTGAGCTTATTAAGAATTTTGGTATACAGAATGAGTTTTTTTGTGAAGATTGTAACCGTGAGAGTCATCAAAAAGTCATCTGAAGAGTTACGTCCTCGATTTATAAAAAAACAATAACTGCATACATCGATGTACGTAAAATTCGGAAGATTCGTAAAAAGTCGTGAAAGGGTTTTTCACGACTTTTCACTAACTCTCGTGGTTTCGGACTTGGCCATCACGGCCCTTCTCTAAAAACCAGCCTGTATATTGTTCTAATAAATTATAATTAATCTATTATCAATATTAATCTATTATCAATATTGTTCTAATATTGATAATAGATGATTCTCAAAATCTTGCATCAATCCCACATCTTGCATGGATCACAGTAATCTGAAATAAAATTATTTTAATATATTAAACTTTTCCGATCCAGAATCTGTAATTCGTAAAGCTCCTGGCGCATCCACTGAAACCTAGTTCCTTCAACTGCAAAGTCCGCTTAACATTTTTCTCAAAGTATTCCGCAGAATGACAGTGCAACTCGAAAGAAACGTCTCATATACTTCATAGTTTATACTGTACTCTAAACTAGTTTGCACGCTCCTTTACTCACTGAACGCATTCAGTTAACGTCTTCCATTCACTGTCGTGGTCTATTGTTTCTGCAGTTTTGTAAAAGATTTTATGGTTTGTTAATTTAAAAGTTACTAGTTTTTGTTGCGACTTGGTAGGCTTTTTTGGATTAAACACAATAGCGTCTGTCTGATGTGAGAATAGCATTTATCTTCTTGACTAATTTTATTGAGACAGCCGTTTTGTCGTGAAATGGTAACAAACAGATTATACAGAATCACTATCGTATTATACTAGGTTCCGCCGCGACTTTGTTGACAAATTTTACTGAGACAGCCGGGTATTGGTATTAAGTCGTGAAAAGGTAACAAACAGATTATACAGAATCACTTTCGTATTATACAAGATTCCGCCTCGACTTTGTGCGCATTTTTCCTTAATAAACAGTACTCCATGTTCTTTCTTAGGATAAAATCTATCTCCTAGCTAAATTTCAATTAGATCTGTTTCGCCGTTAAATCTTGATAGCTGGTAACAGAAAGCACCACGTTCCAATTCTACCAAATTACATAAATAATGTCACGTTCTTAAAATTCCTAATTACATTCTAAATGAACTAGCCGTTGGAGTTTTTCTTTGAAATCCAAGATCATTAATGACACAATAAATAATAAATTAAAAGTTAACATAAAAGGAAAAGTAAACCAATTCCCCGAAGACTAGAGAACCTCCATTATTCCGAAATTATTGATGAAATATAATTGAACAATCATTCTCAGAAAGGACAAATTATTTATTGACTTAATACCAATACCCGGGAGATCCGACAACCTTCGGCTTAATTAAACTGATGACCTTTAGAATGTCGCGGAGGCTTTCGTAGAGCCGCTACGGCGTAGAGCCTCTGCGGCGTAGGCCGTCTACGGCGTAGAGGCTCTACGGGGCTACGAGAAGTACGGATCACAAGAAAATTAAAAACACAAAATTATAACAATAAATAACCTTGTTATAGAAAGTCAACGTCGATAATTGTTAATAGAATAGATTTATCGTTGGTACTTTTACGTTGGTAAATAAACTTAATTATCCAAGAACTACGTTGATTGTGTATTTTATTTTATTTACGTATACGTAGGTATTTTGTTTATTTTTTCCTTTCTACAAAAAACATCACAAAACAATTATTATTTTAGTAACAAAAGCCTGGCCTGGCTTAACTGAGGCCTAAAATAAAACATAACATACAATAACTAAGTTAATAAAATATCTTTTGAATATATACTTCCTACAGGCCTTCCGCGACACAGGCTTGCCTCGTGCGGGGACCACCAGCAACTGTATGGTCTAAATAAGTTTTCTGGCAAATAAAATATTTTATCTTTTATCTTTTATCTTTATACTTTGATTTTAATGGCAAAGAAACAAGATCGAAACACCAGCAAATACTTAAAATTGAATTCTAAAGCGAAACTAAACAATTTAACGAAGGAATCACGAATAAACAGATCGCACTCTCAGAATTAATTGGAATGCTGTCTACGTCATCGATATCTGTATCGGTGAATTTGTTTATCGACTGTCGATAGACTGCAGCAAGCACTGACAGGTGTCCTTATCAATGGCGGCGAAAGATTGCATTTAATTTTAATGTGCAATGGAAGCTGGCAACACTGGAAATAGATAAATTTCACATTTGTGACATTTGTGATTTTTTTTTGTATAAAAGCCGGTGATCTTTCTCTTGTGCACAGAGGTTTTGTACAAACACATATAATAAACCAGTTTCTGCCCGCGGCTTCGCAGGCGTTGTTTCTATGGAAACGTTTAAAGGTTATTTCTATCCCATGGGAACTGGTTTATGGGGTAAAAGTAGGGTATGTTTTATTTAAGGTCTATAGCTACCTTTAAGCAAAATTTTGGCCCAATCCGTTCAGTAATGTGGGCGTGATGAGGTAACAAACATCCATCCATTCATCTAAATATCCACTAACTTTCGCATTTATGCTATTAGTGTGGGATTGTCAGATTTCTAATTAACATTCACAAACTGCAGCGTTCAAAAATATAATACAAACCCCATTTGGAGGTAAAAACCAACCTTGGTACATTTGAGACTGAAAAAATGACACCAAAAATTATATCGATAACAGTTGAATGTGAAAAACTTGTAACAAGCGAAGATTGAGGTCTTGAGCAAATGTAAGTGTAACAAAGAGAAGGAGCGAGGCACGCGCCGGATCTAACTGGTTTAGACTGGTTCGACCTTCGATAGTACGAGGTGCCACATAATGGGTGTACTTCGCCGAAAGCGGGTGATGCCGGACACCAAGCAGGTCAATTATTCTTGTTCTGTGTGAGTTCTTGAATTTCGATTTGTTAATTTTTGAAAAAAAGAATCTACTTGTTATCGTCACGCTCATCGTGCTATAATTATGTACCTATTCAAGCATTAGTACGATCGTGTAAGAAAACGTACCTATAGGAACAATAGTGGACTTCCTCCGATTTCAGAATTACCCTATTCGGTTTAGTACACCTACACCGTGGCACCCTGTACTTCTCCAGTTATACCTCCACTATTCGAAATAATGGAACCATAAATTTTGTTTGAATTTTTGCGGATTCGTACGTGATTTATTTCGTTAAACGGCGAAATAACGACCAGATTTTATTTGAAGCCTGATATGTAGCGACCACGGCCGTATTTGTACACTTTTATCTCGGATTTGTGTGATAAAGTTACTGGGACTTTAGTTGCCTATTGATGGGATTAACGAATCGTTTCATTTTTCAGCTGAAAGGCTTTTGCTTGTGTAGCTAGCTGCGCCCCGCGGTGTTGCCCGCGGTAAACATTTTTAAATTATTTGATCATCGCGCGGGAACAGTGCCCTTTTCCGGAATCAAAATTCTATGTTTTAATCCAGGATATAAACTATTCTGGTAGCATATATCATCCAAATCCGTTCAGCCGCTTGAGCGTGAAGAAGTCACTAACATACACAATACTACAAACATCGCCTTTATAATCGTGTGATTAGTGTCATGGCGACTGGTTGCCTAAGTTAGAACTTATTTTGTTGTTTAGGTCAACATTTCAATCCAAAACTCGTAACTTTATCCAAAATCAAGCTTAAAACAGCTTTTGATGATGATATCAAAAAAATACTCCGCTCAGGCGGAGTCATAGGCAACAGCTGGTAAAAACCTTACAGGTCGTTTCACACTCAGCATTATAAGCATAGCTTGAATGAGTACCAGAAGACTACATTTCTAATGTAACTAGTAAGCAAAACACACCAAATAAATGAAGTTTCCAAGCAAAGTTACAGTGTAGGTAAAGCTATTAGCAAATTCATTAGAATGCATTCTGCAGATTAAGCTTCTAAGTTATCTTACTGCGAAGCCGCAAAACGCTGTAACCCGAGCACTATCGACAAGTATCGACATCGACAATATCGATAGTGGCACATCACTAGTGAGGCGAGATACGACGATCGAGCGCAAGATTGTTTTATTATTAGGTTGTCGACTACTTTAATGTCGATAAATAGTGATGTTCCTATAACTTCAGTTTCTTAAATCCTAAATATAATTTTGAAGTTGTACTTTTAAAAGCATATCAAACATGTTATTGAATTATTTTGAGTTTTCTTTCGTCTGGGTTTTGAAATATCAATATATTTTTATCTCACCTTCATTGGAAATTAGAAATATATTTTATTAATAATACAGGTATTTGATGAATAAATAAGTTACTGGTTCTAGAACCAAAAAACAAAAGAATGTTTTATTAGTTTTTTTAGTATAACCAAATAACAACAGAACATTTTTCTTGCTTCTTAAAATCACAAATTAAATGTTTAGATTTATGTTTGGCAAATGAAAAAACAGTTTAACAACTATAACTACAACCTATTACCGACTAATTATTATAATAGTTTTATCAATCAGGCTTTGTATGATCCGCATCTCATAAACTAATCCTATTAACTAATCTACGCTGCACTTAAAATGTAATTAGCTAATAATATCAGTGTCACGTGACCAGAATATAATTAATAGCCGTATTACTGTTTCATGTAGCAATAATCTATCGACATCGACTATCGATAATCGATAGTGTCCCCTCCCTAGAAGGAGATTGCGTCGTTATTGCATAGTAACGGGTTGATTGTAAATAATAATTAATGCATTCCTAGAGTTGCCCACCGAAACATATTCTTGGGCAAAGAGGAAAGGAACAGATAGGACCAGTTTTCTTTCTAAATCACACTTATATTATAAATGCGCAAGTTTGTATGTATGGATGTTTGTTACCTCTTCACGTCAGAACCGGAATGGATCGGGCTGAAATTTTGCGTACAGGTATTCCTAAGCCTAGACTAAACAACATAAAAAAAAAAAATCACATAAATCAGTTCCCATGGGATAGAAATAGCGTTTAATCGTTTTCACAGAAATTAGTAGACAAGTATTCTGATAATTTTTTAGATTTAATAAGACATTTATTCACAAAGAAAATTATACTAGTATTTACAATTGAAACAATTGAGCTAACTGCCGACCGTTGCAAACAGTCTACAGATAGCTCAACTGATCCATATCAACACCAGTCGGAAGCGTCCCCAAGACGCTGGCTGCATTGCCACGCTGTTAATTAATTAACATTTTAATGTGGGTACCTACTCATGACTCAAAACAAAAATAAAATTTATTTTATCTAAATTCTTATATCAGATCGCAGAAGTATAGAAATTGCCTCATGATTATAAAGTACCTAAAGCCCGAGGACGCAAATTTGACAATTAAATTAGCCAAGGACTGTATTTCACTGCTTTAGTATCCACATATGAATGTCTTTTTATAAAGTTGAGGCGGGCTGCAAGGACGAGTTTATTTACACTCCAAACACTATGATAAGTACTTGTAATATAAATATAATGCCTTATAATTTACATATCACACTAACTGTTACCTGATGAGAATTCCGAAGGGTGGTTTCCGGCAAAACTACTGAATGGATCGGATTGAAAACTTGCAGAGATCCAGGTCTAGCTGAAATACGAGTAACCCATTTTTAACCGACTTAAAAAAAAGAGTGGTTTTCACCGATTTTGTAGGTACTCCGTCAACTGTGGACCAATTTTAATAATTATTCTGCTATTGATAAGAAAATGATCCCGAGGTATTTCCATAATTTTTATTCGCGAGGTATTCGTCCCGGAAAATTTATAAACCAGCGTATATTATCCAAGAAATTGAAGTCTGATTTTAGTTTCTTCAAAACACTCAAAAAAATTATCTCAAAAAACACGTTCGCCGCTGCGTACCATTGCGTCGCTGATTTTCAGTACCAGGGCAATGTAGCTTTTATAATAATAATATAATAATAATGTATAATGCTGGACAATTCACACAGCATTATCTAGCCCCAAGCTAAGCAGAGCTTGTGTTATGGTACTAGATAACTGGATATATCTATACTATATATATATATATATATAATATTATAAAGAGGAAAGGTTTGATTTTTTGTTTGTTTGTTTGTTTGTATGAATTGAATAGGCTCCGAAACTACTGGACCGATTTGAAAAATTCTTTCACCGTTAGGAAGCTTACTTTTCAGGTAGTGACATAGGCTATATTTTATCCCGGAATTCCCACGGGAACGGGAACTACGCGGGTGAAACCGCGAGGCGATCGTCTAGTACATAATACAATACATTACATAGATAGATATTTTTTATTATAGGTACATAGAAAACATCCAGAACGCCCTGGACAAATGTCTGCAGATCGTACAAACATTTGTCCTGAGGCGGGTTCGAACCGCAACCTCCTGCGTCGCAGGCAGACATTCGCCCGCTGCACCACAGAGGTCGTCAAGTCTCTATAAATTATTGCACTGTCTCCTCTACCCCACCACCCTCTCTATATGATATCTACGGCATGTATCGCTAAGTCCGGCCAACGGCCGCTCGCCGCGAGTTGGCGCCGCCCGCGCCCGCGCATTGGATGCGGTGCGCTCAGCGGAATGCGTTGATTAAACGCACGAGAGCTGGTTAAGGAATGGTAAGTATTTAGTGGTAAATCGGGGCTTATAGTCGAAATATAGTTATTGGAAAATGAAGAGCTGTTGGTAAATTAAGTGAAATTTAAACTAAAATGAAACGTAGTGTAGGTCGCCCTCCGGCCAGATGGGATGACGACCAGCGAAAGACTGCAGGCAGATGCTGGATGCGTCAAGCTGAAGACAGGGCGCTATGGCGCTCATTAGGGGAGGCTTATGTCCAGCCGTGTACTAACATAGGATGATGATGATGAAGAAAATGAAACACCAGACAGAAGGACATCTTAAGCCATTTACTGACCGGCGGTGTTACAGAGCGTAACGTACGATTCGCAGCGGGGATGATTCGTTCCGCCGCCGTCTACTAAACTCGTGTTGTTGCTCGAGTTGTTGCGAGCCTCTCTTCCCCGCTCGAACGCTCGCTGCGTAACACGTTACATTACGCCCAGTAACACGGCCCGTACGCGGCCTAATATTGGAAAAGTTTAGTAAATCAATCAAATAATTTTCTGTGTTCTCAACGTAAACCTCAACAGCCTGTATTGGTCCACTGCTGGACGCAGGCCTCCCCCTGATAAGCGCCTTATTGGCTTTTATCTCATGGGGGTAATGTACATAATACCCACGCTGGGCATGCGGGTTGTGGATCGCAGTTCGGTGGTAGAATTGTTCTGTAAGAGGCGCTGCTGCCCGCCCCCGGTGAAAATCCCTTTGTCGCCATACGACATCATACGACATACGACACCCGCCCAAGTTTGGTTGGTGCAATTTCTAAGCCGGCACCAGACAGCTTATTCTGGTTTATTCATCAGTGTTTTGGTTTTGGCAATATTAGTACATAGCATTTTTAATGTTTTACACGATCTTAATAAGCAAATAGATAAGCAGGTCACCAAAACAAGTCTCTCCATCTTTCGATCACACAAAAGCAAGTCCCGATTTCAGTTTAATTAAATAAACAGGCTCGGCGTTTGACGGCGGCTCCAAACACTTCGTCATAATTAAATCAATGCTGAATTAATCGCTACGGAGCGAAGGTCATTCATTTCGTTATTATTTCCGTAACTCGCCATCTTGGATGATTCGCCATTATTCATCATTAGGCTTTTCAGCGTTGACTTGTCATTTTAGAAGTTTGTTTTGAGATCTTTTAACGGGTGTTTTCTACCAAAGCTTTCTACTAAAGAAATATACTGAGAAGCATTTACTGACATAAAAGCCCATTCAGTACGCTTAGTACCAGTGGTACCAGTGTGCACGGTTCCGGTTCTTCCTGTTTTCCCCCTTTGACAAAAACCCCTTAAGGGGAAAACTGGAAATTAAAAAAAGGGTGGTTTAAATTACGAAACACGTTTTCGAGAGAGATAGTCGCTTACACGTACAAAAAGAATGAGACAATACAATATTCCATGAAAATAGTCTCTGTCAAAACCATTCGAGAACTCCAATCGAGTTCGTATGCAACAAATATCTATTGGCCTGTTGCCAATTAAACTCTCTCTATCCGGCAGAGGCGCTGCAAGGTGCCACAAGTATGGAAAGAGACGATATTTTTTTTATCCTCGTAAACGAATGCACAACTGGTACTTTAGGGGCTCAGCCAACCAACGCGGTATATGCTACCCGGAGCGGTGGCGAAATCGAAGTGGGTAGGCGGGTCTATCCTAATGTCACTAAAATACTCGAGAGAATGCCACGGACCGCACGAATTAATTCTAAGCGAAAGTTGCCGCTTTCGCTATGGGAAGCAAATATCGCGATATTTTGAACAGACCGAATACTGAAAAAGCGGACTTCCGCCTGCTTTTAAGTCCGAGATAAGTTAAAACAATATGAAATGAAATATTCGATATTATATTCGTTGTTCTATCTCCTCTCCTATCGACTTTGCTAAAAATAATGTCGGTGCATACCATCGTGGATCTTTTAAAATTTATGCATGCAATAACCTCCTTTCTTTGTAAATACAAGTTCCAACGTGTTTCTATTAAGTATCTGATTGTAATTTTCTGACTGTAAATAAATTAGCCTTATTATCGAGCACCTATATAAGCAACTTTTTTACGCTGTCTTGGTAAAAATAATATAACACGGAAAGTGGTTTGAAGATTTTTGTACGGAGGTGGCCTTAATATTTGTATTTTTACACAATCGCCGCGCGTTAAAATAGCCAACTATATTTTTTCTTCATAAGTGAAAATCTCAGAAACCTAACGCTTTATTAAATTATGTTTTAGAAGATTTTTTATTTGTTTTAGTAACTTTTATTGTGCGCGGCAATTTTGAAAAAAAAAAAAAAACAAAATGATGACCGATGTTAGGTACGGCCAAAATCTCCCAAAACCCCTTTAGTAAAAAGTACTGTAAGTTGGTAAAGTAACAAACCGACGAATCCCCGAAGAGAAGCACTGGTTCTCGGTTACAATTACTGAATTGAACGGATTTCAGATCGGCTCGGCACGTAGCCCTGTTCTGTAGACAAGTGTCTCGAAGAACAATATATAGCCACGTTTTGGCGATCCATAATCACAATTCTTGTCTTCAGCGAACAGAAGGAGCTTTCAATTAAATTATGACTTCACGCGAGTAAAAACTAAAGCTGACCAAACCAACGTATTATTTTGAGTTGTGGACGCGACGCACTGATACCCCCGGGGAGGTCAGGCAGAACCCACGCGCTTTGACAGCTTAACGTGCTTTCCGGTGGTTGGATGGCGTAAGCGTAACAGCGCCGTGTGTTTTGACGTGACAACGTCTTATAATTCGATATAGCCGGCTGCACGCACGATATATTCTATTCTATTCTATTCTATTCCTCATGCGGCGTTACCTCGCTCTTTTCTTAAGACGTTGTCACGTTCAACTATCGTCAGTAAACCGACTTTACAGACAACCAATTTTTTGACGTGACAACGTCTGATAATTCGATAGAGCCGGCTGCACGCACGAAAAAACATGACGTCATGCGGCGTTACCTCGTCATGCGGCGTTACCTCGCTCTGAGGCGTTCCATGTAAGGCTTGAAGTGCAAGCGAGAGCGCTCGACATCCGTCTCTCTCCTACTTGAGTGAGCGATGCGTCTGCGTTGTCACGTTCAACTATCATCAGTAAACCGACTTTACAGACAACCAATTTTTTGATGACAATTAATGATTTTAGCCAACTAAATCACAATTAGGATTCTTGTTGAAGCCCCTCTTAGTCAAGCTATCATTTGTCTTGATTTTGATCTTTATTGAGACTGTTACAATTAACGGAGTTCTTTGATAGATAAATCAGACAATTTGCAGCTGTCCGCTAACTTTAACGTTTTATATGAAAACTTCTGTCAAAACACCAATTAAAATGTTATCATAAAATTATCTTTCTGAATAACATAATGCCTAAACCTCTGCGCTCATTAATCCAATACCGGTACCTACCACACAGCACAAAAACGTGCATTGAAATATACACGTTATCTTTAGATAATTTTACAGTAACAAAATGCCTTCCCACAAGCTCCAAACGAGCGTTCCGCGCTGTATATCATCTTCATCTCATGCCGTCAATATAAAATTAATCTAAAAAATACGAGTTAGAGCCCATATTTCAATGCGTATTTTCGTGCTGTGCTTTTCAGGTGAGCGACAATCTCAAATAATTTTCGCGTTGTCCACCACTTGTCTACCCCCGGGTCCGCTTGCGGGAGGTGGTAGCGGGCACCGGTGGTGAGTGGCGGTGGTGGCCAAGCCCGCGTCTAAGACAAGAGCCGGTTACCTCGTCGCCTTGGTAATGAGGTGGGCTGTAGAGAACACAAAGCAGTGGCTAGGCTCGCTTTAGGAGCTTCAGATATTAATTGAAGTTTTATTATAGGCATAGTTAAGTGAAAGTAATCTTGTTGCAGCTGTGATGATGATGATGCCCGAATTTTGGTCATGGCGGCCAATCTCGCCGAAGACCAGCCAGGTGCGCAGAACACATGTGTGAGCTTGCACCCTGTGTTTGCTCACACATATGTCTTGCCACTCTATTCCATCACTCTCATAATCAGATGGTACGGCAGACCAATACTACCGGGGAGAGGTTAGGCGCAGGACCAACAGCTTAATGTGTTTCCCGAGGCACACCAACTTCCTGACTCCGGGCTGCTACTGTGGTTTTTTCTTGCTTGATAAATCCCAATAACACAAATCTAGGCACGACCTGGGATTTGAACCCGGGACCTCATTATCAGCGGTTGGAGTCGCGGCCGCTTGACTAACGAGCTGTAGGTGCTGTAGCGACCTACCTACTTCTTCTTACTAGTCGTTTCATAAAAACTTTACTTTATAGGTTTCTTCTAGAAGTTATGATTTCTTGAATTTTTATAAATAATAAAATAAATAATGCTGGACAATCCGCACAGCATCATCTAGTCCCAAGCTAAGCAGAGCTGGTGTTATGGGTAGGTACTAGATGACTGATATACATAATACATATAATACATTACATACCTATACACAGATATTTTGTATTATACATAGAAACGACCGGAACAAATATTTGTACATCGTACAAACATTTGTCCCAAGGTGGGAATCAAACCCGCAACCTCCTGCGCCGCAGGCGAACCTTCGCCCGCCGCGCCACCGAGGTCGTCATTATGCTCGTTTACTTTGTCTTATAAGAATAATAATGTTAATACATAAATGAATATCTACCGACAAGGTTCTCCTACTGAAGTAATTTCTCTGCAATCTGCACCAATTACTGAATGCAATTAGTAGACGCAGACCAGGGACAGGTTGATTCAACACCAACTCAACCTTATTGCTCAGGGAATAGAGGTCATTTTTTTTTGGGTGAGCTGTATGATAGGACCTGAAATGCGATAGTTAAAAATATATACAACTAGCTTCTGCCTTTGGCTTCGCTCGCATTTTTCCAAGTTAAATAGTAGCTTATTTAATTCCAGAGCCAGAACTTCACGAGCTACTTCATAAACTACATTTCAGCCCGATCCATTTGAGTTACAAAAGTTTTCTTTAAAGGATGTACATTTTATTCGTACACCTAAATTAAATATTCAAAGAAAACAATAAATTTTTACCGTTTTCGAAATAAATAAATAATGGTGATTATAAAACACCCAGACTCGGAACATAAACTACATAGCATTCAAACGAACATAATTGTCCCACCGCAGGAATAGAACTAAAACCTGCGTCCCAGCCGAGCCTTCACACTGCGCCATAGACGTCGTCTACTACAGTACTGTTACATTAAAACACGAACAGAGTTCAGAGTTCTTAGTACCGGTGGTGTACATTTTGAATTCGAAGAAAGTTATCGAGACTTAGAACTAGAGTTTGTCTCGAGTCCAACTTCGGCACTTCCTATGCAAAACCAAAGCGAGTCCATCGGAATCGATTATTGTAATCGATGTGATTCGATTATCGCCTTCAAAGCTCATCGAGTCGACATCGATTGTCAGTGGGGCTAGAGAGCTGGCGTCGAGGCGGGAAGGGTCTGAATCCGACGCAACTGCGGCTCAGCTCCCTTCTGTGCAACTGAGCTGCCTTTGGCTGCCTTTTTGCGCCACTCATTTTGTTCCCCATTGCTTTACTGCGAATAGTTGAGCAACGGGGCTTCGCTTCTGTGTAAATTATTTTGTTCTCCTTTACTCAATAATTTTAAACGAAACATAGACAAGACTAGGTAGTCTTTAATAACAACAAAAATTACGTCTGCGACGGAGCAGGTTGCGGGTTCGATTCCCGAAGTCTCTCCCGAAGACTCCTACGAGTCAACTCGGTCCGAGATTTGCCCGAGCAGATACTTCGTATCAATGCGGTTTTCGTCTTCTCTTACGACATCCACAGGCTGAGTAGGAGGGGTCAATTCTTCGTCGCCGCGACCGCCGTGCGCCACGGCATTAAAATACGGATTGTGGTGTTGATTACCATAAAAGATTCAAATCTGAGATCATAGACCCTTATAACTCTATGGCTGAACTCATCACCGAAGGCACAGTACATTTGAACCATTGATAATATTCGTTATCGTGACGTCTTGATTTTTCTCTGATTTTTCTATGGGGTTTGGTACAGCGCCTCTATCGTGCAGACATGGAACATGCAAATTCCATATAAAAAGGAGACGTCTGGATACTATCGTCAAAGGGCTCTGTTCCATGGCTTCATAGCTCCATCTTGGAAAATGAAAGCAGTTTAGTCTGGTTAAGTCCGGAATGAAGAATCACCGTCGGTTACATTTGCATGCAGATGAGCGCCCGAGGCGAACGAAAACACGATTAATTCTACGTCTTTTCATTTACTGGGGATGCTTGTTGCTATGTTGTGGTATAATCGAAGGGTATAAATAAAGATGGAGGTCTCAAGGTGGTGGACGCTCGAAAAAACAAGAAAGACTTACAAAGGTAAGTCATTTGCTAAAACAATCTACCAATCAATTGTCGTTTAGGAGTCGATTGAACTTATGGACTTTTTACGTAAATCAACATTATGTGGATAGACTCCAAAACTACAATTGACTCAAAGTTTCTTTTAGACGGTTTGAAGATTGTAAGCCATTTGCTATAAAGCAAATGGCTTACAATGTGCGCAAAACTTCTTGTCCTAACTCGCCTGTAGAACCTACAAAATAGTGAACTCCCGTTTTTGACGTGACAACGTCTTAAAATTCGATAGAGCCGGCTGCACGCACGAAAAAATATGACGTCATGCGGCGTTACCTCGCTATGAGGCGTTCCATGTAAGGCTTGAAGTGCAAGCGAGAGCGCTCGACATCCGTCTCTCTCCTACTTGAGTGAGCGATGCGTCTGCGTGGTCACGCTCAACTATCGTCAGTAAACCGACTTTACAGACAACCAATTTTTTTTTCTGGCGTCACTTACCAACTTACTTTTTACAAGGTCTGTATGGAGTATGGAGTTCACGAAAAGTTTTTTGTATTCGTATTTCGCACACGCATATTCAAGAGCGCCATATGTAAGGTAGCAAGCAACTCTGTGCTAAGTAAGGCATTTCTCACTGCGCTCGTCCTGGTCATCGCTTTACTATGCGAACGCACTGCGTCGTCGATTACAGATCTGTGATTGGTCCATCTCTGTTGCCATGTTCCTTTTATTGTTTGGCGGATTTGCTCATGACATAACTATTAAAGCCTTTGTTTTATTGGGCGAGGAAATTCGTCTTCGAATAAACTGGTCTCGGGGGGGACCAGACTTATGTGGGACTTGACGTCCTGAGAAGGACGTTATACCCACTAAAAACCTCTCCAGTGTCTCGCCATTTTCGCGAAACCACGGGACATTTAATCATCATACTTACGGCCACTGCTGGACGTGCCCCTCCCAAACAAGGCTTTTTATCAGGGCTTATTCATCACGCTGGGCAGACGGTTTGAAGATTGCAGGAGATTGAGGTGGTGCAAAACACAGAAGAAAGCTGCTGCTGGTGGGTCGCCTCAGTCGACTCTTACAGCACCCAAGGACTGAGTTGGAAGGGCTATTCTTACGCAACGACCGCCACGTCTCCTCCCTATTTGTAATACCTACCTTAATAAGCTCAAGCTAGTTCTTTTATGCTGGCTTTTTCCGAAAAATATATAAAAACCCTATAACCCGTGTACCTATCTCTAATGATCCATTTTCGACAATGCCCTTTGATTCCCGTTACAAGCTGCCCCTCTCGTACGAGGCCAGTGGAATCGTCAATGGTATTAGAATGACCATCATCATTGACGATAGCAGAAGGAGCAGTGGTATCAGAATTTGATGTCTTTAGCGGACAGACCAATGCTGGTGTTGCCACCTGTAGTGGCTGAATAAGTGACTGCATTCAATGCGTTTGTGATCAGCTCATGTTAACAAGAGAAAGCTTCAAATCAGGGGGCCCGTTGGCTGGGGGCCCTTTAGAAGAGGCTATTGAATCAGAAGAGACCGCTGTCGAAGTAGGTTCATGAAAAAGCAAGGATGAACGTAGAGGCTCATCAACTAGAGGGTTTGGGGCCCCATAACTTCGACGAGCCTGAATTTTATGGGGCTGATAAGCTCGAGGAATGGTATCTGAAAGGATCAACGGTGCCCTAGCCGCCCTAGAAATGTGTTAGTAGAATGTTGCATGTATGGAAAGGCCCCGTAAGTAGGGGCCCCGTATGGTGAAACGTGTCCGTAATGTTGAGGAGCCCCGAATGCTACATGAGCCCCGAATGCTACATGAGCCCCGTAAGGTGCAGGAGCCCCGTAATGCGAGGGTGCTCCGTATGGTGGTGGGGCTCCGTATGGTGGTGGGGCCGCGTAAGGCTGTGGGACGCCGTAAGATTGAGGGATTGCGTAATGTGGATGGGCACCATAGAATGGATGAGCCCCGTAAGGCAAGGGGGCCCCGTACTGTGAAGGAGCCCCGTAACCTGGAGGGCTCCCATAGCCTGGAGGTGGACCATTAGCAGTCTGGGGTACAAAAGGGCTCGGCGGGGGTCCATAATTAGAAGGCACGTTTGCTTGAGGGGGCACATGAGGAGAGGCATACAGGGGGTCTCTCCTAAATCGATTTGGACGAGATCGCTGTTGAGTAGGCCTGCTTTGGTCGCTATGGTGGTCGATTTGGTAATCTTCTGGACCAACACCTCTGAGGCTCTGGAGGCTGCGGCGGCGTCGCTTGCCCCTTGGGAGGCCGCTACTTGCATCTTTTGTGGTGCTTGTGCAACATCTGTAAATTAATATCTTGCTGCTGAAACAGCAAAGATCTCATAAATCGTTCTGAAGATTAAAATTAAAAACGGCTAGGTACGATCACTTAAAGTTTACCAACATTTTCAACTCCTAATTTCTGCTAGAATTGATTGTGATGTCGAGTCTGTGTTTGCTTTTAGTTAACCGGCAATCAAAGAATATACCTATACAAATAACAACTAGTATTTACTATAGAAACAGTTAAGCTAACTGCAGACTGTTGCAAAACAATTAACAGGTAGCTAGATCACTGATTGGATGATCAATGCCAGTCGTCACGGCGTCCCCGCTACGCTGGCTGCATTGCCCCGCTGCTGTGGCACTGCTGATGCGCTGCGCCAAATACCATAATCTCGGGACACGCGTCGCTTCGACCAGATGAGATAAAATTTACCCCCTGTTGTTAAAATTAAATGATTACCTAAGTAAGTTAATAAACAACTAAATCGACACCATAACTCAGTCATAACTCACTCTTGGGTAGCTGAATAAACAAGATGTATTTAATTTCTTTTTGTTAATTCTAAAAAGGATGTCAAGTAAATAGGTACATATACAGAGTGTTATTCAAATCAGTGCAAGTGGGCCGTAGTGAAGGAGGTCATTCACCTGCTACCACAGATTAATATTCAGTGAACGAATTTTTTAATTTTATTACTAATAATACTTTATTACTGTACTGAGCCATCCCAAATATCACATCATTAACGACGAATGACAGCTCACCACTAATACCGACGCGACGAGGTCATTAAGTTGCTTTATGTGTGTGTGTGCGGCGACCTCAAAGGTAAAACAACGGAGGGAGCACACGTGCATAGTTCTGTCTCTTTAATAAATTCGGAGAATTATTAACAATAGGTAGGTACCTATCCCCACGCCAACTCCATAGATTAATCGTCAGCAAAGTCGGAATACGTAGATTCCTAGTACTTACGCTTTTCTTTCGTCAGATTAGCATTTTACTACTTACGTAGTTATGTAGTGGATTTTACCTTAGGAAATGACAAGAAAAAGGTAGGTGGGTATTTAACATAGATATAAGTAAAATTCTGTAAAATTCCGAATTTTGCTTACATCGTAGTGGTGGTGTAGGGATCATCTGTTTGGACAGACTATTTAAATGTATTATGAGCTTGAAAAACAAGTCGGGAGATTTTTTTCGGGAAGGTTTAAATATTGACCTTAGACCTGTTGGACCTATTTTATATTATTCTGTGGCACCAGCAGAACGTCCCCTTTCGGTATGGCGCACTAATATGACTAACACCTCATCTAAGTAATCATAAAATCATAGACACCCCATGTAAGATTTCTTGCAGCATTTTCTGCAACAAGGATACACTATAGGGGGCCTCCTCTTCGTAGTCATCGTGAGATTCGAACAATTATTGTACTGTCTGTCCTCGGTGAGCCCCGCATCTTGTCGACGGCTGGCCACTTGCTTCTTCTTTTTTTTCCCCTCGCCCCACCTGTAAGTAGATTGCGTGTTGAGTGAGACGACCTCAGTGTTTCGAACCTATAGGGAAAGAAGAAATTAATTTACTAACTCGCTTCCCCTCAGCCAATTTCATACAAATGTTCTACATAGTTTTTGTTGCGAATTTGAGCGTAACCTCCACCTCTGATTGCCTCTGAGTGCTATACGAGTGAGCTTTGTCCCACCTCTGTGTGCATACGTGTGTTGTGTACCTCACCTCACCGTTACAAAATCGAAGAGGAGTGTTCGAGGCAATTTTTGTAAAGCGGTTTCCTCCTATACATATCACGAGTATGTTCGAACTGTTCGAAGCCCTAATGATGCAAAAATCCGCCTACGACACAGAACACTTTATGAGATTCCGTGAGTAGTCGTGAGATTTTGCCGGAACACCCCCTATTTCACGTGAGATTTAAAAAAAATGGTTTTTAATGTAGGTACATAAGTTAAGTAATGCATGTAACACTTCTGAGAACGTTGTCTAGAATCACAGTGACAATTTAACAATTTACACTTAGTCTTACCGTTACAATAACAATTACCGAGATAATCTTTGTTCGTGGGTTTTAATTCTTTCTGCGTTCTACAAGGAAAAAATTAACTAACTAAAAGAAAGAGATATTGATACATTTTCCACATTTTTAGATAAATTACTTAGCTTGATAGGACAGAAATACTTACGAAATTTTATAATAATCACCGGAAATTTTAATATGGACTAGACGAGATAGGTACTGTTCAATTGTAACCACCAGCACGACTGACCGGCAGACTGACTGCTGACTGCTAGAACACTATTATGAACAAGTTGTAAATAAACCTACACGAGAAATAAATAATTCATCTACTTGCATAGATAGATAGATAGAAAATACTTTACTTATGTACCTTGGGGCTAGATAATGCTGTGTGATTTGTCCAGCATTATTTATTTATTATACCACGCAAAGACAGGAAACAAAACTTAGAATACAGGAAGTATAAAGGGTGGCCTTATCGCTATGAGCGATCTCTTCCAGGCAGCCTTGGGATCGACTGGACATGAAAAGAACAAAATAGACGATGGCACAGAATAAATCTATTTCGATCACAGAATAGAGAATTCTAATTCCGTGATTTAGAAACCAAATACTTACACTAGGTACATACCTACAATCTAGATAGCCTACAAACATTAGAATAAACTTACATAAACATAAAATAAGGTCGTCTAACTTTTACAAGGATAAATAATGCTGATGAAGCAGTTTTTGGAAGAATGGAAGTGATTTTGCACGTCTGATGTCCAGAGGGAGAACATTCCACAGACAGGTAGCTTGTACAGTGAAAGATTTGTCATAGATAGAGGTGGTGTGAGCAGGTACTTTTGAGATGAGAGTTTCAGAGGAACGCAAAGAGAGCGAGTGAGAGTCTGAGAGGAATTCGAAGCGTTCCTTGAGATAGAAAGGGCTCGGAGGATAGAACAAGATACTGTACCTACAAGAGGGATAGTGTGAATATTCCTGAGAAGTCGGATGGGCAACCACTTGAATTTAGCGCGATATTCGGAAACGTGGTCATATTTGCGAAGGCCAAATATTTATTTATTAATTATAGACGAGCAGCCTGTGGCTGAGTGTCTATATCACACAGTGTTGAATTAAGTCATTGCGTCACTTTTTTTAGTTTGTTTTTGTGTAACCAGTTGTCAAGTTTATTCTTGAAGGTGTTTGTTGATGTGGCTGCTATAATGTCTTCTGGTGGTAGGTATATTATATATTATAAACCTCATGTTGAAATTTTGGAGGCGCTCAAGCTTGTTTAATTGATCTTCAGTGAGGTCCGGATAGCAAGCGTCGGCGTAATGGAGAATGGGAAGCAAAAGGGACTGGGCAAGAGTAACCTTGAAACTACTACAATTAAACTACAATTAAACCCAGGTTTATGACAGATTTTGACACACCGTCAAATGAGATAGGAGATAAGGTCACCATGTCTTATTCTTGACAGGCATTTGAATTGGAAGGACCATGTGAACCAGGTGTGCCAACGGCTGAGCAGATTTGTATTAACTCTTAAGATGGTTCGTCAGACTGTTTCATTTGACGCCGCTCTAGCTGTCTACCATGGTCATGTGTCTTCGGTCCTAGGGGTTGTTACTGTGGGGCAACTCAGTAGATGTCGAGAGAGTATTTAAAATTCAAAAAAGATGCCTTAAACAGGATCTTGGTTCCTTGACAGTTGCAAGCCTCTCTGTAGGATCCTACCTCTAGCCTGCATGTATATTAGGGAAATTTGTCTATTCGTAAAATCACATCCCACCTACTTTCAAAAACGTAGCGATGTGATAACCTGGCAAACAAAGCGTAAATTTAACAATATGCTCTACAAACACCAGTGCCTTAAAGATATATATAAAAGAAATGTTTATAACATGTGCATCACTATCTACAATAAATTACAGGAAGAATTACATGAACTAAATGGAAATATATTTAGGAATAAGTTAAAGGATGGCTACTTGAAAAGTGTTTTTATACGGTGAACGAATATTTGGAAATTTGAATCGTAACATACATGACTAATATAATTTAATATAATTATAATAATATGACTTTGGAAGGGTCTTTGTTTTGGACAGAATTGTGAATAAAGCGGCGTTGGGCGTCCCTACTCACCTTGTTACACAAATTTCATCGCTCTATATATTATTTAGAAAGATTCGCTTCCAAAGGACACTTAGCTTTAAACTTGGCCACGTTCTTGCGATGGATATCCTGTTTTATGTCATCTGTGAGCCAAGGCGCTGGCAGATGCTTCAGTTTTATTTTTCGTAGCGGCGCATGTTTATCATACACGTGTATAAGGCTAAAATTGCGTTGTGTTATGATTTTGGGCTTGGCCTTCGGCGGGCGAATTTTATAGAATATGAATATAGGTCGTGATAAGAAAAGGCGTCCGCGGGGCGCTGACCGTGCTTATGCACGTTATTGACGGAAGAAACGAGGATAAGGTTTAGAAGAGAAGGATTGCAGTTTGGAAAGTGGTGCTTACTTAGAGGAAGAACGTTAAGATTATTGGAGGAAGCAAGGGATTCTAAACTACGAGTACGAAAGTTATGTTTGAGCAGGCACGTGTTAAGATCACCCATAATTATAGTGTGATTGTATAAAATGGCAAAATCCTCGAGAAATTTAATTAAATGACAAAAAGAAGTTAACGCGAAGAGAAGGACTGTAATAGACTCCTAGAAGGACTTTGGTGTGCAAAAGGCTAATTTCAAGAAAAAGATGTTCTTCCGCACCCGACAGTGGCGGTGAGGGGGACGTGCTAGCTACAGAGTAAGGAATATGTGCACAGAGATATAAAGCCACACCTCCGCCACCACAATGGACGCGGTCGTTCCTTATAAGAACGAATCCGGGGAGTGAGTATGACGTGGATGGAAGGGCAGGTTTCAAGAATTACTCAGATACTTAAACTGCGTCAGTGGTTTTGAGGTCAAACGACGCCAGCATATCCGGGTGATGAGCAGGAATACTCTGTGCGTTGATGTGTATAACGTTGAAAATCTTCGGACAGTCAGAAAATGGGACTCTAGGGACTCGAAAAGAGTAGGAATGCTGCTAAAGTTGACATCAGAGGTGCAAAGTGAGGAAGACGAAAACGATGTGAGGAACTCATCAATCCTCATTAAAAAATGAAAATCTGTCCTTATTAAGACTATACACAGCTCGCTAACCAATCGTTTTTGGAAGAAGCTTTCCCGAATCTGCTAAAAGTAAGACCAATTGCGAAAAAAGGTGGACAAGCCGGAAGCCCAAGTAGCTATAGACCCATAGCACTGTTACCTACCGATTCCAAGATTTTTGATAAAACCATGGCAAGCCGCGTAAACAATTTCCTCGAATAATTTACAAGAACAAAATTAAAAATTTTAAAAACAGAATTTCATGAAACATGGCTAAGAACACTCGGGATAGAATTATCTATGACACAAAAAAAAACAACGAAAATCGGTTAATCCGTTTGGGAGCTACGATACCACAGACAGATACACAGACAGACACGTTAAACTTATAATACTACTCTCTTTTTGCGTCGGGGGTTAAGAATACTGACTTTCGACGGTTTTAGAATAAATAGATCAACTAAACTAGCGACCTATTACTTTGTGCAAAAAAATTAGGAAGGATATACTTAACTAACAAAAAAAAATACGGAATCGGGCTATTTCTTCACATGACAAAAGCATACGACAAAGTAAATCACAATATATTCCTTCAAAAGTTGTACGGTGTTGGTATTACAGGAGTTGCACATAAGTGGTTTAAATCATATCTACATGATAGGAGACAGTTTGTGCAGCTACTTACAATACTTTTTTACATTTTAAAAGTTGATAGAAATGCCAACCAAAATTAGACCATGTTATCCATACCTTTGTATTAATCCTTATCCAAATAAATCATTTCGTATTCGAGACTGTTTTAATTCCTGTAGATTACACGTCGAATTATTCAAATCGGACATTCCATTCAAAAGATATAATGAATTTGAAAATATCCATCTAAACAAAATACTTAGGCGCTGGGTTCTCCGACCGTACGCCGCCGCATGAGCCGCTCACCCGTCGCGTGTCCGCGGCCGTCAACCTACGAATACTATGTTCGGAAATGCTCGGCACTGGGTTTGCTGAATGTTTGCCTGCGGTGGGCAGTGCGAGTGGGCGAAGGTAACATGCCCCACACGAGGTCGGTCCGTTATCATTTGTAGAAAACTACAAACATTTTGGGAAACGACAGATTTTTGTTTAATTTCATACAATGTAATACCTGTGGTAATACTATGTATGTTGTTCGATGCGTAAGACGACATTTATAATATTATAAACTTATATATTTTTATTTAATAAGTTTTTTTTTTAATTTTCTTGGATAACATCAGAAATTTATCTTTCTTTTCTTCTTCTAAAATTAGCAATATTTTTTCGTCCATTTTGCGCGGAGTCAAGAACGACAGTTCAGGCACTGACGCCACACGCCCGCGATCGACGGGCGGGCGGCGCTCTAGCCGACGCGTCTCCACCGTCGTCGCTCGCACGCGACGGTTTAGAGAACCCAGCGCATAATAGAAAAAGAAACGATACCGCGGCGCCCCGCGTTGTGTCTGATGTGACCCCACGTAGCACAACGAAATAAAACCTACTTATGTCCTGCATAAAGAGGTACATCAACTACATTTATCCCAAAATGTTTAAGAAATAAATGTCCACCCGTGTGAAGCAGGGATGGGCCGCTAGTGTGCAACAATTATAATGAACAAACACGAGGGCATTGCTAAGGTGGGTGGACCCAATGGCACCTAATTTTAGCCTTCCGCTCATTTCCCCTTTTTTACTTTGATCGACGGTCCAGTAGGTATAATTAAAATATACCATATATATAGATTAAGTTAGTAAGTAAGTACCTAAGAACTAATCACAACATAGACCTATTTTATTTAAAATTATTTGACGTTGTAAATACCTATGCCATTAACAATTAGTACCTACACAATAAGCATGCCTACCTTTTGTGACAATTTTCTATTACTTACCTAAACATAGATTAAATTGATATACTTAACCAAAATACCTACCTAATTGTAGCGCCCTGACAGGGTTTTTATGCATTGTGTACCCACTACGACCTACACCTAAGAAAAACATCTGTATGCATAAAATGACAATAAATTATATGAATATGAATGTGAATATGAAAATGAGGTCTTACCTTGGACAGTTCTCCGGTTTCATGGTCGATTTTAACACCCTTTTCTTTTTTTTGTCCTTCTTTTCTTTCTCCAACTTCTGCTGTAATATCCACTTGTCCAGCTCCTGTTGTATTTTTGCCTTATTCAATTCTGCAAGTCTCTTCTTCTCATTCAAATGTGAATCACCCTTGCTCTGCAGAAACGCTGCTATCTCCGCCATATTCAGACTTACTTTATTCCTTCGTCTAGTATCGATATTCGCGTCATTTTTTGAAGCTATTATGTCCGTTCCGTTTCTTTCTTTCAGCTGTTCTTTTAGTTGATTCATGTATTCGATTCCGAGGATTGCTTCAGTGTCGTTGTTTTTCTTGAGAACAGCGATGGATTCTTTGATTGCTTCATTGATTTCTTTGAAAAGTTCACCTTTTTCTTTCACGAGGGCTGCATAAGTTTTGTTTTCAGGGAGAGAGTTTGCAAGAACTTGGAATATGATTGATATTTCTATTGCCAGAGTTTTGTACATTTCCATTCTGATAGAGTGGTTTCATGCGTTATTTTTATTTGCTGGGCAATGTACTTGCTAAAGTAACATGGCGAACTGGCGAACGAAACGACCTGAACACTGGATTATTCTGTCCGTGGGTTCGATTTCGTAGTACCTCAAAATGATTATTATTACGAGTATCACCGGTAGTTACGGTTATTTCCCATAACATATCACCGGTAGTTACGGTTATTTCCCATAACATAACTGTGTACAAGTAGGTATAGGTAAAATAACGACAAACTTTTCTGTAAATTACTTAAAATCGCAGAATATAAATGCAGCGTTTTCGAAATTATACTTAGTCTTGCTTCACGATTAAGGTTGATGGTTTCGTGTTGGCGCGAATTTAATTCTTTAGTAATATTAAATTTTTTCTGCTTTCTGCAAGGAATAAAGCTAGGGGAAAAGCAAATTACCGCAAATTGTGTACCATTCTCTATTGAAAAAAATTTGGTTGTTTGTAAAGTAGGTTTACGATCGAGATGTTTACGTGATAACGTCTTATTGGTGAGACAAGTTTCACGGAATGACTGGCAGCGCTCGAGATGAGACGGGAGATCGGTCCGTCTCTCTCTCGTTATACCTGCGATCGCGCTCGTGAGGTTTTGGTGTGACACAAGTTTCTGAACACGTCACCCGACTAAAACGATTTTAAAGACGTTATCACGTCAAAATCTTACTTCAATTTATTATTATTTTTGGAGCATTTGGGAGCATAAAATATTTTGGGCTAAATATCAACATTTTCCCAAATGCTTGCAAAATACATTTAAGTCGAGTTCTGTTCTATCATGGGTTCATAGAAAATAGTTTATGATTGGCGGCAAATTACTTTTCAGTTAGTTTTAATCCCTGTAGAAAATGTAGATCAAAGAAAATAAAACGTCCTCCTCCAGGTGTAGCAAATGAAAATAAAACGTCAAGTGAGAGTAGACTTGCGCACTAAAGGTTCCGTATGACCTTGTGTCTTGTCAAATTATCGTGATTCTAGGTCAACGGGAAGTAGGTAATAGGTTTTGGTCCATGGCGAGAATCATAAACTTTTTTTGTGCATAAACTACAAATTTACGGTTTCTAGATTTTCCCTTTATTTGTGCTATATGATCTGGCTTCTTACTAAATTTTATAATTCTAGGTCTACGGAAAGTACCCTATAGGTTTTGGTAATTTTTCTCTTTACTTGTGCTATTTATAAGACCTTGCTTTTCACCAAATTTCATGTTTTTAGGTCTACGGGAAGGAGTTAAGTACCCAGTTTCAATTAATTATAAATTTCAAAGGAAATCACATGCACACAATACATGTGATTCCCTTGGAATTTCAAAATATTCGGACATAAACGGCTGTAACTTTTGAGTGCGTTGACTTAGAAGTTTTATTCATATTGCGGTTCCAAGAGGTTACGGACGTTAATTTCAACTCGAGACGTCCGCGCGTTCCTGAGAAAAAGGAGTTGACAGACGGACAGACGGACAGACAGAAATACAGACAACAAAGTGATCCTATAGGGCTCCTTTTTTCCTTTTGGGGTACGGAACCTTATAAGCCACAATATAATTTGAATCTCGAGCCAACACGAGACGATCGACCTATATGAAATAACATGTCAACCTTTATTTGATCACACGAATTGTGTGGGTACTTCTGACGTCCACAGTGATTGTGTGGTTTTATTACTGTTGTAATTTCGCAATAGTTTTGTATGAACTACCGAATCGGCATTGGTTGGATATCTACCTGATTGCTAGCTGGTGCCATTTCAAAACTCTGCAATGCAGGGAAGGTCACTAGCTTCTGACCGCGGTTTCGTTCGCGTTTTACGGATAAAAGTAGACTATTAATTCCTGGAATAGGAACAATCATGAGAGAAATTGAATTGCGTATGATTTCACTAATTTCCATAATATTCGGTTCTAGGATCTAAAATATGTTCTGTAAACAAAAGCAGTCCATTATTTCTTACCTAGTTTTGTAAAATACTTAGGTAGCAAATGTTTTACGAGACTGGTATCCAGATCTATCATGGATGGAGTCAGTAGTTCCGTTGACCAGATCCACGAGTTATTTTATTGGATGTGATTCATCCGAGCGTAGATACTTTTAACAAAAAAAGTAACCTTTAAAAGTATTTTACTACTAACTACTTGTGTTAAAAGTATCTAAGTAGGCCTACTTAAAACATTCAAATACTATATACTATTGTAAATAATTCTTCATGAAATAATTAAAAACAATAATTCTCACAAGGTGAAAAAGGCGCCGGTACCTACCTAGTAAACGAATTTAAAATACTTGGAGTAACTACTGGGGCTTAATAGACATTGTCGAAGAAAAGGTAGGTACCTCTCCGCCTGTAAAGCAAGGCCATGAATGCTCGTAACAACCTATGCTTGTCAAACATGGCCTCTATCGAAAAACTCGATTGAAAAGCTTAAAATATGTCAACGCGGAATTGAGGGCAGCTTCACGGGTGATGAGAGAAAATACCGGAAAAGGAACTGCAGCGAATTTTAGGTCTCCAGTGGAAGTGGGCGGGCCACATACAGAGAGTTAAAGACCACCGCTACACTCAAACTATCACAAATTGGTCACCTCGAGGAGAGAGACGTGGGTGTGGTAGACCACTCAGACGATGGGACGTAGACCTAAGGAAAGTAGCTAGAAATCTTTGGCAAAGAACTGCAAAAGACAGAACGGCGTGGACCGTGGAAAAACTTGGAGGAGGCTTTTACCGCCCTAGGCGTCGTACGGCGTACGGTCCGTACACAGAAATAGATAGTACAGATTAAAACAAGCTAATCGAAGTTAATTTTAAATAGTTAAAAGTCAGAAGTTTTAGTAAATAGCATGGTAATCGCACTAATATTATAAATGTGAAAGTTTCGATGGATGTATAGATGGATGGATGTTTGTTACCTCTTCACGCCAAAACTACTGAACGGATCAGGCTGAAATTTTGCATACAGGTAAGTCTAACCCTGGAATCAAACATAAGCGACTTTTTATCCCATAAATAAGTTCCCCTGGGATAGAAATCACCTTTAAACGTTTATAGAAACAACGCGTGCGAAGCCGCGGGCATAAACTAGTAATATAATAAGGCTGTTTTTTTATTTTACCTACCTTCTTTCTGTTTATGTAAACGGCAACGTTAGAAACGGTCACCTCGACTGGAATATAATCTATATCTACATATACTAATATTATAAAGAGGAAAGATTTGATTGTTTGTTTGTTTGTATTGAATCGGCTCCGAAACTACTGGACCGATTTGAAAAATTTCACTGTTAGGAAGCTTACGTTTCAGGGAGTGACATAGGCTATATTTTATTCCGGAATTCCCACGGGAACGGGAACTACGCGAGTGAAACCGCGAGGCAATCGTCTAGTACTTTTATAAATTTAAAAAACTACTTTTTAAAACCAGCTCTTATAATCATCTAAGACCAAAAAGCTGGGGAAGACAAATCCAACGAACCCAAACTCGACGGAATTCAGTTGTTTGGTTTAGGGGGTCCTATGGCCACCTTGTCTCCATCATCAGACCAGCTGGACAGTACCATAACATTGCACCGCCACCGAACTTACATACAAATGCCAAATTTCAACTAAATCGATTGAGGATAACTGCTGGTCTAAAAAGTTGCAAAATTTGTCTCACACACTTACAGGAGGATAAAAGTTCTGAAAAACGCTTTGATTTTATCCATTTGGTTTTTTATTAACTAAATCATTTATTTTGTTTTTGCCATCATTTTAGCCTTCATCTGTTCTTTCTTCTCCCACCGGTTGATCCTCTTTCGCATTCTCTCTCTGTTCCTCGCGGCCGCCTGCTGCAGCATCAGATGCTTTTGCTTATTCACCTGGAACATCTTGGCCATGTCTGCCACGCTCACGTCGAGTCGGCCATGCCTCATGGCGTCCATGTTCTGGGCCTGGAGAAACGATAAAATATTATTTTATAACTAGCTGACCCGGCAAACGTTGTTTTGCCATATACATAAATTATTTCTAGGTAATTTTAATCGAAACAGAGTGAAAAACATTTACAAAAAAGACGATAATAATTGATTGAAAAATTTAGGGTTGTATGTATTTTTTAATGCCACATTATAGAAAAATAAAACAAAAAAATTTGTACAAAAATTTAAAAAAAATGTTAAGGGTGAACAACCCTTATCACTTAGGGCTATGAAAAATAGATAGTAGCCGATTCTCAGATCTACTGAATATGCATATAAAATTTGGTAAAAATCAGTAAAGCCGTTTTGGAGGAGTAAGGCAACTAACATTGTGACACGAGAATTTTATATATAAGAAGATAAAACTAGCTGACCCGCCGCGAGTTCATTCGCGTGGACTTTTAGTAGTAGTACTAATGTACATCCGAGTAATATAACCCGACGACTACGCGTTTAGAGCCGCAGATAGAAGTTTAGGTAGGAACATAATGACCGGAGAAAGTGAGCAACTAAAAAAACTGTTCTTAGTAGGTGCTTACGTCCTAAACTAAATTTTCATGCAAAATTTCAGCCTCGTAGCTTTTCTAGATAAGTCTTTTCTAAATTTTCTTGATAAGTCAGTAAGTGGCCTAACTTTAACTCCACATCAATTAACCTTTAGGGTGTGAATTTCAAAAAACCCTGAAATCCGTATCTGTTTATTTTAAATCATCTTCCTACGCTACAAACTTTGAAGGGCCAACAGTTACGGTTCTGGAGTTATTATAAACATTACCTACCTTTGACCCCCTCAGAATACGAATTTCCAAAAATCCGTTCTTAGCCTACACCCTGAAAGGAACCTCCATGCAAAATTTCAGCTTCGTAGCTCTTGTAGTTTCAGAGATCTCTTGATGAGTCCAGTTTTCTCTTCTGTTTTATAATATGTAGATTCAATTAGTTTCTGCCCGCGGCTTCGGTCACGTTGTTTTCGGAACAAAAACAGCCTATATTCGTGGGTCCATGTCCATTAAAAAATTAGCTATTGTTCATATTTTCAATTTATCCCAAAAGGGCAAATTTAAGAGGTCAAAGTAGCCTGTGCGTTATTTTAGGAAATAACTATGCAAAATTTGATACCTACCCGTTTAGTAGTTTTGATGTGAATTGGAGTTAGGAAGCTAAGATGCTACGAAACAGACAAACTTAAAGGTGTCGACACATTGGTCAAAGTCGGCTGTAGCCAACACACCCGGCGGCGTTACACGTTAATGTAAAGGACACAGCACAAAAAGATGAATTCGAATACTTACCTATGTGCTTAAACTCGTCGCACACCTGGAAAGCACCAACTTTATATTGACGGAATCAGATAACAGACAGCTCGCGGACCACTGGCTTCTAGCTTGTGGGAAGCCATTTTGTCTCTGTAAAATGTTTTTGCGTGTGGCCCGCGAGCTGTCTGTTTTCAGCTGCCGTCAATATAAAATGCATCTAAGCATAACGAGTAAAAGCCCATTTAGAATGAACATTTTTCCAAGACAAATATTGTTGTTATAGGCTAAAAATATTTGAATCTGCAATGAATACCTGCATTTCTTCAAGGTCTGTTCCATTGACAGTCCTCAGTATATTTTTAAACTCCTTCAACTCATGTACATCCATGGGTTCTGTCACATTGTTCTTCTGTTGGTGGTCGATGGCTGCTTCCACCGCTTGCTTCATGAAGGTGAGGAATTCCTTCTGGATCACCTCTAGATCTTTGGTCCCGGAGGTTCTATAGTGAGGGACCGCTTCATCGCAGAAGACCTGAAGCACCACTGAAATCTGAATAGCGAGTATTTTGTACATTGCAACAATTTATGTTTAAATTTTATAAAAATTGAGTGTTGTTTTATTTTTGCGAGTGTAATTTTATGCTGCTATTTTTATGTAGGCGATTTCAAAATGATTTTTTCTGAATGATTTTATTTCTTTTCATATTCCAACTTTAATAGTATGGAACCTGTTTCTATGACGTTTTGCTTTCTTTGGGACTGGATATAGTTAACCTATGTTTCTTCAGTGTTGAACCAACTGGGCCCAGTCTTCATTCCAAAGTGCCCGCGGTCCTTTGGGGACGGCTTCCGTTAACATAAAACTAAGTCAAATGTAACAAGTTCTTTGCATTCATCTCTTTAACTGAGTTAAGGAGCGTCGATAGAGTTTAACGCATTTACTGCCTCACCTCAGTGGTGCGATTTGCAAAATGAAAATATTAGAGCGACTTAATCAAGGCAACAGCTTTTAATAATAAAGATGGCTCGATTTTTTTATTAAAAGAGCAAATAAAAAGCACCAAGCTCTGAACCATTCTATTGTCTCAAAAGAAACAATTCACCTTTTAAGATATTAAAGAATTTTAAAGAGAATTCTTACAAATGTTTCCTGATGATCAGATTGCAGATTGCAAGAATAAGTTTTTAATAATTTGATTGTTTTGAAAAAGATAAAATTTATTTTACACTGTTATTAGCAAGACAAATTACTAATTCTTTTTGGACTAAATTTTTATAGGACCATCTCAGGATTTTTATATATACCTCTACAATACCTAGCGCAGGAACTTACGAAATCAGTCCATAATTGTCGGAGATCTCGACGAACATAAATAAAAAAAAACACACACGTCGATTAAAAAGGGATCGTGATAACAAAACTGGCAGGTTACGAAAAACAAATTATCGCATCGATTTTCAATTTATTTTTATTATAATTTGATATTAACTATGTACCTACCTAAATGTTACTGAACTGTACTGTATGTGTCCACTATTATTAAAATTATTTTGTTCCATTAACTACTTTTAGTTGTGTTAACTGCCTTCTCAACTTCTGGATTTTATTATTTGTCGTTCCAAGTAACTGCCTGTAATGAGTTGAGCACAGGCGCTCTAAACCACTGCCTATTATTCCACTATGTAACTTTTTCGGGCACAAAGAAGGCCCCGGTTTTTTAGTTTTTTGCTTTCGTCTCGTAACTTCGTAAGCGATGCGTTATATTCCTATAACAAATCACTTACGAGATGATTTCATTAATTAAAATATTTAAAAAAGCTTTCCCGATAAAATCATATATCTTTTCTAAAATTATCTTATAATAAAATCATTAATTAAGTTAACAGATCACAAAAGTTTTAAAAGCGTTGTAGGAAATTTTGTTAACTTTTAAGTGAAAGTTGATAAAATTCTCTACAACCTTGGTTCTATACATTTCTTACCTATGCCTAATGGTTGTCTAGCTAGATATGAGCTCCGAAAACGGTCAATTGTCCACAAACCTAAGTTGACTGGTATAGTACTTTGCGCATTTGACTCCCTCAAGCCTAACGTATGTGTCGGCATAGCTTAGTTTCATGTCCCAGTTGATTTTGTATGAGTTCGGTAACAGTAGCCATCGTACGGGGTCATAAAGGTACACGTGTCATTCTTCTAATCCACGTGTTACTGATTTAATCCCAGAAGCCGTACCTAATCTGGACTTATAGACATGCTCGCTTACTGCTATCGGTTAACAACTGTTTATATAACAAGTGAAACACTAGAGTCAGAAAAAGTCGGTTGACTGAACAAAAATTAGGATATAAGAAGAGCATTTAATTTTTAAAATTTTTGGAATGTAGGAATTGTTTTGCATTTTACTTTGTACTAGACGATCGCCTCGCGGTTTCACCCGCGTAGTTCCCGTTCCCGTGGGAATTCCGGGATAAAATATAGCCTATGTCACTCCCTGAAAAGTAAGCTTCCTAACGGTGAAAGAATTTTTCAAATCGGTCCAGTAGTTTCGGAGCCTATTCAATTCATACAAACAAACAAACAAACAAAAAATCAAACCTTTCCTCTTTATAATATTAGTATAGATAAGCAATATGCATATTCGAGTTCTCTGGGCGAGAGACGAATTAAATTATGTGTGAAAGCTGTCAAAACCACGAACTTCTGGAATTTGTACGTATTGTATTATTTACTAGACGATCACCTCGCGGTTTCACCCGCGTAGTTCCCGTTCCCGTGGGGACTCCGGGATAAAGTATAGCCTATGCCAGACCGTGAATACTTTTCAGGGAGTGACATAGGCTATATTTTATCTTCCTAACGGTGAAAGAATTTTTCAAATCGGTCCAGTAGTTTCGGAGCCTATTCAATACAAACAAACAAACAATCAAATCTTTCCTCTTTATAATATTAGTATAGATATCTCCATAACACAAACTCTGCGTAGCTTGGGGCTAGATGATGCTGTGTGGATTGTCCAGTATTATTTATTTTATTTACTTTCACTAATATTCCTTAGGTTTTGTAAAAATCTTTGTTATAAAAAAAAATATAGCTTTCTAGAATCGAACAAGTTCAACCACGAGATCATTTCTTTTGTACATTTACGCTATCGTTACGAAGCAGGTTCAACCACCCTGGGTGCCTCCAGGACAGATCTCCTTCAAATCTTGGCAGCTCCCGGCCTCTGTCTTGTTTTGGTCAGAACAGCTTACTTCAGACCTTGATAGATATTACAATCTTCGTTAAGGTCTCGTCGTAGGAACATTTGCATCGCGCGGAGGCTTGCGCGTGTCAATCTAGGGCTCCGAGGGCTTAGGGGCTCCGGACACCGTCGTTTGAGGCGCCAGGGTAGGGGAAACAGCTGGGACAGTGTAGCTTTGGTAGGTCATTCATACGACCAGGCTGTGGCGTTCGCGGCGTTAGAATCGACCACACTTTTCGAGTTGGAGCAAATCCCGTCCCAAGCTTTTTTATCCACTAGATAATCTGGTATTCTTTGATGAAATACTAATTCTAAAAATAAGTAGATTAAGGTAGGTACCTAGGTCTATAGAAAGTGGTGGATAGTGGGTTTTCTATATGCAGGGATGAATACCAAATACCTATGTTTTGTTCCTTTACGTGCGTATTGGATTGGGTTGTTTTATTTTTACCATTGCTTTTTTTTTCTTTTGTATTGTACTAAGTAGTTTGTAAATTATGTTAATAGGTAGATAAGCACACTCGAACTTAAATATAAACCTAAGTAGATACATAAAATATATGTACAAGTTTTGTTTTTCTCATTTAAGTGAACTGTATTTATGTTCTTTGAGAAAATAAAGATTCTTTAAACCGATATATTATAGTAAGCCCAGCAAGGTTTCGAAAATTTGTTCAAATTTAATTACTGATAATTTTTCAACTCGCACACAAAAGAAACAGATACCTACATTATAGTATATAATATGTACCTGCATAGTCCATGAAATATTGCATTATTTCATTCAGTCAAAGAAAATAAATGCGTGGACGGAGCATAAATGAACCTACCAGAGGAAGGGCAGCAGAATTCTTCTGTGGCTGTATATCTCCTTTTTACGACGACCAACGCTGCGATCAGCAATCCACCTGCTGGCTGCTTGGCAAAAGAGTTACTTCAGTGAGCCAGCTGCCTTCAGGTACCCAGTGGCACTGAGGTCAGATCGGCATTAGCGAGTTGATTCAAATGACATAATGCTGGAGTTACGCCGACGCCTGGTCTTACACTCCTGAGCCAGGGCTGAGGATCCCGTGGCACTGGTGAAGGCGCCTGACTTTGTGTACACATTCTGGTCATCATTTACAATTTACAACTAACAAAAGTTGGACATATATTTTTTAGGGTGGTCGCAGGTCACAAAAATGTGCAACACATGAATTATGTAGGTATACTATATACTTAAATCCAGCCCAGTCTAACGAGGATCAACCTACATAAATCAAACTCTGTGATAGATAATGTACCTAGGGTACATAGAGATAGATCTACTTATCAATCACAAAATCAGCGGAGTTTACCTAGGTAATCACATGCCACATGTACATAGCTATGAAATCAAACAATATCCCAAAAAATTTCGTCTTCGACGGAACTTGAACCCGTATCCTTCTCTTAGTACGGGAATATGATAACCAACTACACCACGAGGTCAACGTTACGTAGCAGTCGAATATCTCTGGGACTTCATATACGAATTCTAGCCGCCGTTAGCTCTACCTACAGGAAAACATTGAAGTTTATCCAATCCTGTTATTCAAAGACTTAAGTTACATTTAGTTTGTTTGACGAGAGGTGTCGCGTTGCTCAATTCTAAGGGTTTTTTGTTATTATAATGCGTAAGTGGTGTAGTTGGTTAGCACATTTCCGTACTGAGGGAAGGATGCGAATTCAAGTCCCGTCCAAATTTTTGGGATGAGAATTGATTTCTTAGAAATGACTGAGTTTGAGGGCTATACATAAGTACCTCTGACATCTACCTATAGTTACAATTGCACGCAGTCCTACCCTCTCTGCCAGCTCCACGCAGCCACCAGACAGCAATTCTTAGATAATTGCATTGTGAACGTGAAGGCGCCGTAATTTCCAGATTGACTTATTGAATTGTTCGTTTGTTTGTTTGTTGTGAGCGACAATCGACGAATAACGGAAATTGAGTAATAGGACGCGCACTTTGTTTGTACTGGAGTATGGCGAGTAGGGACTTGGGACTTTTCTCTTGTTCTTAAATAAATAAATTATTTGCTCGATAATTCACACGGCAGCGTCTAACTCCAAGCTAAACAGAGCCTCTGCGATGGTACTAGATAACTGATATAGGTACTTAATACAATACGTTACATAGATATTTTTATTACACATAGAAAATACATTTTGGTACGGAATAGTAATCAATCACACACAACCAGCACTGCATGCTCCAAAATAACACTTCCCAGGGTGACTTGCCTTATGTGAAATATAAGATCTGGCGTTTTTTTAATAAATTTATCTTCTCCACTGGAAATACAGCCTTTGGCAGAAGGGAAATCAATTCTGAAGCACCTCATACAAAGTGATGGTTAGTAGGTAGGTACTCAACATTCTGTAGCAGGTATTTTTCTTAGAAATTTAATTGGAAGCTTTTAATTGGAAATCTTTGCTAGTCCTTTTTGTTTGGACAAAGTCATCTACTCAGTTTTCACTAGTCATAGGGGCAAATTTTTGACAAATTTCTACGGAAAGAAAGGCGCGTTCCAGCAAAATTTTAATTAAAAATGAATTACAATGTCGTCTCGCTTGCCCTATGTAAAGTATAAAGCCTTATGTAAAGTATAAAGCTTGTCGCACACCTGATAAGCACAGCACGTAACGATTAAACGCATTTTATTTCGACGGCATAGATGACAAACAGCTCGCAAACCACTCGTTTGAAGCTTGCGGGAAGCCATTTTGTCACTGTAAAATATCTCTAAATAACGAGCTCTTATTTGAATGCACGGTCTTGTGCTGTGGAGCAGCTTTAATCATAAACCAAAAGAACCCACAACCATAATTCAATTTTGACAATCCCGAAAGTGACATTCAGATTATCTGAGTATTTGTCGCAAGTCCGCAGTTCTCGTGCTCCCAGCGCAGTCTTTGTCCGGGCGACGCGTCGGCAGAAAGGAAATGAAAAATTCCGAGAGCGAGTTGTTTATATTAACTGGGAATAAAGGCGCCATTTGTCTCACAGGGAGCCATTCGTCAAGGACGAACGAGGACGTAAACATAGACAAATTATCCTAGACCACGGGTAAACCGGATAGTACCTACCTACGGAACCTGTGCACTGTACATGTCATAGTTTTGATTATACAGGGTGCCACGAAACATGTACCTACTAAGCCGAATGGGGCTGATTAAGTACCTTGAGGGAATCAAGTTTTGTTTTGTTATTATTATTATTTATATTATTATCCTGGACTAATCTAAATAGTTTTGGTGGATAATATTTTGAAAACTCAGGTGTGTCCATGTCGAGGAAATCTACTCGGAAGTCGCTTATGATGGAGAGACAATATCACATTCGATGTACGATGTGCACTTAAGGAAGCAACTCGTTTACCAATGGTTTAGGAGACTTGTGTGTTTCAGGTTGGAATATTTAAATCTGATAGTACGCCGCCGCCGCGCCGCCGCCGCGCCGCCGCCACGCCGCCGCCGCGCCGCCAACGCCGCCGTGTCGGTCGCGGTGTTAGAATGGTCCCCTCCAACACAACTACCAGAGGAAAGGCAGCGGCTTCTTTCTGTGTATTATTAACACCTCCACTGCGATCAGCAATCCGCCTGCCAAGAGAGGGGATTATGCCGAAACTCGCATGTTTGGGGGAGGTGGCATATCAGAGGGCAAATGTAATAGGTTTGGTGGTCAAACTAGGCTTACATCTACTGAGATCTAAGCCTAGTCTGTACTGACCGTGAGTACTTACTGACTCACGGGAACCCCGTCTTCAATAAAAAACTTGTTAACAAAGAAATGAAACCGCGGAAAAGACTGAAAAGAAAAAAAAAATACCGAACCTTTTTTATTTAACCTTATCTAAGTTCATAAACTAATGTAAGTATACTTAAGTAATTTTGAGTCAGAGCTAAACATTTTCCGGCGAAGGGACGTGTCGCGTCGCGCCGCCGCCGCGCCTCCGCCGCGCATCACGCTTTACGTAATTTGATGACAGGATTGAAAAAATCATGAAACTACACTGTTCCACACATTGTATAATTTGGTTGACATCTCTAGAACCCTGCAATCTATTGAAAATTCTATTATTTTGATTCGCAGGTGATAACTTTGATTACCTACTTGTTTTGTGGTTTTTTGATTACTCGGTTCTTCTAGGCCAGTTTCTTAATTGGTTGCGTAGTTTTCTTGGAAATAAACAATAAAACATGACTTTTGCGCTTACGCCTTTCAAAAACGTATGCTCTGGTATGAACGCAAAATCCTATGCCTATAGTATTCACAAAATGGCGTGCATGGTCCCCTCTTAAGCAGCGGACTACGACGAGTATGTGTGCTGAGTGGTAGAGTGTGTTTTCTCCCACCATATAGTATGAAAACGTTAAAAGACTCCGATAGAAGATACCTAATTTACACATATTTTTCTGCAAGAGATTTCCCCTTAACCAGCCTGTGTACTCAATTAAATATGACTTCCGCTTGTCTGCGCTTTGATTGATCACTTCAACGTTATTGGAGCGTCGGTATGATGACAGCATCAGAATTACAATGTTTTAAAAAAACGCATGAAGCGACGACCTCTGTGAAGGTAGATAATAAATGATAAAAAAATAAAAAGCCTTTTATTTCTTGCACACAATAATGCATATAGACTAACTTAAAAAATATAGAAAAAACTTTAAAAATAGGAAGTTTCTTAGTAGGTAAAGCTCACTAGTTATTTACAGTTTTTCCTGGTATTTAATTATGCAAGAACACCTTGCAGGCTTGCCTCCTCCAAAGTCGTACATTTTTCCCTGTTTTGGGCTTTTTGAAGCCAGTGCGGCCTTACCGTCTTCTTTACCTCGTCGTCCCATCGTGTGTATGGTCCTCCAGGGCCGCGGCGACCTCTTGGACCTTCCCATTCTGTCCGACCACTGCCGTGGTCCATTTCCCGTCTTGCAGACGGGCAACATGCCCCACCCACTTCCATTTTAGTTTGAACGCAGTATGCTAAACATTAAGAAAATGCAGAAATTCGCCATAACAAAATAAGATGTATCACTAAAAGTACTGAGGCACTGATACGCCTACAAACTAAAATGGGCGAAGGTAGATAGGTACTTGTAGAAAATGCTTTATTTAGAACGTATGGTAAAAGGTAAAGAATTGGCAGAAGGTCCGGTTGAGACGCTGATAGTTGTTCGTTCGGTTTCCACCGTAGGATAGATATTCATAATATCTGTAAAAAATATACATAATACATGATAAATAAAGTATGACATGGGCTACTCGAAAAGCGCGTGTGAAGTAACCGATAACACTAGACTACTACTTTAGTTAACCGAATACTACTACCTCACCTACTACTAATTACCTACTACTACCTACCTAACCTACTTCTTCTTTAATTAACCGACTTCGAAAAAGGAGGATTTCTATGTTCGGCTGAATTTATGTAATGTATCTTAAACGTACATATTTGTTACTTTTGATTGACCATGTTTTACAGATCATAACTGAATCCCCAACTTACCGTTAGCCAGTCAACACGCCACTACCAGAGAATATAAATAACAATACTAACGTACCACTATGCTGCAAAGGTCGTCTAAATCAAACTCAACCCCCACATTGCCATAACCCTCCACCCCGAGGGAGGGGGGGGGGGGCAACCTATTAAATCAAACCTTCGAATTACAAACAAAAGGTATTAACCGTCCATTGAATTCGGATAATAAATTAAAAACACAATGTTTTTTTACTTTATTTCGTGCGGACAGCCTCGGTAAATGTGGAAGCTAGCGTGTTTTTTCAATTAAATTGGGTTTCGGTTTCAAATATCTTGGGGGTTTTTATACGACCACTTCATTTTATCTACAACAAAACTCCTAGTGAGTTGCAAAAATTATCAGTAAATACACTCGAGAGCAATGAATCCGGGTCACTCAAAGAATCCAAAAAATCTCGGAAAGTAAGAATGCTAGGTTAATGCAATAAATTGTATTTAATATACATTTTATTTACACAAAATTACATAAAGAAAAAAAACTGCTGATCTCTCCTTAAAACAAAAATAGGAAACATGAAATTTTTGAACTTTATGACGATTTTCTTGAATTTCAATACTTCGTATTACCTCCTCGTGCTTCCATTACTGCGTTTACGCGGTTTGGCATGCTGTACACCAAGTTCCTTATACGATTTTGGGCAATATTCTCCCATTCCTCTGTGAGAGCAATTTTGAGCTCAGGAAGCGTGATTGGGGGAGGGTTTCGTTGTTTTACGCATCTCCCTAGCTCGTCCCAAGCATGCTCGATCGGGTTGATATCCGGGCTGCGCGCTGGCCACTCCATACAAGTAATGTTCATCTCTTGAAGGTAGTCATTCACAATCCTACCTGTATGAGGTCGGGCATTGTCATGCATAAATATAGCATCCTCACCCAAATTGACCATAAATGGACCAACGTGTTCGTTGAGGATTTCTTCCACATATCTTACGCTAGTTAAAGAGCCGTTTTCTATGATCACCAGCTCTGTGCGACTTTCAGAGGAAATTCCGGCCCACACAAGTACAGACCCACCACCGTAGGCTACTTTTTCTTCGATGCATGCTTGCTTGAATCTTTCCCCTGGTCTTCTATACACTCTGTGTCTTCCATCGTGCTTGTAGAGCATAAATTTTGATTCGTCGGAGAACATAACTTTCGACCAATCTTCAATACTCCAATTTACGTGGTTCTGGGCATATCTTAGTCTTGAAATACGATGGCCACGCTCCAGTTTAGGGCCGTTTGCAGGTCTAAGGGGTTTTAAGTTAGATTCAGCAAGCCGACGTCTTACTGTCCATGCACTTGGGTTACTTCCTCCGAGGCGTCGAAACTGATTTGTGAGTTCAGTTCCTGTGAGAAAGCGATTTCGAAGCATGGTGTTCACCAAGTATCGGTCTTCTCGTGCTGTGGTACACCTAGTTCTGCCCGTTCCTGGTCTGCGTAGGTTAGAACCAGTTTCTTCGTAACGTCGGAGAACTCTTTGTACTGTTGACAGCGACACACCGACAGTCCTGGCTGTATCGCGCTGACTCCGGCCGGTTTCCACCAATGTAAGTATTCTGGTGCATTCTTCAAGTGTAAGCGACATGATTTCAGCTTGAATAATGAATATTGAGCACTATCAACCTGGTTTATGTACCAACATAAATGACAGATTACAAACAAAAGCAAAAACAAATCCTGTAATTTCGTAGTTCCATCTTCGACAGTGTTCCCTTTTCAAATTTGATTTTTTTATGATATAACTTTACAATAACTAAGAAGTTTTAATACTTTCATTTAAGGAGTATTAAATTGTCTATTAAATACAATTTATTGCATTAACCTAGCATTCTTACTTTCCGAGATTTTTTGGATTCTTTGAGTGACCCGGATTCATTGCTCTCGAGTGTAAATTCAAACAAATTGTCAAAACCTTGCTGTTTTAAAAGGTTTACTATAAAATATCAGATTATCTAGAGAATAAAAAAGCTTGGGACGGATTTTGCTCCAACTCGAAAAATAACAACTAACAGGCTAAAGGTTTCTTCGTCGCTTTTTATTGTTTCGAAGATCGGTTTCGGAACCCTTACACAGCAACTACCGCAGCCATCAACTTAAAATTTAAATTATAATACAGTTCGTGCGCCTGTACAGATTTTAAGAAAAAAAATGAAAAATGAATTCTAGGTCTCATACTTTTTGAAATATTTTGATAATAGTCAAAAAATATCCATTCCCCCCCCCCCCTATCTTCGAAGTTTGCTGAGCGATCCATTTGAAATGAATGAAGCGTTTGTAGATATGGATCTATAATTTGCAGGAAAAATAATAGAGAAGTCAGTAAAACGAACACTTTCTGAAAAATGGTCAAAAAGGGGAGGGGGGGGATTATATGAAAGGTATTAGTTTGTACATTTCAAAACAGTTTTTGAAATTTCTGTAAGTGTCATACTTTTTGAAATATTTTGAAAATGGGGTATCGTATGAAAGGTATCGGTTTGTACATTTCAAAACACGTTGACAAACGTTCGAAACCCTCGGCGCGCGAGTTACACTCGCACTTCACAGGTCTTGTTTACTTTAGTCTACATACCGAAGCGACAGAAATCAAAAATATCACTTAAGTGTACACTACATTTATTGTATTTATGGAAATAAAGAGTTTTTGATTTTGATTTCTCATCACCAGCCTTTGTTAGTTCCCGGCTGGAGGGCTGCCTCCCCTTACTTCGTACAGATATAAAAAACAATGAGAGACTATTTCTTTCCTTCATATTCGTATTCTTTTACGTGTATTCTTAAATTATTATTAATCATTATTTTATAATAATATTATTATACATTATCAGATATAGGTAGGTAGGTACTTACATCATTTTTTGTATTTTTAATCATATTTATTGTTAAGGACTTTTCCTTTTCAAAGTATGTCAGTCCTATCATAACTTATTAATAACAAACAAAAGAAAACAAACAATAAAATAAAATTAATCAGATTTTTGTATTAATATCATGACAAAACACTGGCTTTTGCTAAAAAAACAATCAACAAATACCTTTTTAATATGATAAATAATGGAAGAGTGCATGTAAAAGAACACGAATAGGAAGAAAAAAACATAAATAGAAAAAAATACGGCATTAAAAAAGGATTATTTACAAGTTGATCCCTTTCGGCTCGTAACACATGTTACGTGGCATGTTACGTGGCCCTGTCTAAAGCTCTGTCATCATCGACAGCCAGCATCTGCCAGAACTGTAGAGTAGGTAGTTCCTGTGTACCAGTTACCAGGCACCTAATATTATCCAGACCAGCCCTCATCTACTGGGTGTCTCGTCAAAATTGAACCAAAACAATTTATCACCGCTATGTTAACGCAACGAGTAGACCCTCCCATAGAGTTGTTTTTTTAACTATGTGACATTAAATGATTATCATCAGCGATACTCACAGGCATGGCTGGCCTCAAGGCCGTGGCAGAATAATAAATAAATAAATAAATAATGCTGGACAATTCACACAGCATTATCTAGCCCCAAGGTAAGCAGAGCTTGTGTTATGGGTACTAGATAACTGATATACATAATAATATACGAGTACCTACATAGATAGATATTTTTTATTATACATAGAAAACGACCAGAACACCCTGAACAAATACCTGCAGATCGTACAAATATTTGTCCCGAGGCGGGAATCGAACCCAGAAGAAGAATTAACCTGTCCAGCTAAGTCCATGGATGTCTAGAGAGTCGGCTAAGGGAACCTACCAGAATATGGGCAGCAGCTTTATCACCTCCATTGCGATGAACTATACATATGACTGCCTCGTTGGTCTAGCGGTCAACTTGTTCAATCGCTGATGATGAGGTCCTGGGTGCAAATCCCAGGTCAGGCTAATAGTTGTTGGAGTTTTTCTAGCAAGAAATATTCACAGTAGCAGCCCGGAGTCAGGAAGTTGGCGGTGTTACACCCCCGTGCCTCGGAAAGCACGTTAAGCCGTTGTTGGTCGTCCCATCGCATTATGAGAATGAGGGAAAAGAGAGTGCACCTATGTTTGCGTACACACTTGTGCACTGTAATATGTCCTGCGCATCTGGCTAGTCTCCGATGAGACTGGTCGCCGTGGTCGAAAGTCGGCTAGGAGGACATCATCATCATTATGTCTACCAAGCGCGGTGATTATGGCAAAGACCCCCCCCCCCTCGTTTGGCATACTCTGTTCAGTAGTGGACGTCCATAGAGGTGCACCTTTAGACTAGTTTGCTTAGTTTCAGGCTATATTAATATGTTGGACAATCCAGCTTTATTGATTTCATTAGTATACAAATGTTTAATGTTACAGGTTTGAAACTCTGCAATGCAGTTATTTGAGTCTAAACCCAATTTGATTTAACAACATTTATTATTCTATTGGATTTCGATCATCTAACCAAATAGTTAGGAATCAAAATGATGGGCTAATTTTGATGAGATTCGCGTCAAACGGTCGGTTGTTAACAATTAACGAATGCTAAACACGCTTCGCAAATATGTCGATGTTTAGGGTGACGCGGGTGGAAATGAGCCGGGTGGAGAATTACAATACGAACTAAAATTGTATGACCTGTCCTGTTCACTTATACCTACAATGGCGAGTACACGAAGTTAATGAAATTCGGTTAGTTTTTTTGTAATTACTCCAATGTTGCTGAAAATTATTTCAGATGAAATTAACCTACCCAACTGATCAGTATTAAGATTGCATGGGTCAAAATAATTTCCAAATTTAAGTTAGTACTGTGATAAATATTGACAAATTTCTTATGAAAGTACTACTTAACATAATGAAGGTTGGAAGGTTAGTTCACTTTCTTATGACGAAAAATGCTGACAAAGGCACATAATAAATAAAGCATCAACTGATACCTACAACATTTCTGGGTTTTCCTTTGCGTTAAACAGTATAATTATGTACCTACAATGAAATATCACGTAAGGTGCTAATAATTATTCTAGCTCCAACCCTTCTATCTGCCAGCAGTATAATAGAAGTAATCACTGTGATTGCTAGTATCAGTGCATGATGTCAGGTGTCCGGTGGTGGGTGACGCCACCCTACACTATGCCCATATTTAGTTGCGTGCTATTCGCTGCGTTATTTGAACGCCGTTATTTGCGGCGTTGGTTGCAGGTGGAGTAGGGAGGGGAGACGCTTCTGAAATTATGCTGCCTGATATCGATGAAACGTCTATCGATATCCTCGGTCGACCATGGTCGGCATGAATGACTCATGAAGTGCACACAAAAATGATGAAATGCTACTGCCTCTATTTTCCCCTTTAATACGAATGCAAGAACACTTCGTATTCATTCCGGGTATTACCACCAATCTTCCGGAGTCGGCGATTAGCCACCGATCCTCTTGATTTTTATTGTGGTTTTATACACGATACCGTTTTGCGGTTAATTAGACGATATACTGTTGTGAAAAGTCCAACTACAGTCTAGACGTCGTCTGCCAGTTAGGAATATGCGCCTAGGCAGAATTTTTAGACACATAGATTTAAGAACAATATATCTTATCGATAAATTCACATGTCATGTAATTTCATCGACTTTTCACAACACTAGGACATTTCAATAATTAAACAGTGATAGGGTCTGCGGCCGCGTCGCCGCACTCTAACACTGTAGGTATACCCACCTCTATACCTATCTAAATACCTACCGTGAAATTACGTACGTATTACCTCTGTTATTACCTAACCACATGCCTGCAGCAATACCTACATAACTGACGTGCTGTGGTTGTTTAGTTATAGTGCAAATCAGATACCTTCAAATGCAGTAAATAATTATGGCTCAAAAGACAGTACATTGAAGTACATTGTACACCTAGGCGAGAAAGTGCCCAATTCCTATCGCGTGTAATTTGAGGCCCGACGCGCAGCCGAGGGCCTTAAAACACACGAGATAGGAATCGCACTTTCTCCCGAGTGAAACATAGTGCTTTATACCATACTTTCGAGGAAAATCATCATTTTAGAATCTTCAAAATCACGAATAAATTCAAATTGTAAACTCAATGTAGCAATAAATACGCGGACGTGTTATTTTCACATGGTTCTTTTTTTGAATTATTGTTCCGAATACGGATGTGGCCGATATCATAAATGGCAAATTCGGAGTAAAAACTTTTTGTCGTTTGAACTATTATGAAAATAACCATAGCTATTGGGTAATATTTCAGAAAAAAAATAACACCTTTTAAATGGATTTCCAATTTCCATACACTAAACGTGTCAGAAATGAAATTCCATAGAGTCTTCCTTCCCGCATTTCAGTGCGCCTGCAATGACGTACTTTCTAGCTTATGTTTAGAAAAGGATTAAGCAATTTTCTGAGCAGGTGTAGTATAAAAAATAATTCATAATTCTTTATTGCACAAAATGGGAGAGAGTTGTCTCTCTTTGGAAAAGTGAAATATACTAATTTGAACTAAAAATTCACGGGTTATTTTATGCGTTCATAAAGTGTTAACCTTAACCTCAAAGTGCTTTACTCACCAATTCCAGAAAAAGAAGAGGTGGTCAATTCGAATGTATTTTTTGTCAAATTCAATACGGGAGTTTCTATATTGATCTGTATGTTTTTTTAAGAGTGAAATAATTTTCACACGTCAAGTTTTTACAAACTTTATGACCTACTGATATTTATGACCTCAGCTGCTGAAAGACGTTTACTGCTGGACAAAGACCATTATTATCACACAAGATTTAAGTAATATAGGTCGGCTAGGAGGACATTATGATACTCCAGCCATTTTCCAGATACATTGTACTAACACTGGTAGAGGTGACCCTTATCGAAGGCTTGCACCAAAATTCACATAACACACTTATCAGAACCTCTATTATATTACTGTAAATAATTAGAAAGCTCAGCCCGGCTCCCGCACGAGACAGGCTGTCACGTCTGTCCGAGAGCCGGTACAAAGGCCTACGTTACGTCTACGTGTCTGTGTCTACGTCATCTCACGTCGTGACGTGACGTCACTCCTCGGACGTAACTGTGCTAGCATTTTAGTAATTAATTCTAGTTTCAGCAGAGGCGTTTGGGAGTAGGTACACACTCTCTCGCACTTGGATTGATGGATTTAAACTAACATTTCAGTAATTAAATTTACTAAGGTGTTATTAATGAAGATTGGTTTGGCGTAGTGTAGTGGGTGACTGAGATGCCGACAGTAGTTGGTTTGATTCTCGTAGCCGGACAAGTAATGAATAATAATAAATGATAGTATAGTAATACGATTAAACTCGTTGTTGTATGGATGTTCCGTAACTTCTCTTCTCTTCTCTTCTCTAAGCCGGACTGGAACGTACCCAGAGTACCTGCAATTTTAGGGTTAATCCAGTTTTCCCCATTGACAAATAATGAATGATCCATCTAATGTCAAAAATTACACCCAAAGTCAAAAATGAAACACAATGTCATAAAATGCACAAATATATTAACATATTTAACATAACAAAAGCGGACTCCACCAAAGCGGAGACGAGACGAGCGAAAAATAGACGTGTCTTAAATAATAAAGGTTGTTTAAAACACATGTCTTCTCCGTGTTCCTCCGTGTTATGTGTGTGTCATGTTCTATTGTGAACGTCGCTATTAACACTTCTCGTCTCCGCTCATCTTCGGTGAAAACCACCGAGCGGAGATGTATCATATTTGTGTGCGAAGAGAAAGAAGAAAGTTCGAAGCGGAGATGTGAGCTGTGCCTCGCAAGCTGGCGACGTCACGCAGCGGAGACGAGGAGAGATGTGAGCCGCCGCTAGTGCATCTCAACAAACATCCGATGCTCGCCGCACGCAGCTCAGTTCCGTTCTAGCTAGCACACATCTCCGCATTAGTCCAGCCAGTACACATCTCCGCACAGCTTAGGTGGAGACACCCTAGCTAGAAAACGTCTCTTCTCGTCTCCGCTTCGGACATCTCCGCACATCTCCGCTTTGGTGGAGTATGGGCCTAATATAGGCATTAACAACATTTTGAGGCACTCACAACATTTTAGGTTCATAGATGAAAAGCTCTACTTACATAGAGTTATTTATAAAGCCCTATTGAAAAGGTTCCACTCGAACCCCTTCAGTACAACCTACTCACGCTTGACCGCCTCTGCCCTTCGCTCAAGCAGCGCTTAAACAATACAGACAAACTTTTCTGACTACATCTACATATTATCTGACTACATATTATCTGACTACTTGTGTATTCGGTCAGCTGATTTCAGCCTTTGAAATGTTATGAGCAATATTTTTGGGTTGGATAGGTTTTGAATCAGTCTGGTGTTTGATGAAATTGATTTGATAAAAGTGTCTAATTTTATCCATCAAAGGTATGAAAATAAAATAAATGTTGCGTCTGCCTAGCTTTGCTTATCGAGATTAAAATAAAAAAAAATCGCGTCAAAAATAAACAAGCATCCACCAATTTATTCACACTTTTCCATTTACCATGTGAAGGAAAAAATCGATAGTTTAAATTCAATTTTTTAAAGTAAATTCTTGTAAATTGACACCCTAGCAACAAAATCATCCGTTCGTGATATCTCTACATTATACTGTATCTCCACGTGCGAGCGAGAGAGAGTCGTAAAACCGGTTTAGAGCGGTTTTTACTGCACCGATCTGACTTTCATGAAGCTGTGATTGCCAGCGGATTGGAAAGGGCTGATAGTCCTTATCGCTGGCTTTGATAAGGAATAGGTATTGTCTCACACTTGGTTCACCATCTAACTTAAACTTATAAATTGTTTGCAACAGTCTGCAGTAAGCTCAATAGTTTCAATTGTAAATACATGTTGATTGTAATTTTCTTTGTTAAAAACTTATATATGTTTCTTTCTGAGGAACTCTTTATCGCAGCGGGGGGAAGTCCACCTGCAACGCAGGAGGTGGCGGGTTCGATTCCCGTCACGGGACAAATATTTGTACGTTCTGCATTCATAATCAGATTCCATCTTTGACACTCGTGGGCTGCCACTTTTTGGTGAAAATAAATAGTGATGTTACAAAATCAAGAATACCTAATACGCAATCAAGCAATCACAATTAATATTAAACACTTACTGATTGTATTTTGCATCACATGATTTCACAACCTAAAAATTTTTTAATTTTTCATTAACACTAGATTTTGACAAAATCATTTCCTTTTCCGGAATCAAAGTAATTACCCACAGCAACCCTTTTTTATGGCTCCAGAAGTTTTTCTTTGCGTAAAATAAACAAATATTCAAAACAAATTTGCACCCCTTTGGTCCCGAAACTCGCTCCATACTACAAGTCAAAGGTAAGTCGTGAAGGACCTCTGGTGCACATAATTGGAAAAGTTTTGGACCAACTTGGAATGTCTGACGTTATCTATATTTTTGTGAATTTATCCTTAAAGAAGATAGGAGTAAAATATCGTTTTCTTCTGATCACCTGTTGCTAGCTCCTGTCCGTGGCCTCACTCACGTGGTACAAGGAAGGATTTTTTTTTATTAGGTCCGTAGTACAGGTTGCAGCATGGACGTAACGCATCTTAAGGATCACGGGGATGTCATTATTAATGCTAACCATCAGTAAAATAATTATCAGAATCGTACTGATGATGGTTCGCAACTAATGATTCCTCGCCGAATTTCGGCCACGGCGGCGGCGGCGGCTAGTTCAGATTCAGATTATTTTATTGTCATCACACTAATCACACTATCACACTAATAATATAAATGCGAAAGTTTGGGTGGATGGATGGATGTTTGTTAACTCTTCACGCCAAAAGTACTGAATGGATCAGGCTGAAATTTTGCATACAGGTAAGTCTAACCCTGGAATCAAACAAAGGCGACTTTTTATCCCAAAAATCAGTTCCCATGGGATAGAAATAACCTCAAAACGTTTCCATAGAAACAATGCGTGCGAAGCCGCGGGCAGAAGAAGTACATCATACAAATAAAAAATGTACAAATTATTGTTGCTTAAATTAAATGACGAGGCCACGACTCGTCCAAAGTACACTATATACAATTTTGCTGTACAGGGGCAATAGTTTAGGTATATGTACATTATAGTTATAACTAAGTTAAAACTAAGTTTCATGTGAAAGAAAATTATTCAGGTATTTACAATTGAAACAATTGAGTTAACTGCTGACTATTGCAAACAGTCTACATGTAGCTCAACTGGTCCATACAAATTAATTTTCAATTGACTTATTTAATTCTAATTTCAGTATTTTTAACTACATAATACATACCGAAACGACAGAAATCAAAAGTAAGTATCACTTTATTTCCGTGTCAGTGTTTAGTTTTATAATTTGACCTTTTCCAAGTGTACATTACAATTTATTATATTTATGGGAATAAAGAGTTTTCGATTTTGGTTTTTGATTGACTAGTCATGTGCGCAGGAAATTATTACAGCGCACAGGTGTGTGCGCAAACACAGGTGCGATGTACCTATATTCTCTCACTTTCATAATCCGACGGGAAGGCAGACCGGGAAGAGCTCTGGCGCAGGACCAACGGCTTATACCTATCCATGACAAACATACAAACTTACTTCTACATTATATAAAAGACATTAACTAGCTTCCGTCCACCATTACTAACGTCATTGATCATCGATCTAGGTAAAAATCGGGAGATTGGGTACTAGCTTTTCGAAAGTGAAAGGCTCAAATTTGGTGCAATTAGGTCCACCCACCTCAGTCATAGGCGGGCTGGCGCCGCCAGCGTTCGTGTCTCACGAGCGCATTGTTGTCTCGGTCGCACTTCGGTCTAGGTAGGTACCTACGTCTTACCATATTTATTGTTCATTATGTAGGTATATTGCAAAAGCTTGGAAATAGCGTGTCTTTGCGTTTAGTTGTAACACAACACAGGCCAATTGTTCAGTTAGCGCTGGGAGGACGTACCATATTGCAGAACTACTTACAGAATTTTACTTAACCTCTGATAGGTTTAGCAAGTATCGTGAAATAGCGCGCAACCTTACACTTGCTCTTGTGGACTATACATTTTATTTATATTTGGCTTAAGGCTACCAACATCGAAAATGTCTAACTCTTCCTTAACTTGGCTATCAACTTAATAATAACCTGTCAACAAACTTTTTACTTTACAATGTGAAACATGTCGTAAATGTATATTGAAACCTACTTCCATTAACTTTACGTAGTATAAAATAAAGTCGCTCCCGCTGTCTGTCTGTCTGTCTGTCCCTATGTATGCTTATATCTTTAAAACTACGCAAGGGATTTTGATGCAGTTTTTTTTAAAGATAGAAGTGATTCAAGAGGAAGGTTTATATGTGTAATATATGCATAATATAGTAGAGAAACACTGATAATTTTAGAGGTTTCTAATGTGATGTCGTAAATAAACACTTTTTTGCGCTTACATTGCAAACGCTGGCTGAACCCTACGAGATAGATCAAAATAATGTACTACAGTATTGTACACCTTAAAAAGGTCTACAAAAAAGTCTGGGATGGTATACTCGTATGTCTATCTCTTAGGGATAACCCACAATAACCATTTTTTATCCTTCACTTTTAACGAGAAATAACGGCTTATATACGAAGCGATTTTAAGCAATACAGCATTAATCCTTATCCAAATAACTACCTTAAATACATTGTGCATTTAATATAAATCAATATGCCCCTCTACAGCATGTAATTTAAATCAATATTTTCGAAGATATTACAGATTTAAATGCAGGGACATAGCGGTTGCAGCGGTACCGGCCGGGGGGCCGATTCTGTAGTATATTTAGTTTCAGCATTGCACCCGTGCGAAGCCGGGGCGGATCGCTAGTAAATTCTAAAGTAACTCTGTCTGTCTGTCTGTTACCGTTTCGCGGCTAGTCGTCTGAACGGATCCCAATGATATTTGTCAGGGAGGCAGGTGGTATCTCGGGGCCGGACATAGGCTACTTCAATGCAAAAGTGACTATCTGTAAGTCTCTTATCTTTCGCGACGAAACGGCGGAACTGGTAATGGTATCCCCGGGCAGGAAATAGGTTTTTTTCCGGGGACAGCGCGTACGGAGCTGCAGGCAGATGCTAAGTTATACGAGTACATAAGCACGACGGAAAATAAATGTTTGCACGATATGCAGATGTTTATTTCGGGTGTTCTGAGTGTTTTTTATTACATTATAATAAAAAAATGTCCATCTATGTAATGTACCTACTGCAGAAACACGCTAAAGTACATCCTTCGATCAGGTTTCTCTGCTACCGTCAAATCGAACTCTGGGCCCGTACGTTTTACTATAAAAACTTCCGTAGTTTGACGAATTCATTATGAATTCATTATTTTGTGCGCGGAAGGACGCGGTACAGGCGCGACGCGAACCGCACTCACCCTGATGGAGTCCCTCGTTAAGGGATGAAACGTTGGTGTTCTTCCAACACAAAATAGGTTCGTAGTTAACCCGCTTACATTCATAATGAATTTCTGATTCGGTTTCGTAAAAACGCTAATCTTATACGACATAAGACGAAGACGACCCCTGTGGCGCAGCGGGCGAAAGTCTGCCTGCGACGCAGGAGGTTGCGGGTTCGATTCCCGCCTCGGGACAAATGTTTGTACGATCTGCAGACATTTGTCCAGGGCGTTCTGGATGTTTTCTATGTATAATAAAAAATATCTATCTATTTAGTGTATTGTATTAAGTATATCAGTTATCTAGTACCCATAACACAAGCTCTGCTTACCTTGGGGCTAGATAATGCTGTGTGAATTTGTCCATCATTATTTATTTATTTATTTATTATTATTTATTTATAAGAGTTGGTTTTGCACGATACCGAACACAAAATTTAAATTTTCCTTTTCCGATTAGGCCCTCAGATCTGAAAGACGTCTGCCACAACACAACCATAAACTGAAGGGCAAGTTTAACCCAGGAAAAGTGCGTGCAAACCCGCGGGCAGCACTTGGTGTATACATGAGTAACCGAGGGTTATTTTAACCCTGCATCAGAAACGAGTTAGGTAAAGTTTTAACAAGCATGTTGTAGGTGGGTGAGGTAGGTGCCATTATTTTTACGCTCCTCTTAGCTGTTATAACGAGATATCGTTTCAATATGTTTTCCGTCTTGGTGGGCAGAAATAGATGGTAGACTAATGTCTTCCTGTGGATTTTCTTGTCTAGTCTTCTTTCTAATCAGTCTGTATTCATCATCATCAGGGATACGTAAGCTATGTGGTGCCAGCGTAGAATTTGCACCACTCCAACTCTTCCCACGGGTGTCGTAAGAGGCGACTGAGGGATTTCCACCGGGGGCGGGCAGCAACGCCCCCTACAGAACAATTCTAACACCAGACTGCAATCCCCAACCCGCATGCCCAGCTAGAGATTATGGGCATTACCCCCCCTGCGATAAAAGCCAATAAGGCGCTTATCAGGGGGAGACCTGCGTCCAGTAGTGGACCAATACAGGCTGTTGAGGTTAAGGTTGAGCCCGTATACGTCCATTGCTGAACATAGGCTTCCCCCAAACATAAATAACAAATCATTAAATCGACACAATCGAACAAATATGAAGAATGCAAAAGGCCGCTCTACCTAGCTTTTATCGATTATGCTAAAGCTTTCGATTCGATCTCCCATATCAGCATGTGGAAGGCTTTAGAAGACTGCAACATACCAGATGAAGTAATCGAACTTATAAAAGACATATACCATAAAAGTGTGAGTAGAGTTAAAATGGAATCAAAAGGTGCTGAAATAAATATATATGTAGAGGCGTAAGACAGGGAGACCCGCTTTCGCCGAGAATTTTCATAACAATACTAGAAAGCATAATGAAGAACTTGAGATGGGAGACGAAAGGCATCAATTTCAAAGGCGAATTTCTTAGCAATCTGAGGTTTGCCGATGACATAGTGCTATTTTCAGAAACACCGAAACAACTAGAGAAAATGATAAATGAACTAGATACAATAAGTCGTCAAATCGGCCTAGAACTCAACACAACAAAAACAAAAATAATGACAAACAACATACACATACCCATATAAGTCAATAATATTACACTGGAATACGTACCAAGTTACATTTATTTGGGAAAGGAAATATCATTTAAAAAATCTCGAAACACTGATGAAATCGATAGACGAATAGCACTATCATGGAATAAATTCTGGAGTAACAAAGAACTTCTCAAATCTGAACTTCCAATAAAGCTCAAGAAGAAAATACTAGATTCATGCATACTACCCTGTCTGTCTTATGGCTGCCAAACTTGGATTTATAATAACTACACAAAAACTAAAATACAGGTATGCCAAAGGGCGATGGAAAGAAGTATACTCAATATAAAGAGAAGAGACCGAAAAATAAATACGGCTATAATACGATAAACAACAAATGTCATCGATGCTTTGAAACACTGCAAAAAATTGAAATAGAAATGGGCTGGCCATATCGCGCGTATGGAAGATAACAAATGGATCAAAAAAATCACAACATGGACAGGACCAGAAAACAAAAGAACCAGAGGCAGACCAAAACAGAGGTGGATAGATGAAATAAAGAAATCAGCTGGCATAGACAGGCTAATCAAAGCTCAAGACAGAAAGTCATGGAGTAAAATGGAGGAGGCCTTCACTCGATGAGAGGTCCTTAATAATACCATTATTAGTATTAATTTTAATTTGATTTTTAATTATTATTTTGTTTTAATCAAGTGTTATACTGCATAATATTATTCTACTCATAATTAATATTGTAAAATTTTATTTTATTAAGGAAATAAAAAGGCTTTATTATTATTATTATAAATCGACACAAATACAGTGTTTCAGTAAAATATTGAATCCGTAGGGTCCTCAACTAGCCTTGGCTGTATTTCAGGATTCAGGGCTTCTCCTTTTAAAGTTTTACACATGTGCAGGTAAAATATTAAGAAACGACGCCACGAATAGTTAGTAGTCTTATGCTGGACAATCCACACAGCATCATCTAGCCCCAATGTAAGCAGAGTTTGCGTTAGGTTCCTACTAGATGACTGTATTGTTTATAACCTGAGTAACTCTTTTCGATTCAGTAATACTTTATGCGATCTGGAACAAAATGTAATAGCAAGGAACATTACTTATTGGTAATACCTGAAAAACCCGAAACCTAACAATCAAGGGCCTATAAATATTTTGTTTTAATGTTTGGCTTCTAAAAACAAAATCGATTCCAAATTTAAATATATGGAGTCAATCACATCCATGATTGATGATACCCATCCCTCCTCTTCTTTTTCCGTATAGAAAAGCCTCTATTTGTCAATTTTTATTTCTCTGTTTATCTAACACTGATTTCTACCCACGGGGCGTCGCACTCGTTGTTCCTATGGAAATAAGCTTTGAACGTTTCTATTCCATTCGAACTGATTAATTAATGGATAAAAAGTAGCATGTTTTATTCCAGTTCAGACATACATCTATGCAAAACAGCCCGATCAGCAGCCTTATTGTCTAACTTGAAACCGAGTACCAGTGAACTTCAAGTCGATTACCAGTTGTCAATACAATAAGAAAGTGTCCAGGCTAGGTTTCAAATGTCAAAAATGAAGTCGATGCCGATTACCAGTTCACTTAGACAATAAGGCTGCTGTTCATTAGTTTTTCAGAAATAACAAACATCCATCCTTCCTTCCATCTAGCCATTCATCTATCCACCAACCTCTCGGACTTAAAATACCTATAAGTGTGATGTGATTTGTTAAGAAAGAGCCCGTGTAAAAAGATCCAAGACACCGGTCTTGTGCTGCGAGTGTTTGCACTTTTGTTTGTATGATTAAAAGCAGCCTCCGTAATGGACCAATTACAAACCGCCAGTCCTCAACGCTGGCCGCTTATTGGCTGACGAGGAGAGGCGTGTGCGCACTGCCTTTGTCATTAGTTGAAGATGAATGTGACTTTTTGGCGAGTTGTGTGGGAGTTTTTATAATGGTTTACGTGCCATTCACCTTAACCAAAGCCTTAGGTGAAAGTATAGAAATTTATTATATGAAAATAGTATTCAGTAGGTACATTTTCAGTGTCTTTTTTTATTTTTTTTTATTGTGAGTTTAACGGCCTAGAAACAATTCGACATAAAAACATTTACAGCGTTTTGTAAGCCATAAGCTTCTTTAAACTTTTGAGCAATAACCTTGTAATGAAGTTATCGGTCCTGTGTAATATTTTTAGGGCTATGAAACAAGATTTCACTTACATACTACATACACTTGGGTTTATATAAAATTAAAAATAAGATTTCCATCGAGCTGGAGGTTTATCTCATTATGAGTTTCATTCAGATTTCACTGTGCAAGAGATGATAAATGCATGCATTACCGACAAAAGTAGCGAGAAATAAATAAATAATGCTGGACAATCACACACTATCATCTAGCCCCAAGGTAAGCACAGCTTGTGTATTGGGTACTAGTTAACCGATGTACTTAGCACGATAAATGAGCTAGATTTTTTTATTGAAAACACCCAAAACGCCGGAACAAATATCTGCAGATCGTACAAACATTTGTCTCAGCAAATGGTTTGAAGTTGAAATAAATGGGGAATTGCCCAGGGCCAGAAGTAAGAAAGTTTTGACAGAATAAGTTAACTACTTACTTTTTAACTTTTTTTTTACTAGGTACTTTTAAATTGTTTGCGTTCTCAATTTTCTTTTTCGATTGCGATATAATTATTATGCAATGCAGCCAGCGTCTTGGGGACGCTTCCGATTTATACCTACTGTTATGGATCAGTTGAGCTTTTTCTAGCTTGTTTGCTCTAGGGCAGTTAGCTCAAATGTTTTAATTTTAAAAACGATTTCTAATTTGTTTAATAAATATTATGCAATGCAGCCAGCGTCTTGGGGACGCTTCCAATTTATACAGATATGGATCAGTTTAGCTTCTTCTAGCTTGTTTGCTCTAGGGCAGTTAGCTCAAATGTTTTAATTGTAAAAACTATTTCTAATTGGTTTCCATTCAGTAAATTTTCTTTAGATTATTATTATAATCCTTGAGAATTATGTAGGAGATAGGTACCGATTTGTCTCTGCTGACTGGCGAATGCTATGCTATTGGTAGCTAAGTCGCTTTCTTCAAATGATGTTTGAATTTTTTTCAAAGACAACTTCAAAAGAAAACCTTCTTTTAAAGATGGCTGGTAACCACCAGCCATGGCTTCCTATTCATTTGCTTTGCTTTCTTTTAGACGAGCTCCTCAAAGCACAGCCGTCGGACCAGCATTGGAACAAAAGGTTCTAAAATTTGTCGAAAATTGTGTAATGGTTGAACTTCACATAATTGCTTGATATAGCACTGCCTTGTTAGAAGCCAGTTCCTAATTAGACATTTTATTTTACAACTAGAATATTATGACCACTTATGAATGCATATAGTATTATCACAGCCTACCTTTATGCATGCAGTCGTTCGACGAAGGCGTTTTGACAGGGCAATCGTGCGGGGGCAAGAGACGGGTCGGGGGGCGGGACGCTCCCGAGTTTTTGAGGTAGATGGGAGAAGTATGTAAATCGGGAGCGTCCCTCCCCCGTCCCGTCCCTTGCCCCCGCACGATTGCCCTGTCAAAACCACGTCAAAATGCCTTTTCGAACGACTGTATGCATATTAGGTAGGCTGTGGTATTATACATATTACAAACCGCACACCCAGCGTGGGGATTATGGGCATTACTCCGCGTGAGATAAAAGCCAGTAAGGCGCTTATCAGGGGGAGGCCTGCGCCCAGCAGTGAACTAGGTACCTACTAGAGGCTGTTGAGGTGAGGAGGTGAGGAAATGCTCACAATCTAATAGGTAATGTGTAAGGTCCAGCAGATTCACCCACTGCTGTACTTATAGGAGTAGGTATGGTGTCCAACCTCTACTAGTAGGTACCCGCAGCTTCGCCCGCGGCGATGCGATGTCCCACCGCGATGAATATTCATTCGCGGACAGAAATCAACGATTATCGCTTTTTGTTTCAATCTGCATATTCTTTAACTTCCGTAAGTGGATGCTGATTGGTTAATAGCCAGGGGAGGGGGGTGTTGGGGGGAAAAGGACAATAGCTACATTTCTAGGAATGTTCTAGTGACTTATTTTTATGTTTGTTGGATCATAGTGATTGTGGTGTGGTTTTCATGGAATATTACCTTGATAGCAGCAGAAAAAGAGCTTTTTATTTTATTTTTATTAACATAGAGATATTCTGAAATACGAACGTAACCTACACGCCTGTAGCTGCCTGTTACAAGCGGCTGAACGACACCTCATGAATTTAGGAGAACAAAATAGATACTCAGCCAAATGAAATTATTCTACTTTTTGTCCTGGAAAAACGCGCATTCAGAAGCTAGAAATAAATAAGTGAGCATAGGTAGCGTTATAATAAATATCAAAGTAATAAATGAAACTTTTTTAAAACAAGCTTTCATATCTTTTGACCTTTTGTGTCCACTTCCTAAGGAAGACAAATTCAACTAACCGAAGTTCGACGGGATCAAGTCGTTTCGTTTAATACTTCCTATGGCCACCTTCTGTCTCCATCATCAGACCAGCTCGATGGTACCGACAATGCATTGTCACCGAACTTACGTATGTACATTATGTCAAATTAGAGCTCAATCACCTCAACCCCAATAGCCACTGGTCCACTGTGGACTCAGGCATCCCCCTGATAAGCGCTGTATTGACTTTTATCTCATGGGAGGTAATCCCCACGCTGGGCATGCGGGTCGGCGATCACAGTTCGGTGGTACAATTGTTCTGGGGGCGCTGTTCCGCGGTGGTGTCCGTAAGTCGCCTCCTACGTCGCCCGCAGGAAGAATTGGGGTGGTGCAAATTCTAATACACACCATACAGCTCAATCGATTGAGGATAACTGGTCTAAGTTTCAGTTGCAAGATTTGTCCCACACATACTAACAGTTAAATAAAAAATTGTACAATTAACTATTTTAAACTTATCGTGATTTTCATCTATGAATGTCATTGGATGCCATGAACAGAAAGAGTTGAAGCTACAGATGGTCACAATCGATAATGTGTGACTTTGACCTCATCCAGGTCGAGTTAGTTTAGGATATCAAAGAGTATTTTAACTAATATATTTACAGTTAATTATCATACTCAATTGAAAATCAATTGTAGATAAATGCGATAAATACCCGTGAATAGTTCAATTACTTACTTAGTTTTGAGGGCGATACCGACTTCAAAAAGGAGGAAGTTCTATGTTTAACTGTAGGTATGAGTTTTCTATGTAGGTATGTCGATTACTCTATCAATTGTGGACCGATTTTTATGTTTTTTTGTTATTGTATAGAGAATTATCCCAAGATGGTCGAATTCCCGAGGGACTGGTATTATTAAACTCTTACATCCATCATGGTAATTAACACTAAAGTCATTCACTACGATATTTACTCTGATTTGAGTTTTGAGTTTTCCAATATTTCGGCACAGTTGCATGCGCCATGATCACGGAATAACTGAAGGCGCTGCGAGTGAGCTTTTATTGGCTGACATACCTCAGAGATCTACTCTTAATTTTATCTTTTGCTACGAACAACACCACAAGGAATGGTATTAGTCGCGAAATACTTAAAAAAACTACTAAATTACCTGATTGCAGCACCCCCTTTCCAATCCAGGACAAGCAGACGCACAGCGCAATACCGTCCTTACTTGGTGGATGTCCATTCGCTCCTATGCGGGTTTCCTTCGCCTTCATCATCCGTACCGCTGCTGCTGGGTCTGGAACGCGGGCATAGGTCCGCCTGCGACACAGGAGGTTGCGGGCTCAATTCCCGCCTCGGGACAAGTGTTTGTACGATGTGCAGTTATAATATGTTCCGGGGATGTTTTCTAGTACCCATAACACAAGCTCTGCTTAGCTTGGGGCTAGATGCTGATTGCCGTGTGAATTGTCCAGAATTATTTATTAGTACCTACTTTTATTAATTTTTAAAACAGATTTTTTATAAGCCCATGTACTCCTTCTATATATTTATTTTATTGGCAACGATTTTAAATAAATATCTAGCGGACCTATGCAATATTGGCAGAAAAATACGTTGAATTCCGAGATAGAGGAATTTGAACCAATGGTTTAATATTTAAAGACAGAAATAGTTGTATTGTAAACAAACTACAACATTTTATTTTATAACCTCGTTAAATATGACTGGGCACTGGCAAGGCCACACTGATACTTATTTATGTTGACTGGTGAACAACATCCGTGGTGTGGGTTCAGTTCCCATTCAAAAGTGATGCTGGTTTAATCGAACCAGTCTTAAAAGAATAATCTCGTATGCCGCTGAAACCATGGATGACTAAATAGGAGCTACTAATGTAGCTAATTAATGGGATTTAAGATGACATTCATTTGAGATACTTTCTTCAATAGATATTATAACAATTACTTTTCTTTATCTCAAGTAAAGATCTTTACAAGAGATTTTTTAAAGAATTATTTAAAAGCCATTTCTTTAATACTTGTATATTTAATACTTCTATTCTAAAATATTTTTATAGAAAATGCCAGAAGCCAATCAATAGATAAGATGCCTAAGACCTAAACTTTGGCGAATACCAAAGGCAAAGGTGGCTCTACCCGTGCTAGAGAGAGACAGACAACCTCTCTCTCGCGAGCACCTGCAATCGCATGTCGGGACCCGACAGGTGTCGGGGGCCGTTGGAAGGACGGAGTAATAGTACCAGGGTTCAGTAGCTCAGGTATGAACAAAGAAACTAAACAAAATACCTACGTCAGAGTGTCTCGTTGAAGCGACGCGTGACCGAGAGCTGGTGAGTATCTGGCGCAGCGCATCAGCATTGCCATACAGCGTGGTAATGCAGCCAGCGTCTTCGCGACGACTGGTATTGATATGGATCAGTTGAGCTACCTGTAGATTGATTGCAACAGTCTGCAGTTAGCATAACGAGTTCAATTATTTTTCCATAAAACAATATTTACCGAGGCCTATTCATATGCAAGGATCTTCTGCCCAAGGCTTCACATTCGTTTCTCCTAGATACAAAGTAGCCTGTATGTTATTATTGGCTTAGCTAGAAAACCTCATGTATTTTTGGGTTATTCCAGTTTTCCCCCTTGATAATCTCCCTTAAGGGGGAAAACTGGAATTCATTTTTTTGAAGGCCACTTTTCCCTTTAGCATAAATTTATATAAACTGTTATTGATTATTGTATGTTGGCAATTAGGTACTCAAATTATGTTTCTCGAAGGGGTAGTTATTTACAACCAGAGTTGAGTGATCAAAGTGAACAAACGATGATGGCATTATGATTATTTTCAAAAACGTCTGAGTTAGTTTTTATTCGGCCTGAAACATGCATTGCATGTGTGACATTTAGAATGAGATACAATCAATGTTTTTTAGAAAAACTTATACCTATAACTAACAAAATTACCTTCACTAGAGAAGCATGCATACCTAATAACTTAGGTAAAAACAAATATATACGAACAGATTTCGATAAATAATTACTTTGCCAGTAGTAGAACTTACTAAAATAATGTAAAAATTTTTTTGTACTTACTCATAAGTTGAAATTCTTATTCATTGTTTGTGTGTTGTGTTGTACATTGTACGTAAAAATACCTACATTTTGACATTTTTACCGATACTTACCTATTTTATAGTCTATTAGCTTCTGCCCGCGGCTTCGCACGCGTTGTTTCTATGGAAACGTTTTGAGGTTACTTCTATCGCATGGGAACTGATTTCTGGGATAAAACGTCGACTGTTTTGATTCCAGGGATAGACTTAAGTACCTGTTTGAAAAAATTCAGCCTAATCCGTTCAGTAGTTTTGGCGTGAAGAGGTAACAAATATCCATCCATCTATCCATCCATCCATCCATCTATCCATCCAAACTGTCGCACTTACAATATTAGTGTGATGCTTGATTTTGTTTTGTTGTATTGGTGTAAAGTAAACAAATAAACCATCTATCTATCTAATCTAAATTAATCATAACAAAAACTCCGCGAGTTGCCTTTTGCGCAACTGAGATTGCTGACCTGCGAATAGTTGAGCAAATGGGGTTTCCTTTTTGCGCATCTCATTTTGTTCCCCATTGCGCAACTCAACAATTAATTGCCAAATTGTGCACTTCCTAGTAGTTGTTTGGGCTTGGGATAGGTTTCTTATAATCATATTATAATCATATTCTAGACGAAATGTCAATGTCAAAAATAGATTATGTTGCTTTCGCTGTACCGCATGCCCTATATCTTGGTATCTCGTCTCCGAGCACCGGGAGCACAGATGTCGGGCGCGTGCGGTCAGCTGGAAAGAGATAAGAACGGGAATAGATAATCGTTTTTGGATTAGAATTTCTCTATTTTAATACTCTTGAGAATTCTGTTAAACTTAGAAGCGAATGTATAAATGCAGACATTATTTTTCTGAATCTTTGGGTAAAGGCAAAGCCTTCTCTTGCATTTATCATGGTTTCAAACATGAAAGGCATGAAAACAACCCTTCATATAAAATAATTGTCTTATTAAAGAATGACAAACTTTTAAAACTTTTTATGGAAAAAAACGAGATCTTAGCGCTTTTTGTACGGAGAAACATCATCTATCACCATTCCTTTGCCTAATTGTTGCTGACAAGTACAATAATTAATTACTGTTTTACGATTTGAAGACATTCATACTATTAATGTTATTAATTTGAAAATAACTGTCTGTACGGGAATGTGCTAACCAACTACACCACGAGGTCAAGTGACGTGGGAGTCGAAAATCTCTGGGACTTCCTACGGACTCTAGCGCCGTTAGCTCCACCTACAGGGAAAACATTGAAGTTTATCCAATCCTCTCCCAATTTTTGAAATATTATTTAATTTTTTAGAATTACCCATTACGCAGTATAATAACAAAAACTTTTTAATTTTCAACGACAGCTGTCAAAATGACAGTTACTATCATTCGTGACAATAATCGTCACAAACGCTAGTAACGTATGGAAAAATACACTATAGTCAGAAGTACTCGTATCTGTCAAACTGACACATAATGTCGAAGTTATCAAAATGTTTGAACTTCGTTTAAGTAATAACTCTGTTACTTTATTGGAAATTCTTAACTAGCTTTCATTATTATTTTCTGTAAATTTGTTGAACATTTTATAAATAAATATGTGTCTTTATACAGATAATATCAAAAACGGCCTTAACTCGGAAACAGCTCGTGCTAGACAACCTACAGATGTGGTTGTCTGATTGACACATCCATTGGACCACACCGCAGGTTGTCGGACCTGTCCATGCCACCTACGCTGCTGGAATGTTGTACCTAGAAATAGAAAACATAGGTTTAATCCTGATTATTGTTATAAATTAACGAGCCTGGCTCGTGTCGGTGCAATGATGCAATTTTGTCCACTTTTCTCTTTCCAAAGCGGTTTCTTTTACTTCTTTATATGACAGTAGTTTCTGCCCTCGGCTTCGCACGGGCTTTTACGAGATAAAAAGTAGCCTATGTCCGTCCTCGGGATACCATCTGCCTGCCAAATTTTATTAAAATCCGTTCAGATGTTTCGGCGTTAACAGGTAACAGACAGACAGGGAGATAGACAGAGTAACTTTTGAATTAATAAAAGTAGTTTTGGAGATCAAACACACATGTAACAAAACAATATTATTTGCTTATTTGTCGATATTTCCATTCGATAACTAATTATCTAGAGCAGAAGCTCGGAAATCACGCTAATCCGTTGGTCCTGCGCCCAACTTCTCCCCGGTCGTGTCGGTCTGCCGTCTCATTATGAGAGTGAGTGAACAGAGAGTGAGGACCTGTGTTTGCGAACACACTTGTGCACTATAATATGTCCAGTGCACATGGCTAGTGTTCGTTGAGACTGAAATTCGGCTAGGAGGACATCATCTATAGCAGCGGTCGGTAACGCGTGTCCCGCGGGCCGCATGCGACCCGCGGTCCCCCTGCGGGCCGCGATTGTTTCCTCAAGTTTTATCAACAACATTTACTAATTCGCCCGCGCTGAGTCAATGCTGGTTGATTGATTAACCATCGCTATTTTTTTTTGCTACGATGCTCAGAAATTGCGGCTTAGGTTTGGAATAACATATAGGATAGGAATAAACGGAAAACGATTCCATAGAATAATACTAAAATCTTTGTTGACGGAATAACGTACGAGTATCTATTGGCTTTATTTATCCCAGCATGCAAAGCTACTGGCAGAAACTAGTTTTAAATAAGAATTTCTCATTTTGTCCTGTACAGCCTTATAATACAAATAAGATCATCCAGATTCTAATTCTGGTTAGCTATTTTCAGTAATGATAAGTATTCGCCACCAAGCGCGAATTTAATTCAATATTCCAAAATAACTCGCTACGAGCATCGTTGCTCTCAAGATTCCCACTCGTTCCAGACTCAACTCAATTACGCTACATTTGAATGCTTTCCATCTCCAAATACCCAAACCGAAAGGATAAACCGAAGTAGGTACCCACCGATGGCATTCCGACAACATTGAAAATCAAATTCTAGGAAAGCTAACGCTAAAGCTAAAAAAGCTCAGTGAATAGCAGAAATAGGGCATGCCACTCTAGAGCTGTCTTCACCGAATTCTGGTGACCTGAAGAGCACTCACACACGGAGGCAACTACCCCTATAGCCACCCACACACCCCCACCCTGCCAGGGCTCAGTCAGTCTCGGGCAGCGCGCGCGAGCGGTCGCACGCGCCATTTTGTAAATCCGATACCTACGCGTGTTCCGAAAAAACAGTGGCATTATTATGTGAAATAGTGTTGTGCAAAGGATGTAAATAATAGTGCTGGTGCGATTCGGAACATTACGTCAACGTGAGTTATTTTAGTTTTTTTTTTCATGTGACTTTTCGTGCGACCTCGATTCCGAATAGATTGATGATCTTTGCTAGATTTCTTTTTTATTCCAAATTCAAATTGCTGTCCTCTGGGGTTACGTTGTGTTGGGCGGATTTGTTCACCGTTCTAATTTTAAACTCGCGAAATTCTGAATGCTCTAAATGTCAGGTGGTTACCAAGGTTCATTTTTCATGTTCAAACGTTTAAACATTCTTTTCATAAATTTAGGCATGTTAATTATGTTAATGAAATAACGTTTTAATAAAAACAATACATACTACATTAATTTCCCTTATCAACTTGCTCTTCCGATTTCCAGAAGAATGTCTTGTGGCAAAAAGTAAATTCGGAAAATGTAAAATGAGAAAAATCACAACATTTTACTAAAGTCATGTTCGGTTTTCCTAAATTAGGTAACTTTTCGAAAATAATTTGACAGGAAGGACCTACAAGCTGCCTCGGGCTGTGAAAACTTTCAACAACAAAATTATGAAAAAGGTCATGAAAACCAACGAACAATCCAAATGAAGGGAGTTTTCGTGGAAATTATGAAATATATGATGTTGTTATAATTTTATTGTGACGAACACTTGTAGTAGGTAATGTTCGCGTTCGTAAAATTTGAAAGCTTTACTGATTGTTATTTAAAGCGATTTCAAAAAAAGGAAGAAGTTCTATTTTCGGCTTTAAGTATGTATTTTTTTTGTATGTTTAGATCCGATTTTGGTCCGATTTCTCTGTCCATTGTGGACCGATTTAGATGATATTTTTGGTTTTGTATAGAAAATGATCTCAGGGTGGTCTCATATGAATTTTTTTCCCAAGGGATCACAATTTGTCCAACGAAACTTAAAAAACATAGTACGTTAAAGTTAGTTTTATAAAATATATTATTATTTATTGTAAAGTTTAATGAAGCTTTGTACAAAACACGGAAATCCTTGATTACATAAATATATAATTTGATTGTTTTGAAAAAAAAAAATCTAAAAGCCGGCTTCGAATCCCTCAGTTTTAAACGGATTTTCAAGTTTTGCGGGATAAATACCTACTAATCCCTCGGGAATACAATTTTTAAGGGACCACCTGAAATTATACAATTGCAACAGAATCTTCCCAATCAGTCTTTAAATGACGAAGAAATCGACGTGCATACAAAAAAAACATAACATACATACAGTATTATGTACATACAGCTTATCATTCCTTTTTTCGAGGTCGGTAAAAAGTAAAACGTTCTCCCACGAAAGGAAAATCGAGATGAATTTAAAACAAGGCAATCACATCGACTCCTGTTTGTTTAGGATGAACATTAATTAGTGATTCTCTAATTAAAACATTTTCACTCAAATATTAAATACCTTTTACAGAATATTTAACTTAGAATTGACATTACGTTTTTGTAATTATTGTTGAGCTGTCATTTTTTTCAAACCATTTCCAGACGCTTTTGATATTAAACTACATTTTATTATAATTTAGCGTCCTTCACAATGTTTTATAGAAATTGTTGGTAACTTTCATTACGAGTAAATTCAAAATTATTTAAGAATTGAAACATATGTACGCCAAAACGGATCACACTGAAAGCGGTTTCAAGATTTTACTAGGCCACTCCATAACATCCCAGCTTACATCGGCTACTGTACTGTTTATTTTTCCAAAATCGCCGCGCACAACAAAAATTATCTAAAAATTATCTTTGGATAGAAGACACATAATGTATACAAATAAAACATTTCCTATCAAATGATGTTTTAAAGGGTTGGTTTTCGAAATAGTTCATAGATGAAAATACTAATTGCTCTCACATTTATTTTTCATGTTTTTGGTTTTTTTATATCTTTATTACACTTATAAAAGTGTAATAGTTATATCCCTGAAAAAACACGTGTGAAACCGCTGGTGGATCCTAATTACTGATATTATCAGAGTTGATTCCATTTTAATATATCTGGTTTTAACGTTCGTTATAGTTTAAAACAGAACATGAAGTGTTATCAAAACATAATTTACCTATTCCGTTATAGCACTAACATTTCGAATGGGTTTTTGAAATCGTTGTAGCAAAACATTACTATAAATTATTTAGCCAAAGTTTCATTTTCATTGCAGACCGGCAATGAAATGTTAATTAGGCACAAATTTGTATTTGATGAAAATTTGTTTAGTTGGTCAGTATAAAATATAATGGTGTTGCGTTTCATTTGACGAGGGTTTGGGCTGTGACGATTCAAATAGGATATCATTGGACATTTCAGTTGTGAATCCGCTGTGAATGTGTTCCACTGTATACCTAATACAGAAACTGGTTTCTCTTCTGTGTCACAATTTGTCATCAAATTTGTGGTCAAATTTTCCTTTTTTCATTAATTCTATAGAATCTCTTATAAATTTCTCTACCTGTTCTTTTCTGTCAAAACTTGTAACACATAGAATGTGTTGTTGTCTACATAGAATGACTTTTTAAGTTTCTTTGCTGTTTCAGGGTAAGTGTCTGCCTGTTTTTCCAGGTGTTTAAAAATAGAGATTTACTATGTATGAGATGAAATTGTATCGCGGGTGTCGTAAGAGGCGACTAAGGGATATCCACCGGGGGGCGGACAGCAGCGGCCCCTGTAGAACAATTCTACCACCGAACTGCAATCCCCAACCCGCATGCCCAGCGTGGGGATAACGGGCATTATCCCCCAAGAGATAACAGCTAATAAGGCGCTTATCAGGGGGATGCCTGCGTTCAGCAGTGGACCAATATAGACTGTTGAGGTGAGGGGAGGTGAGGGAGATGAAATTACACAATTTCGTTGTGTAATTTCATCTCATACATAGTGTGAGAATGTGAAAGAAGGTTCGGATGTATTCCCCTTAAAAGAATTGGACATATTATTATTTTTAGATGTGGTAACCTGAAGGAATAAATGAAAAATGTTAGAAAACCTTAGACCTTAAGGGATGAGTCTATTTGACGTTAGTAACGAGCCGTGATCGTGACGCCTCCTTTCTGTATATGTTTTCCGTAGTTCCCTGTCGGCACGGTAGAGGCGCTGTACCTAATTGTATGGACAAAAGAGACGTCACGTTCACGTATCGTTACTAACGTCAAACGGACACGCCCCTCTGGTATCAAAGTAATAAAAATCATCCATCATAATGGTTTAGGCAATTCCCTTCCATCTTTACGAAATAATTTTAAATTTATTGCTTACAGTCAATGTTTTTTTTTCTACGAGACATTTTGCCATTTTCCCTGCTCTATTACATCCAACCCACTGAGTTCTATAATTTATACTGTGATAATAGGTACAAGAGCTCAGTGATGATTCTTACATGTAACAGATTGTTCCTCAACCTCAACATCCTATATTGGTCCACTGCTGGACGCAGGCCTCCCCCTGATAAGCAAAGGTGCATATCAGGGAGAGGCCTGTGTCTAGCTGTGCGCCCATTGATGCCCCCGTTATCTCATTGGGGGTAATAATATACAGCCCATAATCCCCACGCTGTGCATGCGGGTTGGGGATCGTAGTTTGGCAGTTTGATGGTAGAATTTTTCTGGAGGAGGCGGTGAGGGCCGCCCCCAGTGGATATTCCTTAGGCACCTCTTACGACTCCCGCGAGAAGACTTAAGTTGGTGCATATTCTAAGCCGGCACCACACGGCACTAATACTACCTACAAGCTAGATATTAACATTGTGCTGTCAGCAACCAAATTTGCTATACATGATTGATTTCCAAAACTACTTCTGTTCAGCAATTTATGGAACAAGGTTTGTGACTTTTGTAACAACGTTAATATGAAATATGATAATATGGATGAATGCTCAAACGTAAAGAAAGATATACGTTTAAGGAGTTATCTGTGGAATTCAGCGAGCTTCTATTTTCACCAGTTATTGGCTGCATTCTGAATACGCGCAGATAAAAACAATGTGCGTTGATTAGCGGTGGCGGCCGCGGTGGAAGAAACCAACTCAGCTCATGGATGTCGGTAGTAAGAGCCGACCGAGGGAACCTGCCAGAGAAATAGCACCAGCTTCCTTCTGTTAATAACACCTCCACTGTGATCACCAATCCACCTGCCAAGGGTGAGGATTCTTACAAAACCGATTAGTTTGGGGAAGACATTTTCCGCAGTAGATGCTGATGATGAGCTGCGAAAATATTTGTAAAGAATTATCTTTAAGTTTGTATAAGCAGCGTCAAGTCAACAGGATTGGAGAGACATCCATCTGTGACATCTTATAAAGGTCAAGCCAGACGTTGTAGGGCCGGAAAACAAGAAGATGAAGCGAATGAACATGGAGATGACTGCGCATAAAATATTTACAGTATAGATAGGGATTATATACAGAGTTAGAAAAAACACGCAACTAGTATAATAGTATTGATCAGCAGACAACACTGTTCAGCGACTTTTGTCCCTGACTCTAAGTAACTCAACACCGCGTTTGTACAGGTAGAGATGTACCGATGATATTGAATATTCTCTGCCCGCGGGAAAATAAATCTTTTTAGTTTTATTTAGTGGTCGGTGCCGCGGCGGCTGCGGCGGGAGGCTCTCACCGACGAACATTATGTGCTAACGAACGTGTTTTTTATTCTGCAAAAACTTTTATGAGCTTTTAAAAAGTAGGTTTCATCCTGAAAATAAAGACTGAAAATGAGACAGAAGTTGATAAGGCCATCGAAATAAAATAAATAAATAATGAAACACAATTCGTGCTTAATCGACCGTATAACCGTGTCATGAAAATCGTTGTAGCCTTTCTAAACTTTTTAATGCTAGCCACCTTTGTAACCCGTAATTATTTAAGGTAAAATCATAAATTTTTCAAGCTTTTGTAAAATAATCTTATTAAAATGAGCACCTATGGAACCTCCTTCGTCACCATGTTTATATCAAGGTACAATCGCGGAGATAAGTCGTACATTATGCTAATGCTATTCATAATGGCGGAGCGTTTTGTGTCAATTTCTGATAACATGTCTGATGTATGGCTCGGGGCGGTTTGGAAATGTATTTGTGCTTAATGGAGGGTGCTTTGGTAGCTTTTCTATGTACTTACCTAAATTTTAGCCTATTTATTCACAAAGCACGTAAGAATAAACAAGAATATTTATTTAAAAAAAACTCGGTGACTCAATACTACATATACACAATAAGAGTAAGTAAAGGCTATGCAAGCCCACTGCTGGGTTGACTGTAAGCTTCTTCTTGCCTCTCTTTTCCACGCAACTCAATTATTTGATTTGGTCACTGAAAAATCAAGTAGCCACTAGTAGTCAAAACATGAATCAGTAAAACTTAGGCCTAACTTAGACTAAACTTAGTTTATTAACTTCTATTCTGCATAATCTATGCTAACCGTAACCATAGCTTTATGGCAAAAACAGGTACCTACTTAGTAAAAAAAAATTCAAAATAAGATCAGTAATTCCGAAGATTATGCGTAACTAACAAACTTCCTAACAGAACATTTTGTTTATAACCTAGATAGGTTGAAGAAAACAATACAAAAATTACCTCAGAAGTTTTCATACATAACCTGCCATTGTGTCGAGTTATCCAACGAACTGAATATTTTATGAACGTCTTAAAGTTCTGAAGTCAACTGTACTCATTGTTTATTGTCCATACTTTTTCCTCGAAGAATTTCCCAAGAAATTAAAATCTACCCAAAACCGAACAAAACTCCCCAATGGCCCAACACGACCCAATAGCCCAATGGCCTCCGATAATATTGATGTGGGAATTATACAAAAGTTGCGGAAAGTTAAAAAAATACTTTGAAGCTTTGGGCTTTGAAAATTTAATGAGTAATGTACCGTAACATTGAAGTTTTAGCGAAAATACCTATTGAAAGGAGATCGGAGAAGAGCGAGTACGTCGGCGAGGGTTCCGTAGGTATCTACTTCATTTTATTATTTAGAGATGTTAAGTAAGTATAAGATAGGAGATTATTTTTTGTACCATTTAAATTTTATAATGAAACATCAAATCTTTGAATACATAATATTGCTTAATCAAATCTCACTAATAATAAAAATGCGAAAGTTTGGATGTTTATATCTTTGGATTTTTGTTACCTCTACCCGTTAAAACTACTGAACGGATTTCCAGGTTTTGATTCCCGTTCCACCATCATTATCATTTTCACAGCATCCCGGTTTAACCCTATCACTACGCTTAAATTACCACACCTTACTTGAACGACACCTATCGTTATAGTTTCTCGTTGTTTGGAACTCCAATATCAATATTCAAATTCCCAAGGATCCCTAAATTATTGAAAGAAAGAAAGTTTTTAAACTTCTGAGTTTTTGAGGTTTGGAATTATTCGGAGCTGTAACTTATTGGAAGTTACTTTAGTAGGTACTTGTTTGACGGAGCGAAATATTTGAGAAATTAACTTTAAACTTACGGTAGATACCTCAAGTGGCCGCGGCAGCCCCGGCGTAAGAATCGACCCCTCCAACACCCCGTGGACCTCGTGGAGTCGACTAAGGGAACCTAAGGGCAGCAACTTTCTTCTGTGTAATTTCATCACCTCCACTGCAATCAGTAATCCGCTTGCTTGTGGGAGGCATGCCCAGCAGTGGACTATGAGTGGTGATGAGATTTTGAGACTTCCTATGGTTGAGCCTAGACTCCTAGAGTATAATTTTATTAACAAAAAAAAATTACAATCAAATAATAGAAAAAAATTAAAACTAGTATTTACAAATGAAATAATTGAGCTATCTGCAGATTGTTCATACTGCATACAATCTACAGGTAGCTCAACTGATCCATATCAATACCTACCAGTCGTGGCGTCCCCGCTACGCTGGCTGCATTGCCCCGCTGTATGGCAATGCTGATGCGCTGCGCCAGATACTCACCAGCTCTCGGGTCACGCGTTAATAAACATAATTTTAGCTTTAGTAGTGTGGGATGGTTTGTCTTTTTGCAGATAATTAAAAATGGATGTAGATATGAGTGCCCACGCGCTGATTGTGTTCCTAGACAAATCCTGTACTAGAATTATCTAAGCTCTGAGTAAACGAGCAGTGTCAACATAAACTCGATAACAAAAGCAAAGCTGGGCTTAAAGTTGTAATTAGTTTTGGTTAAAAGTTGGAATTAAACAACAATTGCTTTAGAAATTATTAATTGGTTATTAATTGGAGGTTTTCATTGAAATGCTTTGACACGGAAAACCGCATATTACGTGCGACCACGCACGGCACGGCGAGCTTGTTGCATACAGAAGGGAAGGTATTCAACCAAACACACCTCTCATCAGAACATCATCATCATCATCAACCTCCACTGCTGGACACAGGCCTCCCCTAATGACCGCCATAGCGGCCTGTCTTCAGCTTGCCGCATCCAGCATCTGCCCGCAGTCCTTCGCAGGTCGTCATCCCACCTGTCCGGTGCGCGTACAACTCTTCGTTTTCCGCGTCGCGCGGTCTCCAGTCGAAAACACGTTTACCCCAGCGGTTCTTCGCGAGATATGGCCGCCGGCCAGCCCACCGCCACTGCAGCTAGCTAATTCATTTGAACAACTCTTATTTTCTGCTGAACACGCTTCCCCAAACAAGGAGGGGTTTTACCATAAGCACCACTCTTGGGCAGGCGGAGTGGTGATGGCAGTGCAGGTGTTCAAGATACACAGAAGGAAGCTGGTGTCCTTCTTCCAGCTGGTGTTCAACAAAACTCCTAGTTGCAAATATTAACAGTAAATAAATTCAAACAAATTGTCAAAACCTTGCTGTGCAAAAAGGCTTAGGTACTATAAAATATCAGATTATCTAGAGGATAAAAACTCGTGGATGGGTTTTGCTCCAACTCTAAAAATAACTAACAGGCTAAAGGTTTCTTTGTCGCTTCTTTACTTTTAGTTTACATACCGAGCCGACAGAAATAAAAAATATCACTTTATTTCCGTGTCAGTGTTTAATTTTGTAATGAGACCTTTTCTAAGTGTACATTTATGGAAATAAAGAGTTTTTAATTTGATCTGATTTGAATTTCTCTACTCAGCTCTTACATGGCAGTTTGGGTTTGCCCCAACCAGCACGCTGGGCGGGTCGCTCCCTACTGTTTCCGTTTCGTTGCTCTGTGCCGTGATTATTTGACGTGATATTACGTACTAATTGACGGATACGTTTACGGTTTTACGGCTAAAAGCGTTTTACACGGCCACTGGTGATGCGTGATTTTATTATGGTTTTTATACACCTTTTACTTAAGTGCATTGACTTAGTACCTAAAGGAAGGAAACAAAATATTTTTATTTAGTAAAGTTCCCGTGCCCGTGGGAATTCCGGGATAAAATATAGCCTATGTCACTCCCTGAAAAGTAAGCTTCCAAAAGGTGGAAAAAAATTTCAAATCGCTCCAGTAGTTTCGGAGCCTATTCAATACAAACAAACAAGCAATCAAATCTTTCCTCTTTATAATATTAGTATAGACAAATCAAGATCGTAGGAGCAAAGCTAACCATTAGGCTACTTTACTCATGTATCAAAATATTTTCTGCAGTATTTCACTTATGAAACCAAATTTATAGATTTCTGGTATTTAAAGTTTAAGATAACTACAAACTTTCAATTGTTTTTTAAATTTCTAATTTTGAACTCTGAAAACGCTGTCGGCCAACATGGCCGAAGTCATTGGACTCTTAACAAATTTCATGCCGGATCTTATACGAGTGAAATTCGCTATGTATTCTGTCTACCTATATTTTTTAATGATGAACGTTTCCTTATGTCAATCATTAGTTTTCGACCCGTATGACGTCACAGCACTGATAAATATGGATGACAACGTTTTCGCCTGTTTACGAAAAGTGTGGTGCAAATTCTGTGTTAACCTAACCATCTATTGAAATGTGAAACAGCTTGCCTTTGTCTATATTCTGAAAGCAGTTTCCAATTTACCAAGTTTACTATTTTTCTTCAGTAAAACTCTAAAAATGTATAAAAGTAACAAGCCCACCAGTACCTACCTTCACGTCCAGTACAGAGCCACACACTGACTCGCACTTGACCAGTTTCCGCTCTAAGCTCTAAAACCCGCAAAACAGAATTGCTGGAACTGTTCTAGCACTCTCTTTGAATATTCACAAATACCGACCAGCGTATACAGGATGTTCAATTTATAGACGATCAAACGAATTGGGGAGATCGGGGTATGTTCTACGATATTTTTGTGTAAGAGTCAGAAAATATCGGTCTCCAGTGTTCCAATCTCAAATCTGCATAGAATGAACCAAAATTTTTGTTCAACAGTTTTTGCTGTAGTTCCGAATTCTTCAAGGTCCTCAGTAGAGTATTTTTCCATAAATATGGCTTCTACGAGATCAAGTTTCTAAAAATGGTCGAAATTTGTGGACAAAATCGGCTCTTTTAATAAAATTGATTTCGTTATAACTACATTTTTGGAAAATGTCAGCAAGAAAATTAAAAGCCGATATAGGTCCACTGCTGGACGCAGGCCTCCCCTGACAAGCGCCTTATTTACTTTTATCTCATGGGGGGCTATGCCCATAATCCCCACGCTGGGCATGCGGGTTGGGGATCGCAATTCGGTGGTAGAATTGTTCTGCAGGGGGCGCTGCTGCCCGCCCCCGACGGAAAGAATTGGGGTGGTGTAAATTGTAAGCCGGCACCACACAGCTGACCGTGTATGAAACACCCTGTATGGGTACTACGGCTAGGTATGCACTTAGTATTAGAGCCAGTACTTGACCTAGCCTAGAATCCGTGAGCATTTCCACAGTGTACATGGAAACAGAAGGAAAACTCTAGTTGGATTGTACTTTTCAGTCGTACTAATATTACGTATTCTAATAATGTACAATGCTAAATTTACTCCAAAAAAACTTACAGCTAAATAACAAAATCAAATTTGGAACTAGTTAAAGAAATGCTAAATTAATTATGTCTGTTACCTACCTCTTCATGACCGTATGGCTGAACGGAACTTAGTGAAATTCGTCAGGGAGGGAAAAACATAGGCCACTTTTATAACAGGATTGGTTTGGAAGGTCAAATCCGAAAATGCGAGAGTTAGAGAATAGTCTCAAAAAGAAGTCATCGACTCAATTTATGCAAAAAACACCCTGTATATTAACCGGATCCCTTTTCCCAGAGAAGCCTCTTCACAAAAGCTTGCATTTAGTAAATTGTAATTGTTCTTCTGTAAATGTTACCACATTGTGTACTATCTGTATTTATAATTATAACGCTATTATATAATGCACTGCATTAAATTAGATGTGCGAAATGCAGAGTTTCACGGAAAATGGTCCAGTTTGCGATTTTAGCTTGACGAGTTTGGGTTTTTATTCAGAAAATATGCAAATTTTATGATTTTCCATGTATTTTAAATTATAAGTTAGATTGGGAAAAAATTGTTAAGCCGCAAGTGAGTCAGAGTTTAGTTTGGTACATAACACAAAATCGTTACACAAAAATTCACACATACTTACATGCCATATTATGTATGTACTGTGGATATGTACCTAAGTACAGTGTTACTACGTGGAAAGGAGTAAAGAGAGACATTTGGCCAGCTGTAGGAAAGTAACGGCTAAAAATAATATGTAACTCATAAATAAGTGTACTTACATTAATTATTAATCACGATACGAAATCGGTGACAAAGATAGTTTTGTGAGAAGATTTTTTTTTTGTATAAAAACTATTCTATTATCACAGCCTATCTATTTGCATACAGTCGTTTAAGGAAGGCGTTTGACAGGGCAATCGTGCGGGGGGCAAAGGATGGGTCGGGGGGGGGGGGGGGAAATAATTTAATTAATCAATTAAATTAATTCATAAAAATTAAATTATCAAAGTCAAAGTCGTAGGGTGATTGTTCAATTTATTGTAAATATTTTAAATGCAAAAGTATCCGACTGCGTTGTTTAAATGACATCAAAAAAGGAGGAGGTTTTCAATTCGTCTGTATGTAATTTTTATTCAGCTCTAAATGGTTCAATCCCATTATGACCGCGCGCGTGTTGTTCCTTTTATATCCTTGGATTATAATAATCTAACCGGATTCTTTCGTCCATCTATTTTAGGGTTGCATTCTCAAACTGAGCTTTAAACGTAGATAATAGGCGAATCGTAACATAAACAATCAACTTTATCTTATAAGAATTCCAAAATAAACTCTGTTCTAAACTGCGGCCATTAATTCTAAGTAGTTCTAAGCTACACCAAACGGCCGCTGGAGACCCGACGTGTTCAGTACAATAATATATTTAGGATGATGTTGGGACTGCCTCGATTTTGCAGTGCATCGGGGATGTTTGCGGAATACCAGACGGATGGCTTTGCTGCCATCCTCCGTAGAAAGACGGCATCCCTGATGCGCAGGGTACGGGACAGCTCCAACACCATCCTAAAAACTATAGCTGGTAGAATCACCTCACCCCTGTGGAAATGCTTCATGGGGAGAGTGATATAATTATATTATATATATAATTTTGTATTTAAATTGATTTGATTTAATTTTGTATTCATTTTTAGTAGATATTAGTTATAACTAACCCTAATTATAAGTTCTACCTTTACTAACAAATTATGGGTTCTAGTTGTCCGAAATAAAATATTGAATTTGAATTTGAATTAATATTACTGGATATTTTTACACAGCACTATTAACGTATAGTATGTTCAGTTAAGGTGCTCTTGAGCGGAGACCATGACTCGGAAAACGTAGTGTAGGACGCCCTCCGGCCAGGTGGGATGACGATCTGCGAAAGACTGCAGGCAGATGCTGGATGCGGCAAGCTGAAGACAGGGCGCTATGGCGCTCATTAGGGGAGGCCTATGTCCAGCAGTGGACTAACATAAGCTGATGATGATGATGATGTACAGTTAATAGTCACTTCAAATATGCAGGTCTCGACAGAGCCTACACATTTGCTCACCTTGGAGTCGAAACCCTAGGTCCGTGGGATACCGAGGCTCTCCGGGTTCCTCAGCACAACCTCTACATTGTTTGCAACAGTCAGCAGATAGCTCAACAGTTTCGATTGTAAATACTAGTTGTAATTTGTTTCTATTCCTTTATTAATAATAACTAGTTTCTTTGGAAACCTTATTAAAAAACCGTTTTATGTTTATCCCATGGTAACTGTTTTAAAAGTAGAATATGTTTATTTATGCTAAATTTCTGTGTGGTGCCGGCTTAGAATTTGCACCACCCCAATTTTTCACGCGTAAGAGACGACTAAAGGATGTCCACCGGGGGCGGGCAGCAGCGCCCCCTGCAGAACCATTCTACCACCGAACTGCGATCCCCAACCCGCATGCCCAGCGTGGGAATTATGGGCATTATCCTGGTCTCGTCGCCTCCTCGAGAGGCTTGCATCCAGCAGTAGACCAATACAAGCTGTATAGGTTGAGGTGAGGACGTTACATTTTAGCCTGATCGTTTCCGTTCCGTCGTTATCCATCCAAACACCTAAACATCCAAACTTTTGCATTCATATATTATAAGATTAAGATTAATCATGACCTCACTGACATATTCATTGAAGCTCAAAAAATCTCGTCCGCGAGACGCCATGAGACCGGCAACGTGAATAACCTCAATGTCGCCGTCGTCGACTCATTCATTTATTTCTAGTTCTGATATCACGGTACGTGTGGGAACGAGCCGCGACCGGCTTACGCCGACGGAACCGGGGAAATATTCACGGGAATTAGGTTATAATCATAGATGTAATATCTGTAGATATGTAGATATGGTACGTCCTGCCAGCACTAACTCAACAACTGATTACACGAAAAAACACACTCGCTCACAGTTACATTTCCAATCTTGTGCAATAATTATAATGAACAAACACGAGGGCATTGCTGTACACTTTCAATAAATCACGCTTAACGCGTTCAATGCCACCACGATTTTCATAATGTATTGCCGGATGCCGACAACATTTCACGGTGGACGCGCTAGGGGAGTCACCGGCACTGGAATACGAATTACGTGAACACGCGAGGGGAATCAGTGGCACTGGACGTGTTAAGTACGTCGTAGCAAGCACACGTTGTTATGAACGCCGCCGCCGGTTCGACTGTGACTGAGGGGGTGGACCTAATGGCACCTAGTTTGAGCCTTCCATTTGCGAGACGCTAGTACCTCATCTCCTCTTTTTATTTATATCGAACCATCGCGATGGTTATAATAGTGCTTTAATTAATTAAACTTTAGATTAAATAACTGTGACCCGAACGTATCCAAAAACTCTTCAGAAATTGTCTTCTCACTATTTCCAGAATTCTATTCGATTAACAACCAATCATTTTATTCGCGACTATTATTCATTGTGTTTGCTAACTGACAATTGTATATTCTGATCTATTCAACGAAATAATACTTTTTGACCATATTCCTCTATTCTGGTTTGGTAAAACGTCGATGGACTTCTTACTAAACCTCAATAGAAGTATAATATGATTCCACACGAGAAGAATTTCTCCGAAACCAATTCATTATATCGGATAGCTATCACTTTGTTGATTTCATTCCGACATTGGCACAAATTGCCGAAACCCGACATCATACAATCATGAAATGATTGGATGTTCTATTCAATATACTCACACATTTATTATCCGTACTTGAATAAGTACGTCAATTTACACTTCACTTATACTAAAAATATTCTATAAGTACTAACACAATATAAATAATCGAAGCAACGCAAAACAAAGAAATGAATACCTCTGCGGTAAATGTAGCTTTATAATAAACTAGCTTCTACCCGCGGCTTCGCACGCGTTGTTTCTATGGAAACGTTTTGAGGTTATTTCTATCCCAGGGAAACTGATTTATGGGATAAAAAGTCGCTTATGTTTGATTCCAGGGTTAGACTTACCTGTATGGAAAATTTCAGCCTGATCCGTTCAGTAGTTTTGGCGTGAAGAGGTAACAAACATCCATCCATCCATCCATCCAAACTTTCACATTTATAATATTAGTGTGATTATTAGACCTCTCCTCGGTCGTGTCTTTCTGTCGTTCCATCGGATTATGAGAGAGAGGGAATAGAGAGTGCACCTGTGTTTGCGCACACACTTGTGCACTATACATGTCCAACGCATCTGGCTAGTAGCCGTTGAGGCTGGCCGCCGCCGCCGTGGTCAAAATGCGACTAGGAGGAGATTATTATTATTATGATTGAATAATATAAAATACTTAATTGCCTTATACCCTTGTTTGACGACCCCTGTGGCGCAGCGGGCGAAGGTCTGCCTGCGACGCAGGAGGTTGCGGGTTCGATTCCCGCCTCGGGACAAATGTTTGTACGATCTGCAGATATTTGTTCAGGGGTTCTGGATGTTTTTCTATGTATAATAAAAAAATATCTATCTAGTGTCGTGTTAATGTATTGTTCTTTGTAATATTAAAGAATGTTGTAAAACAATTGTCTAATTGACTAGACGTCTCCGCCCGCCCAGCCGAAGTCACCGCTTCAACTGAGTCCGGATGGGCGTTTCTACACGGGCCGGGCCGACATGGCAGCGAATCCAAACTCAAAATCAAAAAATCTGAACCTCTTAATTTCCATAAATACAATAAATGTACTCTTAGAAAAGGTCAAATTATTATATTGTTTATGTTGGAGCAAAGCAATACTCGTCTCAAGCTTTTTTATCATCTAGATAATCTGATATTTTATAGTAAGCCTTTTTGCACAGCAAGGTTTTGACAATTTGTTTGAATTTACCGACGCCGACAGTACGCAACGACACTGCACCGACAGCTACATTCTTCATTTGACCGACACGACGGCTTCGACATGAGCAAAGAAGCGACGAAGAAACGTCTAGCCTGTAACACGAAAGTCATTTGCAACGGGATAAGTACATAAGTTTTCTTTTTCAAAGCTCTGTGATTTTATTGAAGAAACATAAAAAAAGAAATAGGTAAAAATCGAATTTAATTAAAAATGTTAATGAATCGTTGCCTAGGCAATTTAATATGATTATAAAAATAATCAATTAGCTAGTCCTTGTTCCTTGTAACGTCCTACACTACGTGATGCTTTGGAAAGATTTAGCAGTTATGTAAGTAATTTGTTATTTTTCGTTGAAATCAATTATGGCATTAGCCCCCCCCCCCCTGTCTGGGGGAGCACGTTCAGCAGTGGACGTGTCTGTGCCGATCAGTATCCTGTGTGATATGTCCAAACTATTTATTTATAGTGGCGTCAGTTTACGGGGTGGGACAGATTTACATGACGCCTACTAAAAGTGCGGACATGGAGTGCGGGTGTCAACATGACAACACTCTATTTTAAAACTAAATAAAACGCTTTTACTAAAAAGCTGTACACTTTGGAAAATTTTAATGTTATTCGTGAACTAATAATATTAATACGAGCTGATTGATTGCACCGTTGAATACATGGAACTTGCTTCGAATGATGTAGTGGGATGGGAGCAAATTTTCTCAGAAGTATTGTAAAAAATTAAGTACTTATGAAATAGTGAGTCAAAAAGTGAAATCCTTAAGCACCTACATGATAGCGTAACGTTTCGAACTATTTTACTACGAAAACTATCGTAGTTTGACAAGTAGTTTTGAAACAAGGTTCGCAGTTATGCCGCTTATATTTATAATGAATGCATTTAGAATTTACAACTTCCTAGTTTTTTACCAATAGCAAGTTAGGTAAGTACATAATTGTTGTCAGAGCGCACTGAGCTACAGAAAATCATAATTGTTAAGCGACGCCTCATTTTATAAATCACCGTTCAAATTCACCTCGGCCCGTTCACGAACTTGACCCAAAAATATGACTAAAACGCTATTTATTATTCATCTCAATACATTTGGTTTACAACCATCCAACATCACCGGGATCAAATATAGACTTTATGTCAATCAAGTAGAGTGCACTTAAAATAGAATACGACATTATGTCATAGAGCTGGAAAACAGAGCGTAAAAGACATGACAAAATGTATTATGAGTAGGTACCAAAAAGTTAGAGTTAATCATCGTTTACAGGAATCGTAATAGATTTCTGCGTACAGAAATAATTTACATAAATCATACATAGGCGGCAAATTGAACTATATTTCCGATAAATTCACTTGTTTGATATATCCGTAATTCTGTAGTCACCATCAAATTTCACTAAAATAAGAATAAATTGTTAGTGGTACCTATAGAGAAATAAAATACTGGATTTTGAGCACCGAACACAAAATAGAAGTAAACAAGATGCTAAAGCTTCTGTTAAATTAGACCACAAAATAAATGTGTATCATTTTGATACCGACATAAATTAGGTACACTCTATTAAACATTTTTTTTTTCTGTACAAAAACAATATTTTTCAAGCTCTATAAGCTCTAGAACCAAAATGTTCCCCAACAACACGATCCATCAAGGGAAGTCTAAAATGACATCATGGCGACCTAAATACTAAATACGTGATTGAAAATATGAGTAATCAATGGAAGCAGTAGATACATGCTGGCAGGCTGCCACGATGCATGGCCGCTCTGCGCGTTAGCAGCTCTATGGTTTATTGGAGCTCAGCTACTTAGGGTGCAGCTTCGGGATTAAAGTAGGATTTATACAAAGATTAGCTTCTATCGACATTAGACGCCATCAGCATAATTTGAACCCTTAGGCACGTCACCTACTGCTGCGTGACGCCATAGTAGGTATAGATTACAGATAAAAAAAAATTGTTTTTAGATTATTTTGACTTGTTGCCGATTGATGACGACCTCTCTGGCGCAGTGGGTCCATGTGTAACAAAAATCCAGAAAGGTGCATTAGATTCCCGCCTCCATGCAATCTGTAAACACTTCTTGGGACTATGTGATTTCTATGGGTGTTTGCAGTAAAAAAGGTTATTTCTTAAAGCATTCGCTGCCCAGCTTCTATGGTTTACCCGCAGAGGCGCGCCGCAGTTGGTGCTGGTGGCAGACGCTCATGCGTTACAGGCATTGTAAGTGTTAATGGTAACTTATTTATCACGCTTAGCATACTTTGGGGTTCGATGTTATGGTGTAGTTTTTCAATTGCTGAAATAATAGGAGAGGTTTTGTTTTCTGATATTTGCGGTATATATACCTTATTTAATATTCTATGTAAATTCGATTTTATAATTGTTTACCAAACCCCAGGGGCCGAATGCCACTAAATTAATTACTTGACCATTAAAATGGTATGTTCTCAGAATGATAATAATGAAAGAAACTACAGATAGAGGGACGCGTGTCAAAGGTGTCAAGGTGGAAACCACTCTATCAATCTCTCCGTGCAAATAGCACCGCACGAACTATCTAGTGTTAATTTTATCCATGGACGATTCTGCGACGATACCATTGTCATAGTAAAGCGATTGGTTAGCAGGATTCGCCCCCTGTATGATGCGTCCAGACATTTTGTAGTTAAAATGTCTTTGGGTGCGCCTGTCCACATATCTATGTACAGACCTACGTCGCTACGTAAACAAACTGAGCTGGATTTAAACCTGCACTCCCAGCCAAGGCCGGCGTATTCGCTCCGGTACGTCATAACTAGATTCAGAGGATGGGTCATCATCACACTGTCTTAAGTGTCACCAGTGAATTTTATGAAACGTAGCACCAATAAAAAATTTAAAAGAAAAATCTATAAAAACATACATAAAGCCGAACATAGAACCTCCTCCTTTTGTAAATTTTTGGAGTCGGTTAAAAAGGAATTATTTTTGAATTCTCCTTCTAGAACGGTGGAAAAGGAGGTTAGCTACATTGTAGAATGTGGTGAACTAATTCGTATTTCAAAACAAAACAAATGAGACCCCATGGATACTTTGGTGCTAACTCGGTGCATCCAATATAGAAATCTACTTAGTCAAAAATAATTTTTAGCAAAATAAGAGCTCTTGTAAGCTACTTCGTAGAAATTAAATAAAGTCCCAAAAAAATTTTACTTCTACGGGACTTGAACCCGCGTCCTTCCTCAGTACGGGAATATGTTAATTTTAACATATTCCCGTACTGAGGAAGGACGATTTTTGACTAAGTAGATTTCTATATTGGATGCACCGAGTTAGCACCAAAGTATCCATGGGGTCTCATTTGTTTTGTTTTGAAATACGAATCAAAATCAAAAACAAAATCAAAAACTCTTTATTTCCATAAATACAATAAATGTACACTTAGAAAAGGTCAAAATATAAAAGTAAACACTGACACGGAAATAAAGTGATATTTTTGATTTCTGTCGCTTCGATATGTAGACTAAAGTAAAGAAGCGACGAAGAATCCTTTAGCCTGTTATTTGTTATTTTTCGAGTTGGAGCAAAACCCGTCCCAAGCTTTTTTATCCTCTAGATAATCTGATATTTTATGGTAAGCCTTTTTGCACAGCAAGGTTTTGACAATTTGTTTGAATTTATTTATTGATATTTTTTGCAACTCACTTGGAGTTTTGTTGTAGAAGCGTATACATTGCCCTTTAAAAGTTAACCAAACAGGTGTATTTAAACGAGGTCAAGTGAGGTATAAGTCAAAAATCTCTGCGACTTCCTACGGAGTCTAGCGCCGTTAGCGTTGATTTCTTAGAAATTACCCTGAGTGTGAGGGCTAACGCACTTTAGTAACAAAAATCTACTTAGTAATTATTATTTAAAAGAACTATACACTAGAATCGTAGCTAAAATACGGCTATTTCGGTTCTTGGCCACCACCCTCCTCAAGCGAGCTTTTGGCCTCCCAAAAGCTTTATCATCACCAAAAAAGTGAGTCAACAAGGTGATGAGGATGATGATGAATCAACCTGTCAAATTACACGTAAATTTACGACAGCAGACATAAAAGCGGATCTCAGAAGCATCTGCTCTGTAATCGGTCGGAGCTTACGCACCTGACTTATTGCTTCCTTTCGCTAAATAAACAATATCACACGCTAGCAACACTGATCACCTAATTCTCGAAATACACTTATTCAATGCAGGATGGTAAACAAATCGTTCATAATTAACAAGAAATTACTAAGGACTAGTTTCTACATAACTTAAACAAACTTTTCAATATAATTTGTTCGAAATATTCTATATCCAGCAGTGGGCCGAAATAGGCTGAATTAAAAAAAAAAAAAAAACTTTACGTTGTAAGTAGGTCCCTATACACTGCTATTGGGTTTTACATTTCCAAAAACAAACATTTATCTGGCTGGGGTAGACTTGACTCCAGCAAAAATTATCAATTTCGCAATCCTTGGAGCCCTAAATCGAATCTTGTCTCGACTAGAAACAAAACTCCATCAACAGAATTCAATCAACTCGGAATATTAAACACTTAACATTTAACCCTTTAATCAATAAACATGAATAAATAACGAGCTGACAGATTAACAAATAATTAAAACATATTTTCCCTTTTAACCCTTACCACCCTAAGGATAACAATTGCATTAATAAGGGCATGCAATATTTACTAAGCGCTTAACGCATTAAACAAATTGCTGCGTGAATGTTTGAGTCGGTGGTTGAGGGTTAAAAGCTTCTATTAAAGGAATATGGGGGAACTTATGGCAAGCGACTTGTTCAGTCAAGTAGATAGTTAAAATAAGAATTTTATATATATTGTCGGCCTGCGACGCAGGATGTTGCGTGATCGATTCCCGCCTTGTGGCAAATGTTTGTACCATCTGCAAATACACGGCATATACCCCCCATATAAATACCCAGAAGTATTTCTATTATTAAAAAATATCTACCTGTGTATACTTAATGTATCGTATTAAGTATTATCAGTCATTTAGTACCCAAAACACAAGGTCTGCTTAGCTTGGGGCTAGATGATGCTCCGTGGATTGTCCAGCATTATTTATTTATGTGCACATAGCAAATAAATTAGACATGGTAAGTACATTGAGATCTGTTCAATAGTGTTCGTCGTGAAAAGAAGACAGACAGATTTAATGGAGGCAGAATGGACATTGGCCGTTTTTGATAGAAACAATTTATTTATGAATGGGTATTTCTATTTTATCAACGAAAAAAAAAATGATTTTATGGTATTGAAAGTCTATCAGAATCAATGTATGAGAAAAGAAACCTTATTAGAACTACATGTTAGCCAAATCTGACAGCAAATTACCAGATTTCCATAAATCTATTAGGAACAAGAGATATTGCCTGAAATATTAAATAAGTTTTCATGAACTTTGATAGCAGCGGGGTTGAAGTAAGATATTTGTCACATTATTTGTGTAGACTACAGTTCGACACAAATCAAAGGTACTGTACCTACATGCAACCATTTGGTTTCAACCATTTGGTTCCTATTGGATCTACCTATCCAAGAGTCATCAATTCTTTCATTTTGTAAATATAGTTTCTAGAACATTTTTTTCGAAGAAAAGCAGTTTACTGTGTAGCGATATGCTTCATAATGTTCACAGAGATGATTTATGACACGTGCTTTTCCTATATCCCCTTGGGTTTTATTGTTTTTTAACCATAATCAGCCCTTTTATTTCCTCTGCTGAACATTAGGTCTCCCCGAAACGAAGTCACAAATAGCATGGATTACTCGGAAAATTAAATCGAAGTTTCCGATTTGTTTTAGTGCAAAGCCAACTCTTAAGTCGCTTGCATCAGATTAGCGTTGGCACGAAAACGAACCAGAAACTTCGATTTCGTTTTTTACGAGTACGGGCTCTAAGCCGCCTCCACCCATCGTTTTCCCGCGATCGCTACAATAAATAAATAAATAATAAATAAATAATGCAGTACAATTCACACAGCATTATCTGGCCCCAAGATAAACAGAACTTGTGTTATGGGTACTAGATAACTGATGTACTTAATACACATAGATAGATATTTTTTACTATACATAAAAAACATCCAGAACACCCTGAACAAATATCTGCAGATCGTACAAACATTTGTCCCGAGGCGCGAATCGAACCCGCAACCTCCTGCGTCGCAAGCGGACCTCCGCCCGCTGCGCCACTGAGGTCGTTCGTGAATGGCGTCGGTCTACAATTTCTCAATCTACTTTTAGTTAAACTGCGTATTTATTTAAGGTATGCGAGAGAATATGAAAAGCGTTTTTTTGGAAAAACTAAATTATATTAGCGTTAGACGTCACGAATATTTTGTGCATATTTTAAGAATTTACGCTAAAGGAGCTTCCAATTGTGTAGCACTGTACCTCACAACAAGGTACAGACTAAGGTTACAGGTTCGAGTCCCGCGCGGTCATTTATTTCATTCGCTCAATGGGAGATAAGAATTTATGTATTACATTTATATTGGAAATTCTTTGAAAGTTCCATTCAAAGGGTTCCATTTTACTTTTGCATTTGAAATCAGATTGAAGACGAAATTAATTTTCTTTTGAACCTATTCTTTGTTAAATTAGGTAGAAACGTACTCAATTTGTCAAGTCTTTTGTCTTTTTACGTAAGTACAGTCAACTGCAATAAGATTCGCAAAGATTTACGTAGTACCTACTACTATACAGGGTGCCACGGAAAGGGTGTACTAAGACGTGTTGATTCTGGACCCCGAGGGGATCTACTTGTAAATAAAGATTTTTTAATTTCGATTTTTTTTGGCAAAAATTAATTTTTTGTCTTCCTATTCATGTTCTTTTGCACGCAATCTTGCATTATTGAACATTACAAAATGTTTCACAAAAGTTTGTGCTTGTTTGTTCACCAAAACCAGTGTGTCGTCATAAAATTACTAAAAAAATGTGATGTAAAATCTTTGAAATTTGAAAACAATAATAAGAATGTAAGAATACACGAAAAACAACACGAATAAAAATAAAAAACGACATTTTTTTTCAAAAAACGTAATAAACTAAATGTTCGAAATTTTCAAAATCTTAGAACAAACGTTGACCCCTCGATGTCAAAGAATCATCACCTTCGTCTTAATACACACTTTCCGTGGCACCTTGTATAGTTATTCTGTGACTACTACAATTAACAGAGAAAAAAGAGTGCAGTGCAGTGTGTTTGCGGAGACACTTGTGCACTATAATATGCCCTTCGCACATGGCTAGGCTTCGCTGGTAGCCGCCGCCCGCCGCCGTGGCCGAAATCCCAAGATAAAAATTAATCTATGTCCTTCCCAGAAACACCACCCATCGCCTCGCGAATTGCATTAAAATTTATTCAGCCGTTTAGTCGTAGACATACAGAGAAACAAAGTTATTTTCCCAATTAAAATATTAGTACCTATGGATAAATGTCTAGAAATGTTGGTTATTAAAGTGTTGTCCTCTTCCTCTCCAGTCGGAACACAATTTGAAATCCCAAACAAACTGATAGAACACAAAATATAATTTTAATGCAAAATGAAAAAGCTTCGGTCCATTTGGCACTTTGTCAAAACTTCCATCCAATCTCGTTCCATTATCAACCCTATTGCAACGGATTAGAGTTGACTCTACACGTCGTTTCTGAAATTAAATCGGACATCGCGTTACCGCAAATCTTTATCCACATTCAGTTTTATCACCGCGCGTTAGGGTTTAAATTTCTTTGGCAATTAGGGGAAAGTGGGGTTATAGCAAACGCGTAAGGAAAACTTTAAATAAAACAAGTTTATGGAATAATCATATCAACAGCCTTTAGGTACTAGTCTTTATTGAATGTTATCGTTAGAGGTCAATGTCATAATCCCCACGCTGGGCATGCAGATTGGGGATTGCAGTTCGGTTGTAGGTCAGTTCTGAGGGAAAGCTGCTGCCCGTCTCTCGATGGACATGGAATTAAAATCTAGCCAAAATGACATTTGGGCCCATCACACAATGCGACGTCTAAACTTTACGCAGGCAGCTCAGAGAGGCAACATCACTGACAAAACTCTGTCGTTGTTGCTTGTCAGTCTCAGTGTCAAAGTCGAGTATTATGGTGTCCAGATGATGTCTCGTGGAGAGACGAAACTAGTTGACATACTTTGATGGATTTTTGCATTGTGTAGTTGGTGTGGTTTTCTACACTTGAAATAAGTCTGTGCTTGAAGTTGGAGGTTTTTTTTAATGCATTTTGTTGAATCTCATCAGTTTTACGGAGAATTGTTACTAATTATTTTTAATCCTATTAATTTGCAATGCGACATCTTCAAGTAATGTTCGTCATTTTTGTTACGGTGTTGTCTTAGTTCTGATAAAATCACGCAAATCAAAAATTAAAACGGTAAAATCGGAGAGGTCGGTTTGCGTTTTCCCCACCTCCCCCTGCTGAAAATTACTTTGTAAATTCTGCACATGATAGTTTCGACCTTGTTCCTATGAGAACTGGGTCGGTTTTGTTTGTTTATTCACAGTTAGCGCGGCGTTTAGGCACGGCCGAGCGTCAGTCAGTCATAACTGACGTTTGGTTTGCATTTGCATGGCTATTTGCATCACAAATGTACGGAAATATGTATTTAACGTCTATTATTCATTATAGCTATTTCTGCTTCATACATTATTAAGACCCATACCCGACACAAATAAGCTCACCATCGGGGCCAGAAAGAACCACTTCGCATCTCTGCCTACACCATAATATATACAAAATAAAACTTTTATAGAAGCATTCAAAATAAGCTTATGATATGTATCACAAACTGCAAAATCGATTTTTGACAAAATAAACATACGTCCATCCATCCATGTAAGCATCCAAACTTTCGCATTAATAATATTAGCACAGTATATTAGTGTGAGTTTACAGATCTTTAGAAATTTTCGCGATATAATTCGATTTCTTAGAAATTAGAATTTCACCAGAGTGCGAGGATTACGCACTATAATAACAAAACCTTAGATCTTTAGAAAGTTTCAACAATTATTTGAATTGGGATTTTTGACATGAGAGTGCAGTAATGCTTGAAAAACAAATTACACTTTGGCACTTGCAAACAAATACTTTTCAGAAACATATTTTTTTCATATTTAGGCAGTAACCATTTAGACATCCATAACTTCGACCAAGTGCAATAACTCCCTAAATTTAGGTAGGAAATTTAATTTATTGTAAATCTCCTTGATATAACTTGACACTTTAAAGGTAACAAAATTACCTTTCAAATGATATACCTAACACAACTCATAGTTCACAGCATACAAATTGTAAAAATGAGTCTCGAACAACCCGCCATGAAGAGATTCCAGTTTAAAGCTCGCAAGTGTAGTAGGTATGGCTTGAAAGTTATAAATACGTAGTACAAAAACACAGCTCGTTTACATAACTTTTATTTTTCAGAGAACTAAGATAGGTACTTTATCTTATTAATCTACTACCAACAATAGTTTGTTTATTCCCATAAAACTGGAATTCGAACCCGCGACCTCCAGCCCAAGGTCAGGCTCCACCGAACAGCCATCACAGCGGCAATAAAGGCGAACTTCGACCGATTCGTGCTGCGTTACTATTTATAGGGTTAGTTGAAACTGGTTGTTTCTGATTTGTGATTTGGTGGTCGTTGTAGACAAAACATCTTAACGGTTTGGTAACTAAACGATTAATATACCGGTCAAGTGTAAGTCCAACTCACGCAAAAGGAGATGGGGATACCTAAAGGTTTTCTTCGCTTCGAAAATATCAGTTTATTTTTTATTTCTTGTAGGGAACAGGGGAATTTGAGTTTTTTAAGTACCTACCGTACCTATATTGTGGTAGTGAGCAACGTGTAGATGCCTGTGACAGACGAACAGACTGGTCTGTGATGCTGACGCGTGTAGAAACCGTGTAGAAATGCTCTGACTATCCGTGTAGCCAGGGCCAATAGCCTTCGGTCTATGTTTCAGATGTAGCTGGTTATCGCCGCGGAAAATTTCTTTCACGTAGACAACCAGTTGTCAAGTTTGGTTGTCTGGACAGAACAAACCATTTAAACTGACATTTCCTAATGTACCTAAAAGCTAGATAAATAAGGGGTTATTCCAGTTTTCCCCCTTGACAAATCCCCCTTAAGGGGAATTTGTCAATATGTTTGCATACAGGTAATTCTAATCCTGGAATCAAATATAGGTTACTTTTTATCCCATAAATCAGTTCCCATGGGATAGAAATCATCTTTAAACGTTTATAGAAACAACGCATGCGAAGCCGCGAGCATAAACTAGGCATTCAATTAAAAACCTACAGAATAACATAGGACCTCCTATTTTTGAATTCGGGTAAAAATGCGTCCTACTGTACACGAGTGAAACTTTCACTATAAATAACTTTTTAATTATTGCCATGGAATAACATGGTAAAATTCACAATGTTACCCCTCCCCATATGCTCACCACCTGACTTAGCCTCTTTAGGTTCAAAGTCAATGAGTTTCTAAAGGTACAGTCATTGACAAAACTCTCCACACATTGACATTTTAATGTGTACTTTGTGTTGATGAATTACAATGTTTTAGCATGTAGTACATACATGTCTTTATGATACTTATTATCAAAGAAAATTATAAATCAAATAATAGAAACCTATTGGAACTAGTATTACAACTGAACTAATTGAGCGAAATGCAGTCTGCATTTCGCTCAATTAGTGCAGTTGCCAACAATTTACTGGTGATGAATATGTAGCTGTGTCATGTATTTCTAATTTATTTTAAATTGTGTAGTAGTTTTTTAATGCACTGTATGAATTTTTTGATTGTTTATATACCGTAGGTACCATCAGTGCTAAGAAAAATGATCTTTATTATTTTCTTTATTTTTTAACGATGTTTCTAACCTCTTTCGGACACAAGAATTGGTGTTCACAACCGAAGAACACATCAATAAAGACAAATAGCAAACACTTTATACTTACGTAGAATCTGGCTTAGATATTTATGCCGAATAACGACATACTCGTACCTTTCTCCTTTTAAGGTTATAGATATCAGACAAAATTACATTTATTTGGGTTACTAAGATTGCTATCAAAAATTATCTAGAAATACTCTCATAACATCACAAATCAATACCATTTACCAGTCCACAGCTGGACATAGGAATCCCCTGATAACCCTATGTCCGTAAGTGGGATACTGTCCACCTCCCTGACAAATTTAATCAAGTAACGTTCAACCAGGCGTGAAGAGGTAAGATTATTTTCGAATTTACAATATTAGTTGGATGGATAGTGGATACTCATTATATTCAAATCAGAAAAGTTAATTTTCACGAATGATTTATGGTTGTGAAAAAGATAAGCTATGATAAAAAATAAACGTTCTTATTAATTTATTTCTTTCCCTAATAGCTTTTGCCATCACCTGTACCTGCTTGGGTTCCCACCCTCACGCTTGGCTGGCCACATTAATGGCACCATGCGACTGGTATACTGTGACGTCGTTGCCTCGGCCAACTGCCAGTGTAGTGTTGCCAGTTTATAACCGTCTTCAAGAAAATAGGTGTCATCCGTATGATTTTTTGAATATTTGTATACGTCTTTATTTACTGATGGTTAATACTAAGTTTTATTGAAACAATAGTGAGAGTATCTTTAAGTTTTTATTCTACCAAATAACAATGAAACGTAAAGTTTTCTAATAATCCTATGATCTATTTGTCAATTAGCTGCGAAATATGTCAACAAAACTCAATAACAAAAACAAAACTTTAGAGCTTGTAGTTGAGATAAAGATAATTGTTAACAATATTTACTGAAGAAAGGATCTTAAATCGGCAAGAAACTTTAAAAAACTTTATCCTCTCCTTAATACAAAATCAACACTGAGAAAGTTATTTTGAGGTTAAGTACTGCAGGATTGTTTATCTATTTAGCAGATTGTGAAAAAAAAACGATTTTAAGTTATCCCATTTCTTGACTAGGTCTACCCCAAACTCTTCCAGGTATCACGTTCGTCGTCCAGGTCTCACCAATCTACCCGGAATGCATAGAAACCGTCTCGTCAGCGTCTCCCAGCCCCCAGGCATGCCTGTCCTCGGGCAACCACAGCGTAACGACCCGGGCCCACCTTTATAAGGTCTTCTCCCTATTCTGCTAAACCAATCGCTTTACCATGAATATTGTATCGTCCCGCTAGCCACCATGGACACATTTTTGTATTCTTACTTATATAGAATGAAACTACAGAGGGACGCACGTCAAAAGTGTCCCAATCTATCATAGAATCTTTTATCAATCTCTCCGTCTGTGCAAGTTTCTTGCGTCGAAGGATTATTTCAGCTCCCGTGCCCCGACGAGTCATTAGGTTTGAACATTTTGTACGAAATAAATAAATAATGCAGGATAAAGCACAGGTAAGGAGAAGAACGAACTTTCTGCGTCCGTTTTCCCGGTTGAGTACAATCTCGGAGTCTTCAAGTCCCAAGTGGATCCCAGTTCCTTCTGGGAAAGCATGCCCTATCTTAAGCGACATTGTCACTTTCCTAAGTATGATGGTGGTCTAATACTTTGCCATTCCCAATAAGAAATCATATAGCCCCAAGCTAAAATATTAATATTTAAATCGGTTTTCAATTGGGACAAAAAAGTTTTGATTTGTCAACAACCAAGTTCAGTTTTTGTGAGTTAAAAAGTTTATTCATTAGTACAAATATTACCAACCACTTTTCACAAAAGTTGAAGGTACAGAAATACAGGAGCAATGAACTTAAAACCTCTTAAATGAAATAAGGTCTAGAATATTCCAAGGACGCAACGAGATAAAATAAGTAATTCCATTTAATTCGCTAATTACCAGCATTTACGTAGGTATTGCCAGCTCCCACCCTGAAAACGCGCGCATTTATAATTTTTAATCCGCCGTATACAGGCTGTGTACAAATTATCACCATTCCAGCGCCTTTTTAATCCCCCTATAGAGACACAAAGGGAGTTAATATCTTGGGTTTGCGGTGGCGCTTTTATTATCTGCGAAGCTGGCAACACTGTGGCAGACGCGACTTATAGTTGTACTTATATAGTGGGAGTTTTACAATCCGCTGCTTCGAAATTGTAGGTGTAGAACCGGATATCATGAAACCTAAGAGCCACTTTTAAAATATTTATATAGGTCCGGTTTCATTAAAATTCTTTACTTTCAAGGGATTTTCAAATAATGGAACACCTCAAAATAAATAATAAAAAAATAGACCTTCAGGACTCGGAGACCTCAGTTATGTCAAATTATAAGTAAAACAAAAGAAGTAGGTAATTATTATAAAGTAGAAGGTTTGCGAGCAACCCCATCAAAACTACTGAACAGATCGAGATATTATCTTGCATAGATGTTGTCCTAGATATGAAATCACTTATAATCTACTTACCTACTTTTACGAATGCACTTTTTACATAATTTTAGCTTATTACTATCCTAAAGCCCAGTCTCCACCGCGAGCGGAGCGGACCCATTTTATCTCGCAAGAGTAAACTGCACACTTGCTTTTCCACCGGGAAGATAGTCGAGCGGAAACGAGTGAGCGAGCAGAAAGCGTTGAAATTAACCGCCTCCGCCCACTATCTCTCATTTCCCGCTCATTACTCTTTCGCGGTGGAAACTCGGCCAACAGGTCTTCTTCTAGAAAAATCGCTTGCGACACTCCGAGCACTAGCTTGCTCATTATTACTTACCTAAAATCGAATACTTCCCGACTCTTCTTACCCGTATTACTCGACAGCTTCAAGTCCAATAAAGAACTTTTATGCAGTCGCGTCTTTCCTTCCCAAAGTTCTCGCCTCGGGCCGACGCGGATATGAGATGTTTTTGTGCATTCAGCAAATACTGACACTTTAGATAGTTTCTGTAGAATATAGATACCTCTGTGATTGTGTCTGTGTTTTATTAAGACGTAGAAGGTCATGGGTCACTGATGAAGTTGTGATGGGTGATTTGACAGCCTGTAAGTGCTTAGCGAGCCAAAGATTCCAATGACTCGGTCAACCTTAGTCAATATGACGACAAATTTTAAAAGTTAGATAAGCTCAAGAGGCGCGGAAAAAGTCATTGAAAAATCATCAACATTTAGTCCACTACCCGATAGGCCTTTTATAGCGTTTTAATCTGTCTTTCAATATAAAAGCCCAACCAGCATAGCGGTTATTGTTTAGGTAGTTTATAAATTTAATTGTTTTGAAAAACTAAAAACCATGGGTACACCTAATATCAACAGAAACCACATGCAAACATTTGTTCAGCGGTACGAATCCTCGTTCTATGCCAAAATAAACTAAACTCAAACCAAGCAAAGACATTCTATCCAAAGACCATTTAATTTTACCTTTATAACCACAAAGCGGTCGACCAGACAACGAATCCCTAATCTGATTGTGTTCATGAACAAACCTACAAAATACAGTAATTACTTCGACCCGAGCGAGTGAACCCGGGCGAGGGAGCTAGTAAACAGTTGTTAAGTCTATGAATAGCGGAGAATCATAATCTACATTTAAATACGAGAATTTGGGTCATTCATAGCCTGGTTCTACATACAGTGCTGCATACTTCAGAGTTACTGCATTATTACTGGGTCTGTGTCAGTGTGTCCATTGATCAACAAAGCAACCATTTGGTACCTCCACGCATCTTGATAAGCTTAAGGTATGACATACAGAGGTGTCATAGTAAACCTAGCATCGAGATCAAATGAGGCGGTTTTTTTCATGTATTTTTCATGAGACTTAAGTCCACTACATTACATACCTTTATATGAAAGCGACTCTGGTTAAATATGACTTACGAAAGCAAAAACTAGTTTAGTTAATTTGTACGAAATAAGATCCAGAATAACTACGAGATTCTGCCGTCAGCTACACAAGTGTTTTCCTGGATGAAAAGATACTAACCGTACATTTTATCCATGTACTTAGGTAGGTTACCAAATAGGTTTAGATTCATAAATTACATTTATACCGAAATTTTAAGGAATTCTTTGTAAAAGGTTCTTGAACCAACGAAGCCGTCTTGACTAAAATAAACATAGATATTTGACTCTTCATTAATCAAATACCAACAAAATCTAAATTCAATGCATTAAGCGACCGACGTTGCCCCACATTCCTCCAAGGTCGACTCTCGGCGCCGGTGTCGCGGCGGCACTGTGTAGCGTTCAGGAATTACTGAAAAGGTATTTCGTTTGTTTTCGTTATATCGCGAATGTTTGAGCCATTTGTTGACGGTTGACAGGTGGCTTACATTTTTCAAAAGTTTTTAGTATTTGGTCTTATTACGGTTTAGGTTTCATTATGAATGTAAGCGGGTTGACTACGAACCAAGTTGGTATTGCTTACCCTGATGAAGTTTCCAAAAGCTCTAAATGACGAATGTAATGTAAGTGGGTTAGCTACGAACCTAGTTTGTGTTAGAACACCAACATTTCATCTCAACGAGGAATTATCTTAAGAGATGAAACTTTAGTGTTCCAACATAAACTAGGTTCTCAGTTAACCCACTAACATTCATAATTTAGAGCTTTTGTTTATTTATGTTCACATTGTTGTTAGTATATACTATAGGTACGTGAAAATCTATAATTTGCTTTCTGTTATTATTACTTTAATCTATTTATGATAACATATCTGTAGTAGTAACAAAATATGTACTTAAATATATTTATCAATTCGTCAAGCTACAAAAGTTTATATCTTATGTTTAGGTGTCTTATAAATTCGTACTCAGCCAAGATTATTAATTCTAATGGTAAACAAATGAAGAAATAAATACTTAAACGTCATGATGTGTCTATTCCTAATGAATCTAAACTTAATCTATTCAGGAGCCATCCCTTTCCAGCTGTTGTTATATCTGACCCATGAGTTCTACTCATCGCAGCGGGCAACACTCCGTAACTACGAGAAGATATATGTATAGATAGTATAGAACTATAGGTATAGATAGTATTCGCGTGGTTCCGCGAACTGAAATACCACGCACCGGTCAGCGACGGTTAAAAATACACCTTGTGTGTGGTACAGTTTGTACACTAGAAGTAGATGAGTACTCTAGTATACAGGGTGCCACGGAGAGGGTGTACTAAACTTTTAAAATAAAAGTAAAGACTTCTTACATTATCTTATTTATAAAATTCTCGTGTCACAATGTTCGTTCCCGTACTCATCCGAAACGGCTTGACCGATTCTCATGAAATTTTGTGAGCATATTGAGTAGGTCTGAGAATCGGCCAACATCTATTTTTCATACCCCTAAGTGATAATTTTAAATTTCCACATGTATAAGACATACATACATATAACAAAATGTATAAGATCTTTATATTCGTGTTCTTTTACTTGATTTCTTACTTTACTACTAATGTTTTAAAATTTCAATGGATTTCATCTCTTTTTGTAATAATTTCATGACCAAACACTGGTTCTGCTGAAAAAAACAAGCAAAAACATTTTGTGAAATATTTTGTAATCACACTATCACATCACACTGGATGGATAGATGGATGGATGGATACATGGATGAATGGATGTTTGTTACCTCTTCACGCCAAATCTACTAAACGTATCGGGCTGAAATTTTGCATACAGGTAATTCTAATCCTGGAATCATAGGATACTTTTTATCCCATAAATCAGTCCCCATGGGATAAAAATCACCTTTCAACGTTTATGGAAACAACGCGTGCGAAGCCGCGGGCAGAAGCTAGTGTTAAATAATGCAAGAGTGCGTGTAAAAGAACACAAATAGGAAGAAAAATAACCTTGTTTTCTGTGAAATCGAGCAAAAACTAATGAAAATATTTGCCTCCTACGCCCAATGCCCTCAGAACCCTGAGTCCGGTTGACTATGGTATCGAGAAGTGATCGTGTCGTGTCGTCTCCTTTTTCTATAGGACTCGGTGCAGCGCCTCCCGCAGGCGTGCAAGGAACTACGGAAGTCCCATACAAAAATGGGACGTCACGATCACGTTTCGATTCTAACGTCAATCGGATTCAGGGCTGAGGTTTCTATTGATTAACTAGTTATCTTTCTATTTCACGGTTAGCATTCGTTATTTTTCTTAATTTGACTTACTAATTAAAAAATAACTTAATAGACAGAAATAAAAGGCTAAAACAACCGTAGTTACTTGATCGGGAGAGCCTTATCTCTAGAAATGTTATACAAAAATAAAAATAAAGTTTATTTATTCGGATATTTGTTAAGTTACACAGTACATAAAAAAAACAAAGATGAAATATAAAAATACAAAGTAATAGCTCTGGTAATAGTATAGAGTTGCGCAGCCATTCAACATAATCCCAAACTAAAAAGTCTAAAGAGGTTGATCCTGTTGATAAAAATAGGGAAGTATCTCCACTCAACCATAATCAAAACTAAATTTCCCTTAATGAACTTAAAAGTTCGAATTTCGCACTGCCCTCTAGTATTTCAAATCAGAAACTCTGCAAAGTTAGAGTTAGTTAGTAAAGTAGTAAAACGTGAGATTCCATTATCCAAATAATAATTAAACGGAACCCGAGCTCCGTTTGAACAATGTACTGTTATAAATGGGTGTCTGACCAGAGTAGAGTTGGGGTGTCATTACTTGCTTTCGGAGTCCGAAATTTTAGTTTAAGTATAATTTACTCACAGTACATAATAAATAAAACCTAGCTGTATGTGCTAAGTAATGAATCATAAAGAGTACCAACTCTTTATGATTACAATGTATTTTTGAGTAGGTACCAACCTACTCAAAAAGTCGTAGCGCAGCGTAGGAATCGACCCTCGCAGCTCAGCCTGTAGATGTCGTAGGAGTCGACTGAGGGAACCTACCAGAGAAAGGGCAGCAGCTTACACAGGTGTGTTATTCAATACCGCTGTCTTCACCAATCTGACCACCAAGCGTGCGATACGTCCACTGCTGATCATGGCTCCCCTAACAAGGGGCGTTTCGCATTAATCACCACGATTGGTAGTAGGAGTGATCTCAGTATTAAAAATACTGTTGTTCTGGTAGATTGCCTTGGTCGGCTCTTACGTAATCCACAGGCTGAGTGGTCAATTCTTACGCAGCGGCCGCCACGGAGTTCTTTATTAGTTTCTGAAATAAAAATGAATAGGTACCTATAGTTTTTTTTTAACCTATTTCTCTCTCTTTCCAGCCAACGACAAACGACTCGTGATGAACTAGCGACTACAGTGTTGTGAGTGAAACCGTGGACAAGCGTTAGTGCAGTGTGTGATGGTGTGACTCTGTTAGTGCTCCAGAGATGGCGCTAGCAGTCGTCGCAGTCGCCATCTTGGCAATCTTCGGGCTGCCGGAGGCTTTTTGCGATAAAGGTAAGGTTTTTTATTAATTTTGAGGGCAAAAATCTATATACAAAAAAAAAAAACAATAAAAAGCCACCACTAAAAACCACAAAAAACGTACTTACATAGGTACTTAAATCACATTCAGATCATTTTCCTCTTGACGGTCTTCAACGGTTCTAAGTCTTTTTTCTTATATTTTTTTGTTTTATCCAAAAAATCCGTCAACAAAGCTGCAAAACCGCGTGCAAGTATAGAGTGAACTCTACCTAAGAACCCCTCTTCTTATGTGCACGTCAGTCAAATCACATTCAGATAATTTTACTAATTTGACGGTCTATTTTATGTCTGTTTTTATTATATTCTGGGTTTCCGTAAATCTGCCAAAAGAAGTTCCAAAACCGTGTGCAAGTAAAAAATGAACTTACTTAAAGAGTATCCACTATATTCAATACTTATTTAACAAACTTAATTGGTCAAGTAACATCCTCACAAAGTGATCTATCTCATCGAGATACGAATCAGCCAAAAAGCCAATTCATCAAGAACTGTGTCACTCTTCCACTCCGTATCCACTTCCATTCAGAAACATCCTTCATGCATACTGCATACCACCGTCCACTGACGGACCTTGTATGCAGGAGTGACCACAGCTTGTGACAGAACAGCTGGGTTACCTCTTACAATTGTTTCATATTCTGTAATTGCAAGCATGAACTTTTACAATAGGATACGTACATAGGCGTGCTTAACCCTGAAAAATAGTTTTCTTCCAGCAAACCTTACAGATATAGGAGAGGCGAATAGGCAGCTTAAGTGTACTAATAATAAATCTGCAATATAATTATTATGTCAAAGAGGACAATATTATCGGTTCGATAAGTGTTTAAATATTTGGTGTTAGATAGAGCAATAGGTATAAGTCCATTCAAGCGTAAGTTATAGTTTACGAGTATAGAGTATTTTTGGTTTTTGATACTTTGCAAAATGGTACAAGTACATTATTTATTGTGACTAGCGACACGTTTTTGAATGATGGTTTTGGTCAAATGAACTCTTTAAAGATAGGCTAAAAAAAAGTGATAAAAAAACACACTTTTCAAATATGTTTTGATTCTGCCTATATTATTTTTTTTTACATGATCCCAACCTCATTTTATACTACTACCAATTCATACATTAATTGTAATTGCTTAATATTATTTGACATTTAAATCAAATCTTAAATTTTATCTATGCAGTTAGAATTTGTGATTTGAATTTAATTTTGGTGTGATGAATGATTAATTTATTGAATGTATTCTGAAGTTTATGTGACATGAATAATTGAAATCTGTTTTTATGGTAACTAACATAGTATATACCTACCTAGTTAGTTGTACTAATATTTATCTCTCAATAAATAAAGATTTTTTATATCACACTGTCAATATTGTTTTACCAACTTGCAGCACCAAGTCACATAAGCGCACAGCTTCCCCACACGAATCTGAGAATACTTCCCATTAATTGTTGTCCCACGCCGTTACCAGAGAGTTTTTGCCCGCTATTATCTAAGTATCGGAACAATTGACAAGTCTCAGGCACAGTAATGTAGCTATTCCTATTCGTTAGTATTGTCTTGGCATCGATTGAGGGCGATGACTTCTGCTTCTGAGATTTGCGAGCCTTGTATGGCAGTGATGAACTTCCTGGTTTTGTCAACATATCCATTTATTGTTCTATGGCCCGTATTAGGAAAGCTAGCTCAGTCATCTATTTATGTTTGAGTAACGCTTTTCTGTGGCATAAACGTCACTCGAGCATAATTATGTCACTCAGCAAGCTTTCAGAATTATGGGCCTTAGCATCATACCTACTATAGATAAATAAGACAAAAATAAAAATCATTAATAAATAATGCTGGAGTCAGCATAGCTTGTCTCATGGGTACAAAAAAAATAACACACAGAACACCCGGAACAAATTTCTGCTGATCATGCAAATATTTGTCCCGAGGCGGGAATTGAACCGAAACGTGAAATAAACTATTTGAAACTTAAGAAAGGAAAACATTACCGATGTTAAGGGAGAGTTAGTTACAATTAATTTTGAATAGAAAAATAATTTCGTTATTTTCGAGTCGTTATGTATCAACCTCCCTTGTAAACTCAGAGTTATTTTACGTGACGGTAGAAACGTAATATTTTTTCTGAGTTAGCAAATCGTGAAAGTTCAATAATCGTTCAATACGAGAGAACTTAACGTAAAGCTTGTTTAAAGAGACTGATATGTATGTTGTTAAAATAAACTTTCATAGTGACCCTGCCATTCTTCCCTAGACTACGTCTGACCGTTGTGATGCAGGAAAGAGTAAAACGAATGAGACGTGGTCTAAAACGAGGTTCCGCCGGCTTTGTAGTCTAATTATTGTAGCTGGCAACTTTTGACGTTGGGTTATTTAGGCTACGCCACTATGGACATTGGTTAATGTGGATCACTTTAGTTATATTTGGAGCCGAGACCCTAGGTCCGTGGGGTACCGAGGTTCTTCGGGTTTTTAAAAAATTATCTAAGCGTCTGGTCGATGTGACGTGTGAGCTGGTGAGTATCTGTCGCAGCGCACCAGCATTGCCAAAGCACGGGGCAATGCACGTCTTGAGGACGCTTCCGACTGGTATTGATCAGTTGAGCTACCTGTAAATTGGTTGCAACAGTCTGCAGTTAGCTCAATTGTTAATACTAGTTCCAATTTATTTCTAATATTTGATTGTAATTTTCTTTGAGTAAATTTTTTTTAAACTTATGAAAAAGATTTCGATAAGCATTTGGATATGCTAGATAATAATGGGTGACCATTTTACTTAAGCTATTGTAGAAAGCATCAACAAATTATTATTACAAAATAATTACAAAAATAATTCAAAGCTCCAAGAAGCAATAGAAGTGGTTTTTTTTAACGTAAAAAGTTCATTCGATAAAACTTTTATAGATTTGTAATTTTTATGTATATTATATTGAATCAGGTAAAAAGATCCACGATAACAACTTCTTTACTTCTTTTCCATATCTAGATAATAGAAAAAAAGATTTCATTGTTTGACGAGGATAAATTCTTCGCATAAAATTGACCTTGCCCTCAATAACCATGACCTCTCTGACCTTTGACCTCTCGTGAGCAAATGTAAAGCCTACGTCGCGTGTCAGCTGTCGACACAATCAACCGGATGTGACGTCACGAAGGCTTTTAAGGATCGCCACGGTTCATAAGCATAATATTGACACTTAGCTAAGTAGCTTGTTTTGGCTCGTGCGTTTGTACTTACTGTGTTATGTTTTCATTCTATCAGCGAGCATTACGTCTTTGTAAAATACATCTAACTTTATTCACAAAGAAAATTACAATCAAATACTAGAAATAAATAAGAGCTAGTATTTAAAATTGAAACAATTGAGCTAAACGCAGACGCAGAATTTACAGGTAGGTCAACTGATCCATATCAATACCAGTCGTCCAGCGGGGCAATGCAGCCAGCGTCTTGGGGACGCCAAGACGCTGGCTGCATTGCCCCGCTGTATGGCAATGCTGATGCGCTGCGCCAGATACTCACCAGCTCTCGGGTCACGCTTTCGCTTTCGCTTTGACAAGATTCTCAGATATTTTTTTTAAAACCCAAAGATCCTCGGTACCCCACGAACCTAGGGTCTCTACTCCAATGGGAGCAAGTGTGTAGGCTCTGTCGAGACCGTCAAACGTATATTATGTAGATATAGTAAGTTCTGTTGCAAGACACGCTAGCTAGACTGGACTTATATTTAGTTCTTCCACTCAATGCTTCCGCGTGGTTACGTCGGTTTTAGCACAGATTTGTGTTAGTTTGCCTTGAAGTAAATATTGCAAATTAGGGCTTGTCTTGACATAGAAGGTTTTCTGTTGATTTCTGTTGTAAGGACGCATATTACGCGAGTCACATCTCAAATATTTACGCTTGTTTCGCCAGCCTGCGCCAGCCCAACTCAGCAAAGTTTTGTTCTTTCTTAAAAATCCAATCGAAAAGTAGGAACTAGAAATGTTCACGTGACTCGCGACACAGGCCAAGCCTAGTGGTGGTGGTCAATACTTATTTTTTTATGACACACCAAATAAACAGAAAAAAAAAACAGAAAACAAAACATAATAGAGATAATAATTCGGCCTGTTTCGTGAGTCAGTCACCAGACATACATATATGTCTAAAACCTACCCATGTAATTCTGTGTATTTTTTGAAGGTATTTTTTAAAAGATTTTGGAAATAAACTTTATGCGTTTTTATAATATTAAGGCTTCCAACTGTACTAGCCAACCCAAACTTACCTGTGTCAAATTCTACATTGACATTGTAGAGTCCCGGACCGATATTCAATTCCAGCATTCGGACAAAAACCGTCCGAATAAAACTAGAACCGCAAAGATAGCAAACGTAGAGATGTCTCGAATCCGGGGAGAACCGGATAGAACCGGAAACCTCAAACATGGCGGTCGGTTAAGATGCAGGATGTTGCGGGTTCGTTTCCCGCCTCGGGACAAAATATTTTTAGACAATATGCATGAGAACGGTCTTAGATGTTTATTGAAATTCGAAAAGGAGGACTTTCAATTCGGTTATATTTTTTCTAAATCTAGATTAAACACTCGTAGACTAGCTTCTGCCCGAAGCTTTCCACACGATTTTACATAAATACTCTAGTAAAAATACTTTTGTATTCAATCAATTTCTTTGCCCAATTTCACTAAGATGGGTTCAGCCGTCGAAAACATGTACAGATAATTATGTCCATGAACTTTCTGAACGACTGAACGCATCTTGGTGAAATTTGGACAAGTCGACGACAGACAGAGTTAGTTTTCACTTTGCAGCCTTGGATTTCTTAAGTAATTTTTTAACAAAACTTTATTTATTTTTAGATTACACAAATCAGGCGTAACTACTAGAAAATAATTGTACGAAAGATAAGTTCAGTTAGCCTTTTCGGTCGGGGAGTAAGAATTGACCCCTCTATCTGAGCTCGTAGGTGTCGCAAGAGTCGACTAGGGGAACCTACCAGAGGAAGGACAGCAGCATCTATCTCTGTGAGTTACACATCTACGGCAATCAGCAATGCGCCTGCCAAGCGTGGTGATATGGGATAACCCCCCTTGTTTGGAGGGGGCAGTGGATATATTAGTGCTGATCGGTATGTTCAGTACACTTCTGTAATCTGTGGTTGTAGGCTGATGATGATGAAAATTATTTACAAAAGATCTTTACAAAAATGTTTTTTGTCAAACTACATACTTCTAGCGCCAATAGCGACCGTCAAACTAGTACGGTAACGTCAAAGGATTAAACATTCCAATTTTGGTCTACTCTAGCAACACGTCGTATCAATTTTTTGTTGAGTTGAGCTGTCTGCTAGCTCGTTGCTCTATTGTTCGTCCACTGTGTTCCATTTTATCTCTATGTGCATTGGAATTGGACAGAAAAGGCTAAATCTACAATTTATCTGAATTTAATCTTAGAATCTAATCCTAGACTTGAATTTAAAGCTAGATTAGAATTCTGTAGTATATCGCGGATTCGTGTAGTGGTTTAGATTTAAAATGCGATAAGAGTAAAATGTATACTTGCATTTCTAGTACGTACATAAATTCTTAACGTATTTTTAAGTAGAGACCTATGAAAAGAGCTATGCTCGGAGTTTTTCTGAAGGATAGGATTCTTAACGAATACATCCGACAGAGAACCAAAGTTACATAGCTCTAAGAATTAGCAAGCTGAAGTGGCCCAGCTTCAAGGGGACTTTCACTGGGGAAAACGTATGATAGTCAGATAGTCAATTTATTGGTAAAATAATGTTTACAAGTCTTAAATAAAAATAAGGTTCATAATAAAAAAATAAATACAATTTTAAATACTAAAATAATTATAAATTGTCATGTACCCAATGTGGAAAAATAAATTCAATACGATATAAGTACAGTAAAATAATAATAAGCAATACATTATGTAGTGAGTATGTTTGAGTGGACACCGCGATTCGGTAAACGTAGTAGTCAGTTGGGATGACGAGCTGCGAAAGACTGCAGGAGATGCTGGATGCGGGCGGAGACAGGGTGCTATGGCGGGAGTTAAGGGAGGCCGCCGTTCCGCAGGGTAGCTGGAAGCAAATAACAAATCCAAACAATAAAACAAATATGCTCATTCTTGAAGTCCAGATAATATTTATTGAAGAGAGGATCTCAAATCGACTTTAGATTGTGTTTAAAATTGAACAACAAGAAAGTTAATTTAAGGTTAAGTAGGGCGGGATTGTTTATCTTTTTGGCAGATAATTGTAGAACCGAGTTACAATTTATTTGACACATCCCGAAAATGTTAACGCTTTCGCGATGGAAACAAAACGAAATGAGACATTTATTAATTTTATTTATTTTTGGTTTACACACATTTATACAGGTGTATGTACATTTATTTTATTGTTTGTGCATATTTTAGAATCAGCAGCAATCTTAATTTAGGAGGAAGGACTGATAAAATAATAATATGATATCTGTCCGACTGCTGCTATTTATGGGCCACGACCCATAAATAAAGTAAATAGAATCCCCCTCTATCGTTACTCGTATAAACAGATTTTTATCATCCTAACCTAATTTAATGGGCAAAATAAGCAATTCCTGGGCATATTTAAATTATTTCCCAAAACGGGCCGGGCCTTAATAGCGCGAATTTAATAGAAGGCGGAAGTGTCAGCTTGTTTACAAAGGTTGCGGATTCGATTCCGGTCGCCTTTTGTGAGTTTAGAATGTTTTGTTTGAAATTATTTATTGTTTTATGGTTTCTAAATTTGGTGCAAGAGAAAATTTTTTATTTCAAAAATCTTGGATAAGGAATTAAAATTGTACCATCTAACTGTAACTCAAGAATTTCGATATCGTTAATAATGATGCCTCAGGGATTAAACTTCACATCATCCACCAGCCGGTGGCTCTCATCGCTAGGGAGTAATGCCATAAACCCCAAGCTGGGCATGTGGGTTGATTCGGATCGCAATTTGGGTGCTGAACATTCACAGAAGGATGCTGCCCTTCCTCTGGTAGGTTCCTTTAGTGGACTCCTACGACATCCACGAGCTAGCAACTACTCCAACTCCTGGAGTAGTGGATGCTTACGTCGCAGCGGTCATCACATAACTTTCGGTTAATCTTGTTATAACCAGTTGTATATTTCAGTTAAACCACGGATCGGTGTCGCTAGTAAAATAAGATTGATAAATTTTTCTTTGTAAATATATGTGGTCGGTCCATCGACGGATGGAGGTAGCTAAGGACCGCTATTTATGGCGTCGTATGGGGAGGCCTATGTCCAGCATTGGACGTCTGTGGACTGATATGATGATGATGATGAAATGAAAAAGTGAAATGCAATTCATAACCCATTTCGTGCACTCTATCCTCTATTAACGCAGATAAGTAGCCATCCAATTAACTAAATACCCAAAATAAGCAATATCGTAATGGCCGAAGTACTTTCCAATTTATGTAAAATCATTTTCGAATTGAGCCACGTTTAATATAAAGCTATACCGGAGGCGATATTTAAATCATCAAAATGGGGCCGAATTCAGCACACGGGCCATAATGACCTTATGGCGAATATTGCCAGATTTAATATAAACTCGGGGGAGAGGAAAGTGGGGTCAAATGCAATTTATGGAATGACTACCCAATTTTACTTTGCAATTTCCATAGGTGAAGTAGCGTCGGCAAAACCAACGTTAATTAGGTAAATATTTTGTTTGGGTTAATGTTGAGCGATGGAGTGAAAATGCTTTGCATACTTTGCAGTGTTGCATTAATTAGGTACAGTAGTTTGCATTTTATTACGTTTAACAATTTCATAACATCTCGTTAACGCATTTTGCATACCTAACGCAGGTATGCAGCTTAAATTATTATAATTCTACTCTTACTAACATTTATTCTCTAAGCCACTTAGGTTTGCTTTTATTTTGCAGTTTGTAGGCTACGGATGGAACTGCAGTAACTGAAAATAACAGTGAAGTACTTAAAAACTTGATTCGATTAGGTTTATTTTTATATCACGAATATTTTTCTTTCAACGAAGCCAAAATTAAGATACCCTCTCTTCTAAAGCGAAAAACATGCATGGTGTTCTATTCAACGCAGATTGGAATCGCCATAAAACACTCCGTATAAGTTTAATTTTTATGAATGGAACCACAATGGAACACCCTCCATAGGGGTGGCAAATGAAACTCTCACTCCTTACTAGGCTAGATAAAAGCTCAGTTAAAAATATATCGAAACTCTAACTTAGCTAAACAAATAAAAATTCGGCTCTAGTCAGCTAAGAATAGAAATATAAAATTTAAATAGAATGTCATTAATTTCGTCACCAGAACTCATATATACTTACTTAAGTACAAAATAAAACAAACAAGATAGTCCGCGTGTTTCAAATAAATACGAGTATTTTAAGAACTGAAAGTTAATGTTGGTACTTCAAATTCATAGTTATTACTATATCAATAAAACGCAAAAGTTTATAGAATAACCTTCTAAGGAAAGTTTTCAGAGTCGGTACTTCAGATACGGGAATTTTAAGAATTTGAAATTAATTTAAGTACTTTCAGTGTATGTTTATGATGTCAACAAAACACAAAAGTGAAAAATAATGTATAAAGTTTTTCGTGTACCGTTTTTGCCGACGCTCCCCCGTAATTCCTAGCAATCGAGCAATCGCAGCCGATTCATATGGCATCTTATTATTGAATTTACCCAAATTCCTCTCCGTTTGAGGGCAAATGTTGTTTCGATTGTGGCCGTTTTCCGCGAATCACCCGGTGGGCTAATTTTGCCCTTTTTCCGAATGGGATACAAGGAAATGGAATTTCCTTATTTGTTTTTTCATGTTTTTCAGGTATTTTGTAACGTTGGGACTGTGTCAGAGCTTACCTTTCTTGACGACATTGATGACATAATAAAGTAAATAATTATATGTATAGATTTCTAACACCCGAATACTCAAAAACAACGTCTCAACTCAAATCGCGATTTTTAGACAGTGTCCAAAGAAAATCTGTAGAAAAAAATTGGTTGTCTGTAAAGTCGGATTACTGACGATAGTTGAACGTGACAACGTCTTAAGAAAATACTGATGGAATGGTAGCATTTGATACTCGATCAAAACATGTAAATGTACTATAGTATAGCAGCTGTCCACGCAGACGCATCGCTCACTCAAGTAGGAGAGAGACGGATGTCGAGCGCTCTCGCTTGCACTTCAAGCCTTACATGGAACGCCTCAGACACGGTAATATTATCCAACAGTATTTGGACTCGGCCATATCTTTGAAATAAATGCCTACAGCCGCGCGGTAGGTAAACATGCGATAGGGCTGCCCGCCTCCACCATTTTAATTACATTTGCCTACTTTGTGTTTCCATTTAGTTTTGTGATTGTAAATACAGGAAGGTACTTTTTTTATATAAACAAATAAATACTTTGTGAATTGAATGGGAAGTGTTCAATAAAAATGCGTGTTGTTTTTTGATTGGTCGATTTAATTAAAAAACCTGTTTATGTTTGAGTAACAAATCGGTCTTATAAATTTGCGACCGAAAAATATTTGCGCCTCGACTGAGACGTAGGTACCTACAAAATGCTTTATTATTAAATTTTAGGAGATTTTTTTGGAGAAAAAGGAATATCTTTTACTTGGATATAGATACCTGCAGCTACTTTATTAAATTTGTACCTGACCTTATTTTTAGAGAAAAAATCGCGCGGTTATTGTTAAAAAAACATCACACCATCCGTTCGTCACTGCGGCACAGCCGCGACTGTCTGCATGCTGAGCGCATGCCGAGATCGAGGCGCGTAGGTATAGCTCGCGTTTCGCCCGTTTGTATGAAGTCGGATTACTTATAGGATAATATTACCTTGCCTCAGAGCGAGGTAATGCCGCATGACGTCATGTTTTTTCGTGCGTGCAGCCGGCTCTATCGAATTATAAGACGTTGTCACGTCAAAATCCTCATTCGAGACCTGCTTAAATCTGACTTGCGTTTGAGCATTCAGGCGTAAGGATTTGTTACGTAGGACAGTGGGAGCGTTAGCAGTAGCGGAATTTATATTAAGTACCTACCAGTTTTCAATGGATCATTTCCAATAAACAATCGACATTTCTTTTGAAAACTCATAAAAACCTGCACCGTGTGTGTACTATAAACGCATACATTACGTCGACAATGTTGATAATATTCTTAAAATATTGATGCAAACATTAAATACTTAAAGGCTCTTTTTTAAAACCGATTTTAAAAGCAAATCAAACCCTTTTAACCCGTGTCGTAATAAGTCCTTGTATATTTTCCTATTGACCTTAACATGATCCTACCACAACGTATTTTTTCGTGCGTCGTAACAAAGTGAGTCCGGCTACGTCCATTTCACGGGCCTGACGTAGTTACGTAGCTACGTAGGTACGTTACTGGTTATGAACGAGTTTGCATGCCATTTTCGACGTACCTGTAATATTGCTGTCGTGTTTTTGAGCGTAGTTTTACTGTTTTTGGTATTTTTAAAATGCATGGTGGGCAGTGGACAGGACACAAAAAAATCCTTTGTCGTAAATCGAAAATATTTTTCGCAATTGATGTCGATAGGTTGTTCTATAACAAGGTACTCTAGGTTTGATGATTGGACATGACATGACTAGTTTATAAAAAACATCATAGAAGGTAAAGTGGAACTATTTGAGTCAGATAGAAGAGCAAGCCGCTGTCATGTTGTAGAAGTAAAAGAGACCCCATTGGAAAGAGTAAAGTGGAGAAAACGCCGATAAGAGCTAGGTTCTATTATCTATCTTCTACTCGTATATTAATAGAGGCTGTCCCATAATGAGTGAATACACCTTGGTAAAGGTATGGTAAAGGTGCTTGCGGGGGAGTTCAAGGCCAAACAGAAACAAAAAAGGTTAGAAAAACTTTTTGTCTCTCGACTCAATTTTGTGGCCAACTCGGTATATAAAAATGTACAACTTGTATATAAATATGAATATTTCCCTTGGTCACGGCATCACGCGTGAACGGCTGGACCAATTTCGCTAATTCTTTTTTTGTGGTGTTTGTTAGTGTCAGGATACTTACTCATGAAAGAAAAAATATAAGAAAGTTGGAAACATAAATTTCCACGTGGGCGAAGCCGCGGGGCGCACCTAGCTTATAATAATAATAACTCTAGGTAGCTGTGGATGTCTTTTCTTTTCTTTTGAAGTACCTAAGGCAGAAGCGTCTTTCGGTATTCAACAACATTAGGAATTTTAATTATAAAATCTTTCGTAGTTCGACGAATTAAAAAATGTAAACTACTAACCTATTTTGTGTTGTCATTTGCCTCGTGTTACGGAAAACCATATTCAAAAACTTTTTATCTATTTTTCATAATACTGTGTGCACGTGTGTTATCGCAAACCTTAACACTTTCATTGCGCACGAAACATTATGTGGTTCAAACACTGCTTGTAGCCGCGTCCGCACCCTGAGGATAGCACCGCAGAGGCTAGGCAGTGAATGGGATAAATATACAAGTACGAGTAAGTAGGTCAACAAGTTAAAAAAAAGATCAGTATAATATAACGTCCAGTATCATTTCCAAAAGCGTATTTAATCTTTATTATCCCGCTAAATAAAGGGGACCGGCCATTTTCAATAAGAAAAGCACACAAAGGCCATTTTTAATCAATATTTATCAGGGACCTCTCTAAACAAGCGACGTGGTCGGTCGCGCCAGATTTACGGACGCGCCGGCTAGTGCCGCGCTGGGGGACGTTCTGCCTTTTAGGAGTCATTTCGGAGATAACTACTTGTAATGCTTTGAATAAACAGGCGAGTTTTTTTAGGGTCACTGAGACGATTTTGAAGGTGTTCCAACAACTTTGGGCACATAGTCGTTTTGCAATTATTTATTTAATAACGAACAAAGAACCCAAAAATGAAAAAATAATTCAAAAACTCACTTTTCTAGAAAAAACTATTTGTTATATACTTTTTTAATGTAGCGCTTATTTTTTTCAAAATCGAGCACGTAATTCTTAACTTCGATAACTCTCACGGTTTCAGAATTTTCCTCAGTGGCCCTGACAAAAACTCACCCTGTATAAAAAAAAAATATATTATTACCTTATCAGCACAAATATACTTAATGTGCACTGCTGAACATGCCTCCCCCAGACAAGGGCTGTTTAATAATAATCCACACGCTTGGCAGAAGGATTGGTGATGGCAGTAAAGGTGTTATATACACAGAAGGAAGCTGCTGTCCTTCTGATCCACGGACTGAGTTGTAGGGGTCGATTCTTTCACTGCGAACGGCACGAATACGAAGATCATTATTGCGTATTTTTCGCTTTAAATAAATATCCGATAAAAATCTCTGCAGTGTTATCAAACTTATCAAACTTTAAAACATAATAATGTTTACATTTGGAATAGTGAGTTTAGAATTTATGCAATTTCTAAGGAGAGGGGAGGTGGGTAACGCTCCCAAATGAAAAGAATCTAGATTAAAAATAAAGTATTTATACTTTTTACCCGACTGCTCAAGAAGGAACATTTTCTTTGTATTTAATGGTACCCGATTTTTTTTCTATACAATTATTTTCTTGAGATTCGGAGGTATGTGGGTTTTCTTCCTCGTCGGATGCCCTTCCTCAATTACAACCCCTACTTTACAACCCCTAAGATGCATTTTCTGATTTGATTATTTGCAAGAGGGGAAATCTTGATAAGTGTGTTAAAGGCACACCTTGTGATATCTTTAAGGGCGACGAGATGTCAGGCAATCAGCGACCTCATGTCTTACAGCATTGTAATAATATTTAGCTTATTCCATTCCCTATCTGACATTTAGTTATTTAGTTTTATATGCTATTCACTACTAGGAAAACGACTCTCCCATTTCTAGTAAGTTCGTTCAGTCGGGTTTTTTATTACTTGCCTGCTTGCTAGTCGTAAATTCGTTACGTATGTGATTTGTTTGATATTAATTATTTGCTATCTTCTTTTATTAACACCATAAATCAGCGGCTCTCAAACTTTTTTAGCGACGGAACCCTTTTGGACATGAAAATATTTGAAGGAGCCCTAAAATAAGTTCCTTGCCTAAATGAAAATAAATAAATATTTAAATAATAATATTACAAAAATGAATGAACGCTAAGAATTAAATATAATTTATAATAAGACAAAGGATAGTGGACTTAAAATTAATAACAATTAGTGACTGTCGTATTTATACCGGAATAATATATTGTATAATGTATAATGTATATGTATATGTATCCCTGCAACCTTGTTTACGTGCTGAACCAATTTTTTTTATTATGACCATTATTGTCGCGGTGCGACAGAGGCTTCGCGGAGCCCCGGGGCTCCGTGGAGCACACTTATAGAATGGCTGCTTTAGATTATACAAGAACAGCGGTATAATCCTATCCTATCCTATTGTCCTATTTTGATATTATAAAGCCGAAAGTTTGTGAAATCTGAATTTCTGTTACCTGGGATCTCCAAAACTACTGAACAGATCAAGATGAAATTTGGCGTACGTTTAAAGCAAAGCCTAATTTAGATAATAGGCTACTTATTATACCGAAAATGCGAAACCGCGGGCAGAAACTAATACGAAATACATTTCGTAGTGGTTTCGGAGCGGCCCTGTCTCCCCTCCCTAGCCCGACGTGGGCTGGTTTACTGCGGGCATTGGACATGTTCCTGCAGAAAAAAAGTTCTTTATGTACAAGTTTTATGGTAGACCTTTTTGTTTAAATTTCAAGTTTCAGTAGATATAGACGCGGGTTCGCATCCCGTCGGGCACCAATGTTTGTCCGCGCTGAAATATGAAGTGAGGTGCTAAAAGCAATATTTTCAACAGCGAATGAAAAATACAGGAGGAATTTTACAGCTGCGTGATGCTGTGTTACATGTTACCTACAAATTTCCAGCGATAAAATACTTTATCATCATCATCACCAGGTTAGTCACACAATGTCTGGACAAAGGCCTCCCCTTTGGCCTCCCCTAATGAGCGGCATAGCGCCCTGTGTTCAGCTTCAACATCTGCCTGCAGTCTTTCGCAGATCATCCCACCTGGCTGGAGGGCGTCCTATACTACGTTTGCCTAGTCGTGGTCTCCACTCAAGAACACGTTTACCCAGCGGTTGTCAGTTCTTCGTGAGATATGGCCGGCCCACTGCCACTTCAGCTTGCTAATTCTTTGAGCTATGTCGATAACTTTGGTTTTCTGTCGGATGTATTCGTTACGAATCCTATCAGAGAAACTCCGAGCATATCTCTTTCTATAGCTCGTTGAGCGAAAAAATCCCATGGATGATCCCATGGATTCTAAAATACCCACTAAATAGATATCAGAAACAATTTTATAACATACCTACCAAACTTCTAACTGAAAAGCCAAAATTTAGGTCAAGTTATTAGGAATACTATAAAAACGGTTTTATACTCCCCGCACGGAACTGAAACAAAAGCTCGTTAAGATCGGTTACCATGTTTAAGTAACTAAAGTAATAATATTTCACTGCTCGATATTATCGAGTAGTTACATTTTTGTACGGGTTTTGTGTAGTTTCGCGTACACAACACAAGGCGCTGTACTAAATCCGATACAAAAGAGGAACATCTCGATGACGTCTCGATAGTATCGAGTAGACGAACTCAGGGTGCTGCTCGCACGCGGGCGGGAGATTTCTTTGAAAACTCAAAAATCGCCTCCGCTCCCGCCCTCGCTCCCCACTGAAAACTCAGTCTAATGGATATTACTCAGGAATCGCACTAATATTATAAATGTGAAAGTTTATTATGTATAGATGTTTGGATGGAAGTTTGTAACCTCTTCACGCCATAACAATTAAACCAATCGAAATGAAATTTTGCATAGATGTAGCGCAAGGGCTGAAATCAGATAGAAAGATAGATAATAATATCTTTATTGTACCATCAAAACTTATAAAATAACTTACCAACTACAAATTAAATCTAGTATGGTACAATCAGCAGCCTTATCGCTGAAAGCGATCTCTTCCAGGCAACCTTTGAAATCAAATTATTTTTAACCCATAAAATAATTCCCATGGGATAGAAATAACATTTAAACATTTCTATAGAAACAACGCGTGCGAATCCGCGGGCAAAAACTAGTACTAAATAATACAACCGCTAACCTAATCAACCAACCGCTAACCAAATTAAACCCAACAACTAAACTTAACTAAATTTCCCTACAAAAATGTAAGCCTCCGCAGAAATTGTAAATTCCCTCCGTAACCTCCAATTCGGGGTGACCTCGGGTCAGCGCCGCGCCCCGCGCCCGCCGACCGCCTCAATACTTGGGGTTTCCTTACATACCTACTATAATACCTACTGCTACAGCTACCTATACTCTGGCCATTCTCAACATTTAAAACTTGTAAATAATTTCAAAACTCTCGTTTTGACGTCGTTTTAATAATTTGTATGTTTTTAAAAAACTGAAAACTGACTTCGAATGTCTTAATTTTTAATTTGAGGTGAGGTTGAGGTTAGTATGCATATTATCTTATTCATTACGGACAAACAATAATCATTTCAAAATTCAATTGTATGTTAATGTTCAGCTACACAGCAAATAGCTAGGTTAATTTCTAAATACATAGTCTAGAATAGATCTAGAATAGTTAGTAGTACTTACTATTATAAAATTCCTTTAGACTATTGTTAACAAACATTGCAGGTACAGTCAGCTGCACAGACATGTAAGTATACACTTTCAAGGTTTAACTTTTATTTTACTCGGAACTTTTAAAATAAAAGGCCACGCACACGTTTTTAGTACATAGTAATCATCGTAGTTGTCAGAATGCGGTACATAAATTATCACAATTACTATAAACTTACTTGTCTTGTCAAATTGAAAACTTGGGAGTGTATACATATTCTTGCAACCGACTGTACTTATCTTAAGTTTGGCCAGAGTATAGATGTAATACCTACTGCTGAAATAACGGTTGTTGTTACAACGTACACAATCGAGGTTTCATCCACTCGACCTTACATCAAAGAGCGACGCCGACGACCTCTGTGGCATAGTTAAATAAAATAGTGCACTTTTTATTTATGTAAATAAAAGCAAAGGTCTGGCTAAGACGCAAAAGGTAGCGGATTCGACTTCCGCTATTCTAAAAAACTACCAAGGGATACCTTGATAACAAGATTTAAATTGCCTTTTACGAAAACTAACACACGATAATGGAAAACAATGCTCAGCTATTTTGGACGTCGCCTACGTAAGATTTTTCTAAACATAGTATTTTTTCGATTACAAAACATTGGCTACCAAGGTCCTCAACTGATTCTCTTTCTAGAAGATTGAAAATGATATTTCCAATGAAAACCAACAAAAGTCGATTTCACTTACATTAGGTTTCCCAAACCAAACTCGATTCCAACCAAGCGCTGACGTAGCATTGAAAATGCAAAATTCTACGAATTCGAGCTTTTGACCGAAATTGTTTCAACTGAGTTCTAAGGAATCCACCTGGTGGTCAATTCTATTTTAAGAATATGAAAGAAGATTTTCTTAATCACCATATTTAAATAACTACAAAAAACACGAGGGCGGCGGCTTGGCAGGCGCGCGTTTTCCCTAACGCTTCCTACTGCAGGAATACCTGGCCACAATCTTATCCATTTCAGACATACATAAAAATTCAATTGTATGAAATGCTGTGTACCCAAACAGGGTACACAGCCAATACCTAGGTCTTATTTTCTAAATACGTAGAGTAGTCTAGAATAGATCTAGGAAAGTTAGTATATTAGAAATTAGCTATTAGAAAACCCTTTTATGTTATAGTGTACGCTACTTACGAGCCATCTTTATCTCTAATGAATGATTATATCGGGTATTTATCGCGTACCTTTTGTTTTATTTCCCCTACGTTTCTACCGCGTTACAGCGATCGTGGTCACGGGGCGACTGAAAAATCGCGAAAGTTTAAAAAGTTTTATCTTTATCTCTAATAGTAAAATTGTTAAATACTGATATGAATAGACCGGCAGGACCTAACCACCACTACGTCAATACAGCTAATCAGAATGATAACAGACCAAGGATCCGCCGAGCCCGTACAAAGGCCCATTTGACTCCATTGTCAGTGAAGCATTGTGGAGCTTCGCCTTTCATAAATAGTAGCTTCGATACAACTGTTCTATGAAAAATGGCCGACGTTCTGAAAATAAGTCGACAGATTTGAGTGTGGAGCTGTTTTTCTGGTTTTAGGGTACACAGAACTATATCGAGATAGAAGCCAAGAGTTCGATTTGTATTGAAACCGAGCGTGTAACATTTTACGTTGGTACTTTGACGTCACGATTGTAATTTATTGATGTAAGACGTAATCAGCGCGAAAATGATACAAAAGCCGATAAAAAGAAATGTATGATAATATTAATAATTAGACTAGTACGAATATTGTAAACCTTTCTGTAAATAAATATTTTTATTATTATTATTAGAGAAACCACGGACCAAACTCGCTTTTCCTACTAATATTATGAAGCCAAAAGTTTTTAATATGTAAATTTTATTTTATTAGGTTCTTCATAACTTCTGAACAGATCAAGATGAAATTCGGCGTACAGAACATAGCTTAACTTAGATAATCTACTTATTGTACTGAAAATACGCGTGCAAAATCGCGGGCAGAAGCTCGTCTCACGTAAATGTTTTTGAATTTTGATAATTCTATCAAAACTCGTTGTACAGTTCAGGAACGTTGATCGCGTATAAGAATTACCTGAAAGCTGTAACACGAGGCAGCTGGAAGTTCCCCTCAGGGGCTGTATTTCCAAAAGACAAAGTTAATCCAAAATAAATTCCCAACTATCTACAGCCCTCTTCCATCAATCTTGAGGATTAAAAGCTTCGAGGCAGTGCAATAAATACCACTTAGCTATCGAGTGCTTTCGATTACTACTGTGAGGACCCCATGGCATTATGGGATGAGGGGTCGAAGGGGTCTAAGGGGGGTTCGAATTGCTTACGTTTGAGAATAATGTCATAGGTATTTTGTGAACGCATAATGGATCAGTGTTCAAATGCGGATAAGGGTACCTAACCTACACACACTAACAAAATGTTTTGTGTTAAGGATGAGAACATCTTTGTAAAGATGAACTGCCGCGGTGGCGATCGCACCGACAAATGCCGGTTTTAAGGTTTCGTTGTGGTTTCGAGATCGGTTTCGAAACCCTTATGGTCTCGCTTTGTCTGTATTTTTTTCCCTCTTTATTAACTCAGCAACTACCGCAGCTTATCCACTTGAATTTGAAAATAATAATACATTTCGTGCGGCTGTACAGATTTAAAGAAATAATAATTAAAATTTTCCATACAAATTGTGATGTCGAAATTTTAAAAGAGACCTAAGTACAAGGTCAAGTAGAGGTATCAAATCAAAAGGTATTTGTTTGAACATATCAAAATAGTTTTTCAAATTTCTGTAGGTTTGGTAGTTTACGAAATATTTTGAAAAAAGTCAAATAAATACTCATTCCATCTAAAATATATGGAGCGTTTGTAAATATGGGTCTATTATAATATACTAGCGGCCTGCCCCGGCTTCGCACGGGTGGATAATAATTTTTAAAATTTGGGATAAACGTAGGTTTCTAATATTTCTGTAGCAGGACATTTTATACTTTTATCCAACTGCCCCGTTGGTATAGTGGTCGCGTGTTCAACCGCTGATAATGTGGTCCCGGGTTCAAATCCCGGGTTGGCCCAAGATTTGTGTTATTGGGTATTTTCTAGCAAGAAATATTCACTGTAGCAGCCCGGAGTAAGGAAATTGGCGGTGTTAGGTGGCTTAACGTGCTCTCCGAGGCACGGGGGCGTGCCTCAGAAAGCACATTAAGACGTTGGTCCTGCGTTTCACCTCTCCCCGGCCGTGCCCGCCCCCAGTGGATATCCCTTAGTCGCCTCTTACGACACCCGCGGGAAGAGTTGGGGTTGTGCAAATTCTAAGCGGGCACCACACAGCAGCGCACACACTTGTGCACTATAATATGTCCTGCGCACCTGGCTAGTCTCCGATGAGATTGGCTGCCGTGGTCGAAATTCGGCTAGGAGGACATTAATTATTATTATTTTTACCTACCAGCGCAGCGAGGGATCGCTGCGTTGCTCGGGTGCGGCGTCATTTTTTTCAAATAGTATTTTGTTTAGAGCGACATTTTTAAATTTTTAATATCTTTTGAATGGAATGTCCGATTTGAATAATTCAAAAAGTAATCTACAGGTATTGAAACAGTCTTAATTATGAAATGATTTATTTGGATAAGGATTAATACAGAGGTATGGCTAACATGGTCAGACTTCGGTTAGAATTTCTATCAACTTTTAAAAAGTAAAAAAATAGTCATACTGACATAACTACAATAGTTGGACGTATGGTATTATTAAGTTTTTTGTAGATATTTATATAGTCTTTAATATTGTAGAACATTTTTTTGTTCTATCATCAATAGTTTCCGCAGCGCATGCGATGATAGACAATTTATGGCGAATTTTTTTACACCTTGGGTTACATTATTGAAGTTTTAGTAGGGATCCCTAATTTTTTCAAGAACTAAATATACCCTATGTTACTCAGGAAACCGATTTCAAAAATTCCAAATGATTTTCAATTGATTTGAAATCGGTCCAGTAGTTTTTGAGTTTATTCGTAACAAACATACAAAAATACATAAATACAAATCTTTCCTCTTTATAATATTAGTATAGAATACGAAAAATATAGAGAAGTCTGTGTGTAGAACAGTTTCTGAAAAATGGTCAAAATGGGTGGGAATAATTTATTTTCAAACGGTTTGCCGCGTGCTTATACAATTATATTTTGGGAATAAAGAATTAAGGAAATTCTATGAATGTAGCACAGAAATAAAATTACCTCATTTATTATAATAGAAGGGAATAATATCTTAGTCGCACTTGGTGTTCTTTGAGCCTGTTTGTAGCCGAAGGAAAGAGCCCTCGTGTCTCAATACAAGTTATTTTACCTTAGTTAGAGCGAGGAGTCATTTTCTTTGATCCTAATAGGTTTATATTAAGCATATTTGTGCTAGATGTGTGATCCAGTCGAAATGTATGATAATATTAATAATTAGACTAGTACGAATATTGTAAACCTTTCTGTAAATAAATATTTTTATTATTATTATTAGAGAAACCACGGACCAAACTCGCTTTTCCTACTAATATTATGAAGCCAAAAGTTTTTAATATGTAAATTTTATTTTATTAGGTTCTTCATAACTTCTGAACAGATCAAGATGAAATTCGGCGTACAGAACATAGCTTAACTTAGATAATCTACTTATTGTACTGAAAATATGCTTAATATAAACCTATTAGGATCAAAGAAAATGACTCCTCGCTCTAACTAAGGTAAAATAACTTGTATTGAGACACGAGGGCTCTTTCCTTCGGCTACAAACAGGCTCAAAGAACACCAAGTGCGACTAAGATATTATTCCCTTCTATTATAATAAATGAGGTAATTTTATTTCTGTGCTACATTCATAGAATTTCCTTAATTCTTTATTCCCAAAATATAATTGTATTCGAAAAAAACTTTAAGTTATTATTTATTAACAAAAGAAAATTACAATCAAATACCTAATGGAAACAATGAAAACAAGTATTTACAATTGAAACAATTGAGCTAACTGCAGACTGTTGCAAACAATAAACAGGTAGTTCAACTGATCCATATCAACACCGGTCGTCGCGTCCTCGCTGCGCTGGCTGCATTGCCCCGCTGTATGGCAATGCTGATGCGCTGCGCCAGATACTCACCAGCTCTCGGTCACGCGTCGCTTCGACCAGACACTCGGATATTTTTTTATTAAAACGACTGCCAGCTCGTTACAAACAAACTACATGAAATACATTTTATCGTAATCTGGCGAAAGTCATTTTACTATAAAAACTATCGTCGTTTAACGAATTCGTGACGGATGTTAGCGTTTTTTGAAGTACACTTTGGGTTCTTCCGACACAAACAAGATTCGTAGTAAACCTGCTTACATCCGTAATGAAAGCAGTCAGTGTTTTTTTTTTTCTTTCTACCCCCTCTTTCCGCGTGAATGTTTTACGTGGAGGAGGGAGGAGGAGGAGAACCAACTCACCTCTATAAATAAGCAGTCTTGTAAGTGACCATGGTAAATTACTAAAGGATGTAGAAAGGCTATACTAACGGTTATCGAGAGGTCATTAACCGATAACGTTAATGTATCCAGATAGATCCATCGTGGGGAGGAAACGGAGGCGCTTCCTTCCACTAGGGATGGGAAAATATCGATGAAATGCTTCTGTTGTTATCGATAGAAAGCTAACAATGCATAAGTTTTTAATGAGCTTCATATATTTCACTTTGTTGAGTTGATACTAATTGCCGATTCAGTTAAAGTAGAGCATAATCCATATTTTAATAATAATTTAAGACCGTTGCAATTAAGCCAATAAATTTATTATCATCTTTATTTTCTGGTATAGCCTATGATTAATTTAACCAAAAATCTTAGTAAGCTTAACATTGAAATATATTAATTAAAACACACAAAAGAGCTCGAGAACAGACACTAGTTTCAATAATACAGTATTCAAAATGCTCTTAAGAGATTCACACTCTCAAAGGAGATATTAATTTTGTGCATTATTCATTAGCTGCGAAGGTACGTTTTCCTCTGCAGCAGACTAACAAGGTTAAGCCCTCATGTTCCTAACGTCTACAAGGTTCTCGTAATTTCGTTGAAACTTGCGAGGACTGTGTGCTTAAATTCCTTTTGGGGAGTTAATATCGTAAAATACGCCTTGGTGAAATATTAGGCAAGTTTAGAAAAATCTATTAATTTTGAATGGATTGAAGGTGTCGATTCGATGGGCAAGAAAACCAAATTAAACTTATGAAAAGTAAAAAAAACGTCGCCGTTCTTTTTTAAAGAAATAAATAGGACAGCGACATTTTTAGTGCTGCAAAATAAGTTATGTATTGTTTTGGTATCAATTGAATAAAGTCATTTTGAGAAGACAAGTAGGTTCTTATAGGAATCTCAGTTAAACTACAATTTAAATCATTACACATTTTTCACAGCTTTTGTCATATAAATTCATTCTCATCATCATTATCATCAGCCCATATACGTCCACTGCTGATATAAATTAATATTTACTATTCCATGAAATTTTTGGTCGAAAAGCCCGTTTGTTCCAATTACTGCCAGTCCTCGGAACATTTCGTCGTAATTTTATATTGCTTCATTTTTCACTTATTTTCATTATTAAAAATGCCCTATTTTTTAATAAACAATAATACTGAGTCATCATTTACAGTCCATGGTATCCCGCTGGGAGAAGGCCCTCTCGTTATGCCGATTTAGGGCAATTTGCTCGGCCCTGGGTATTTTTAGGTCGCAGAGATGTATGGAGGCGGCTCAGGACAGCTACTCATGGTGTCGTTTGGGGGATGCCTGTGTCAAGCCGTGGACGTATGCCATGACAATGATGATGGTATCATCGGCATCATCAGCCCGTATACGTAAATATCAAACTATCTAAAACCCTTAATTTAGATATACATTATACCCCCTTTATTGATAAGATTAATGTATACAGACATATGACTAGTAATACTAGTAAGTTACGTCGATATTACATTTTAACCCATGACAAAAATGACTCGAACGACACATTCGAGCGTAGCTATGTCGGCTATGTATCACGTAGCTATGTTGAAACAAAATCGTTTCGAGTTGAGTTCAATGTCAAATCGATCGATTAAGATCTAATACCGATAAGTACTGTATCAACAAAGAAAACTACAATTAAATAACAGAAACAAATTAGACCAAGTATTTACATTTGAAACGATTAAGCTAACTGCAGACTGTTGCAAACAGTCTATAGCGTAACTCAACTGATCCATATCAGTACCTGCCAGTCGTCGCGTCCCCGCTACGCTGGCTGCATTGCCCCGCTGTATGGCAATACTGATGCGCTGCGCCAGATACTCACCAGTTCTCGGGTCACGCGTCACTGAAAGCGCAAGTGTGTCTAATTCCTATAATTTATCGCATGTAGCGATAAATTATATTTAGTATACATTCGATACATTTTGATAACGATATTAGATCGTCAATTCATCGATATCTAATCCTTCCCACCCCTAGCAGCTAAACGATTCGTCTCGCATTGACTCCGGAATTCATTTCGTACTCGAATGTTTGTGTTCTCTGATTAACTTATGGAGTTTACTTCACGTTATCGAGTTACGTGTACGTTGTTACGGCGTGAGGAATGTAGGTCATTCATATTACACGTTTATGTGTCACTAGCTTTTGTTTACGGGATTTTCTATGGCCCAATTCTGATAACCAATCGCTCTACTATGACAATGGTATCGTTGCACAATCGTCTTTAGATCAAAGAAACTCTAGATAGTGTGTGCGGTGCTATTTGCACGGTAAGATTGATGGAATGGTTTCAACCTTGACACCTTTGTTTGACACGCGTCCCAACATCGTAGTTTCTTGTATCTGTAGTTTCTTCTTCTTCATCTAAGGGAGAATGACTAAATATGTCATTCTGTGACAACACCATTGCCATTACACCTAGATAATATTATGTGGTCTAGAACTCCTAAAACTACATTTAGATAGTAGGCAAAATTTGAGCATACTAGAAACATTTTTAAAATAAATAATTACATGCCCTTAAAAATAATTCTCCAACCAAAATATTAACTAACAGCCATTTTGTTGCTGTATAACAGACCTATTTTGTATTTATTTGTATTTATTTATTCCATCGTAGGTACACTTATGTTACACTTGATGTCGTTACATTCTATATTTATGTACTATTTTAATAATTACATCTATAGGTTTTTCGTTATAGGAAACACCATAAGGTAGGTACAAAGGTATTAAGAATTATATTGGGTACCTACAAACCGGAAAATATCCTTAAAACTGAACCATTTCATCCAAAACCAAACAATCTCTCAAAACACCATCCGCCACAATCTTCCCGTCGCATCAACCACCCCCATAAAGAAATACATCAATCATGTGAATCTAAAACAAAACGGCACTTTGCCAGAGCCTCGTACATTACGCGTTATGTATGGGAGTAGAAAGCTAGCGGGAAGTGGGCCGGCGATGTATGTCGAACGTTAGATGGAGAGGGGAGTGTCGCGAATCGCGGCGTTTTGTATACGATAATGCTTTGGATGGGGTCCTTGGGAAAATTTACACTTTTTTGTAACACAGCCTACCAATATAAATTACTTACATTAGTTTTCTTTAGTGAAAATAAATTAATAATATTTATTTCTGTACCTGCAGTAGGTACACATTACAATAATACATTATACATATTATACCAGGGAAACCGCGAAAGACCAGGTAAAGATGTAGGACGCTCTCCAGCCAGGTGGTATGACGATCTGCGAAAGACTGCAGGCAGATGCTGGATGTGGGAAGCAGAATGGGGCTTCGGCGCTCATAGAGGAGGCCTATGTCCAGCTGTGGTAGATGAAACAAAACTTCTACAAAGCGTTATTTGTAGTAAAACATTTCTGGTATATTCGTAGTAACAAATTCCGCGGGAGGGCGTTAGGAGTAAGTCAAGGTCGAATTGCTTTAGTCGAATTGTTCCTAGTCGAATTGTTTTTGTCGATTTTTTTACTGAAATTGGTTTAGACGAATTGTTTTAGTCGAATTTTCCGTAGACGGGAATAACATACTGCAGAACAATTCTACCACCGAACTGCGATCCCCAACCCGCATGCCCCGCGTGGGGATTATTGGCATTACCCCCCCCCCCATGAGATAAAAGTCATTATGGCGCTTATAAGGTGGAGGCCTGCGTCGAGTAGTGGACCAATACAGGCTGTTGAGGTTGAGGTTGAGGGAATAACATATTATGGAATAACATAGGTACTTTTAGTCGGAAAAAACGCGCACAAAGTCGTGGGCTCAATCTACGTGTTTGTGTTCAATATTGGTACGGTACCCTAACTGTTTTAATGGATAAAATCAATTTAGTGAGCGCATCAGATAATAAACACTATAAAATAACACATGAGACAGTCAGCCGAGCCAGAGCGCGCCGTCGACTGTGCCTTACAGCTCCGTGTGAATGCGGCCGCTTTATTGTTACATTCGAGGAATAAAGTTTAATGCCTTCAGTGCCCTTTATTACATTATCGTAAAGCTTTTGAACATGGCGGTTGCGGGGCCTAGGTATTTGTACTTGTAAGGAGAAATTATTTGTAGTTAGCAGAAAGAGAAAGAAATCTGCTTGGTGATCAAATGATAGACTATACACTTGCCAAACTAGATGTAGAATGTTTGTAAACAAAGCACGAGACAAATACTTAACTAAAACTCACTTGCTTGGCGTCTAGTTTTGGATATAATGAAAGAAAGGAAATCTGTTTATTGGGTCACAAAAGAAAGAAAAACCTTAAATATAAAACTATATGTCATTGTGAACCAAAAGGTCCTGCCTTAGCATAATGTTGCTCAACAGAAAATAGTAATTTTAAGTAATATTTACTGAAGGAAGGACTCAATAAATGACAAATTAATGTCAATTGCATTATAAAAAAACGCGGCATCAGAGTGAATTTCAGGTTAAGTTTGGGTGATTTGTTTACAAACATTACTACATCGAGTTTGGCAAGTGTATAGTAAACATTAGGGTCACGGAAGAGAGACTGGCTTCATTGTGTTACACACGGGCAGAGGATTATTAAAGAAAATAAAGATTACGATATAATTTCTGGGACAGTATTAGATTTTTCACCAGATTTTTGACCGTTTCTAAATCCATACTAATATTATACATTCGAAAGTAACCCTATCTGTCTGTTACTTTTTCACCCCTTAACTGATCTGAACTGATCTCAATGGAAGGCCGGGACGTAAATGTTATCCCGGAGTCAGACATAGGCTACTTCAAAAGAAGCTGCGGGCAGCAGCTAGTAATAAGAAGTCCAAATCAAAGTCCAAATACCATTAAACCGGTGAAAATAAACCATTTTCAATAGTTACGCGTAGAATCGTCCAAAATAAAGGAAGTAGCTGGGGTCACGCACAAAAACGCTAAGCGACGCGTTATGTCGCTAAAGATATCTCTACCCGCGGGGCGCGGGGGGAGGTCGCGAAGATTTATTATGCTTTTTGCAAGATAAAAATGTACGTAGATAAAGCATACAGACAGTATTATTCCCAGTTCTGGGAGTAGAGTTATAGAACCGGTATTAAATAACGAAAAATACCGGTATCAGTAACGGTAGATAACCGTTGCGGTGGAGTGCTGGGGTAATAATTTGACGGTATAACTTTATGAAGGAAGTAAAATTTTAAGGTACCTAGTCATAAGCATGCATGTTTTTCCCAAGACGAACGTTTTTCTTTTTATAAGGATTCTGGAACTGTGTACATAGTTATAGGAATTACAGACACATGACTCATGTGACATGTAGTGACCACTGACTATGTGTCAAGAAGTCGTGTTATGGGGGTAAACGAAATAAGCCCTATTCCACTCTTATCCACCGGATAATCCATTGATCAAAATCAACATTAAAATCAAAAACTCTTTATTTCCATAAATACAATAAACGTACACTTAGGAAAGGTCAAAATATAAAACTAAACACTGACACGGAAATAAAGTGATATTTTTTTCTTTCTGTCGCTTCGGTATGTAGACTAAAGTAAAGAAGATGGACTAGAAATCTACTTTTTTCATTCCGATCCATCAATGGATTAGATTCGAAATCTTGTTCCAGTCTTATCTAGCCCCTATGTAATGAATGACTATTATTATAATAAACTGCCTGACGCGTTGAAAAATTATAAAAACGACAAAAAATATAAAACAATTAAAGCTATTATTAATCACGAAAGCATATTACACGGATGACGAATATTTATAATAAATATTTATAATAATAAGTCCAAAGGAATTTTTACTTTTGGCTCGATATTTTCGTTCGCAAGTAAAACCGAAAGCAAAAACTAGTGACTTTAATAAGTCCAATTGAGCTAAGCACGTTCACGTTAACACGTTGCGAAACGTAATTTGACGAAAGTTTTACGATGTGCTAACAGGGCCAAAATGACCCGAATTGTATATTCTTGTCACACGCAATATAAAAGTAACATAATAGCGGCCATGTATTCAGGCTCTACAGGGTGTACACAGACAATACAGAGTGATTGAAATTGTACGGGTGAATCGCGGAAGGTAATTTTTTTCAGAGAGCTCTCTGGTTGATTTTTCGTTCGGCAATAAAAAGTAAAAATAGTCGCGCTGATTGTTGAATAAATGTTGAAGAGAAATATTTTTTATGAAACCTACAAAACATAGTCAGTGGGTACCTATTTTTTAAATTTTACTGACTAACCGGGTTTTTTTATAATACCTACCTTAATCCTACACAATTCCAATTTTTATTTTCACGTGTATAACGAATTTCGATTTATATTTTATTAAATGTCATAAACAAAATGGACCATTTTCATCAGCGTGAATGGGCTTTTCTAAATTTATTTTGTCCTCTAAGCTTGTCATTTTAAAGCACCCCGTAAAATTCGGTATTGTAACCTGAACAACCCTCGGGTGTGGGTTCGAGTCCCGTGCAGCAGACTGAGACAATTTGATTTGATTGAGTGTAATCTCCAAGTTGGGGGAGAGTGAACTTGTGTTGGTGTAGGGGATAATGACACGAAAGGGGACTATTTTCTCGCTGACTGTACTTTATTGTGTACTAGTTTCTACCCGTGGCTTCGCACGGCACGAGTTTTACCGAATTTTTTGTTTATTTTATTCAATTATTTTTGTATGTTATTCTTTTTGATTATGACATGGTTCTAACTTATTCCATTCATAAATAAAGAAGTTACCTATTCGCATGTAATTATGTAAATAAGTAAACATCTTCATGTAGCATTATCTAGCCCCAAAGTAAGCCAGAGCTTGAGTTATGCTTAATAGGTATCAATGTGACCGTCAAACTAAAAGTACCTAGATCCCTAGGTACTTAAGTAGCTGATAATTTGTAGTATTTATTTATTCCACCGTAGGTAGGTACACAATGTTACACTTGATGTCGTTACATTCTTTATAATTTTATATGATAACAATAACACACAAACTTTTGACATAGGAAACACCATAAGATACAAAGATAACAGACGGGCATAACTTATCTACTTATAAGTTAAATGAAAATGATTGTTCAGATTTAATAAAATAAATAAAAATTATTCGTTAAAAAGACTACGTAACAGTAGGCAGTAATTATTAAAGTATTTAATACATTCATATTAACCAGGCCAAGGCCTATATTTTCACTTGCCTTTCCTCGATTTCACATAGCAACAAAATAATAAAAAACACTTTCAAAATACCTACCTACACAACCAGGAAAGAAGATTATGTTCTCGGAAAACCCATTTTATCAATTTCTAAAGATTCTTTTAAGTATTAATCAATTTTCGTTTGGAAAGGGATCAAGGGAATTTTAATTCTGAAACGTTCGTTACGAGAAATTGTTCTAAGAATCAAATGAAATTGAAAAATTTTGTGTGTAGCTTGGATTTATTACACATTATACCTTATATTGTGAGTATGTAATCTCTTTCGGGTTTACTGAAGGAAGGTTCCTGATTGAATCGGAAATTTACAGATAATAATGAAAACAATAAAATATTAAATGAAAAAAAAAAAAAACATTTTCAGCCCGTGGATTTCGTAAGAGCCGACTAAGGGAATCTACCAGAGGAAGGGCAGCAGCTTCCACAGGTGGATTTTTAACATCTCAACTGAGATCCTACCTATGATCTAGCTAGAAGAATACATTTTGTACCTTAAAAGTTACCATTCACCATTTTCCCATTGTTTGAAACAAGGTATGGCATACCCAGTAACAACTAATTTGCGTTACAAAACAAGCCGCGACTGGTCAAGTGTTAAAATTAATGATGCATTTCAGAAATATAATCTATAGTTTTCAGTTAGCTTTACAATTCTGCTGCGCTGCGCCAGATACTCACCAGCTCTGGTCATGCGACGCTTACTTGACGCTCTGATAAAATCTTGAAAACCTGGAGAGCCTCCATGGTGGCTCTATTTTGAAAGGTAAATACAGGTACCTTTCAAAATGGTTGACTTTTCTTAATAATATTTTGTACGGACATAAGGAAACAAAGATTATTCTACGGTTTTTGTAATTATTGTGCGTGAGCCCATACTCGGGGATTTTTCAAGGAAATCAAATAATATCCCAAAAAAAATTGACTTTGACGGGATTTGAACCCGCAGCCTTTCTTATTAATATGACTTCTCATACCTCCAATGAACTTATGCTTGCCTAGTAGTTTTTCAACCTACCTACCTAACATTTTGTACTAACAATGCACTAACTGACAGAGACGAAATAAACCACGAGACGAGATAAGGAGACTACGAGGAGCAGAAAGTGACGTCATCGGAAAGTGACGTGTTAACGATAGGATTTATTAGGGATGTTTTTGTCTCTGACTGTACCTTTCCACACTTTTGGTTCACTTAGGCTCTTTTATAAATTTTTCATCCCACAAAACGACAATCTTAAAAACAGCCGGTGAGAAACGACACAATTAATTTTGGCTTGTGCTGCGAACAATTTGGTGCGAAACCCCGCTACACCTTCCATACCGTACTGAGAGAAGGTACTAGATTATTCTGATTCTGATCCCTAAAGTTAGAAACGTAGTAGGTAGGTACTAGCATAAGTTAAGAATAGGTATAGGTAGAAGCCTATAGATACAGCCTTTTTTTACTTAGATCTATACAATAGTACAGCATAGTAAACAATAAGGGGAGGATGAAGAGATTAAACCCGACGTAACGTGTCGAAATGAATCATTGCAGTTAGGGGAGATAGGGGTCTGCTTTTTGTGCAGAGGGGCTTTTACTATCACGATACGATACGAGTTTATGTTTAATAACCCTTTTACGAGATTCGAAGAAGCCTTTTTACAAACGCAAGAACAATAATGTTAAATTTCGAAAGTAATGTTTTTTGAAAAAGAGTTATTAAAAGTGCTTCGATTTCTCAGATTTTGACAGTTTTCATGGGTTATTTTATTATACATTTGCAACAAAGTAAATTCGTCATGAAAAAAGTATGTGTCGATTCGCTTTCATTCTATTTTTCGGATAAATTCCTCCGTTTATTAATTTTGAGTATTGTAAGTTCCTCACATTGCATTTTTCCGCATTGACAGCAGAAAATACTAGCCTCAAATTTTCGTAAAAATTCCGGTTGTCAAGTTTCTGATTTGCCCATAACATTGCGATAATAAAAATGAAATATAATTGACTCTACCGATTGAACTATGTATTTTTTAGACTTTAGAAAGTTTGATTACCAGAACAAGTCATCCTACTAATATTATAAACGCGAAAGTTTGTAAGTATGGATGGATGGATGGATGTTTGTTACTCTTCACGTAAAAACTACTGAACGGATCGGGTTGAAATTTTGCACACAGGGAATTGTAATCCTGGAATCAATCATAGGCCACTTTTTATCCTATAAATTAGTTCCCGTAGGATAGAAAACACCTTTAAACGTTTCCATAGAAACAACGCGTTCGAAGCCGCGGGGTTTAAAATATAAAGTGAATGCTGTTCTAATAATTACAATTAATTAATAAATATTATTATTTAGTATATAATATTATTTAGTATATATTATTAATTTATTAATTTATTGCAGTAAAAATTCTTAACTTCAATATTTCAAGTAGGTACTTGTCTTCCGTGTGCCATGGCCATAGGACACATTGTAAAATGTTTAACAGGCCTTGTGACCATTTAGAACTGTTTGACGGGGTGACGAATAAAAACAGGTTCGCCATGTGACGAATAATTACAGAACTAAGACGTGACTTATTAGAACTTTACATTATTATGACTGATTGAAACAAATTTTAATGTTTTTTGCGTTGTGACCGATTAGAAAACTTTTTTGCTGTGACGAATTGTTGCCTATATCAATCCTAGGTGCAAAAACTTGTGTGTGCCGGCGTCATTTTGAACCCCGTGCAACAAAAGTCTTCTACGTTTATTTATATATTTTGTCTGTCTTGCAACGATTTTAAATTAAATAGAAACCATTACAATTAATAGACAGCTGCTGATTGAGAAGGCTTATTACTATGTAAATTAATATTTGATGGACAAACTCTAGTTACATTATATGTATAATTTAGGTATTGACATTATATTTAGTATTTTTTTCTTATCTAGATTTATAATACCAAATAAATTTATTTGCATGTTGTCAAGCTGAACATGGCTGTGCCCGTTTTATATTTTTATTTTAGCTGTCATCCCTGTAACCCATGTTTCGCAAAATAAATGAAATTGAATTGAATTTAAACAGGCATACTTACATCATGTACTTGCTTGGGGCTAGATTATACTGTGTGGTTTGTCCAGCATTATTTATTTGTTTTCTACTTTACTTACCTACCGATTTGTTTATCAAGTATATCGTATAGTGTAGTGTAAAACCCTAAGACCCCCAACAGCGTACAATAATCTAGTGGGGGCACAAATGAAGTATAACCTCGTTATAAGAGGCTCGGACCAAAATTCTGAATAATGGATTGAATGAGAATATAATGGAGCGGATGAGAATCATAGTGGATTGATCCATCATGGAAATGACAATGTGACAGTGGACGAATATTGTAATACGGAAAATGCAGGGTTAGCTGTTAAATTTTCTTTTACACTAATAATTTTCTATGCGAAAGTTTGGAAATTTGTTAAAGCTTCATGATAAAACTACTGAACGAATCGGGCTGAAATATTGCATATGAATATTTTCAAACTAAAAACTTCAACTAAAAAAATATCTGCTAATAGTAATGTGTTCAGGTCATGAACACATTACTATTAGCAGATATTTTTTTATTTAAAAAATAGGAAAATAAACGCAATAAATACTCGTTAAGTAATACTTAATATATTGCATACATGTTTTAGACCTATATAATTATTAACAAATTGGCTACTTTATAACCCGCAAATACGCGAGCTGAAGTCGCGGATAGAAACTAGTTTTCAATAATGTAGGCACGTTCATAGAAGCGGGACAGAGCTAAGATACGTTTTTAGAAAGGCGCAAGCGCAAAAATCTATTTATTATTAATTTACAAGAAGAATACGCAACCAATCAAGAAACTGCTTTAGACGAACCAAAATATAAGTAAAAACCTAGGAATCAAAACATAAGTCATTTCAAAAGAATCAAAAAATCAAAATCAAAAACTCTTTATTTCCATAAATACAATAAATGTACACTTAGAAAAGACCGCAGGGTTCCTGATATCTCGACCAAATTATGTGCGATACAGTGCACTTTTATGATTTTTTGGATCGTATTGTTTTTCTCAAACGTGTTTTCACATTAGAGAAACCAAAGAAATAAAACTGAATATTATGTACTTAATTCGAGTTCAGTTTGGTACACTTTGACTACCAAATCCCTTGGTTTGCCGCTTAATGGAATCTTCTGACAAGACAGTTCAAAGTAAAAACTCTTAAAAATAATCTCGTAATCCCCGTCTCTCTGTAGGTGAGAAAGCATTCTACCACGTGCAGAGTTAGTTAGCGCAGCGAGTACAGAGGTGGTGGTCACGCTCTGGTGGCTCTGGGAAACTTGCTCGGTTCACGGCTGCAGACTTACAAACTGTACCCAGACTTACTAACACCCGTATTTAAGAACTATACTTATGTAAGGTAGCATAGCAAGCAACACTGTGCTAAGTAAGGCATTTCTCACTGCGCTCGTCATGGAAGGTCATTTCATTCAACAACACTAGGCGACACTTTATTATGCGACCGCACTGCGTCGATTACGACGATTAAATCTGTGATTGTTCCGTTTCGTTGCTAAGTTCTCTTTAATGTTTGGCAGATTTGCGGATGACATAAATATATCCTATTAAATCCTGCACAAACAATATAGCTATTTTGTTACCATAGAAAATGACAAATATATAAAAAAATTAGATCAGGGAAAGTAAGGAGGATGATTTCCTTGGCGATGATTTCGCCTTGGTTTTTGAGATTAGATATATTATCTCAAAAACCAAGGCGATTAAAAAAGAATGAATTTTTTATCTGATTTTTATAGATAAATATATCTCATCTCGTTTGATCAAGGTTCGAAAATACACATTGTATAGCTACTTTATTATTATTATCATATTATTGTCTATCAAATTTATTTATATTTATCCCGATGCGGGGATCAAACCTGCAAACTTCTGGCGGACCTTCGCCCTCTGCGCCATAGAGGTCGACAAATCAAATCAAAAACTCTTTATGTACTCTAAATACACTTAGAAAGTGCAGCGTGCTTTGTGAATACGCTGCAATGCTCTCCTGAAAGTGTCGTCTGAACTTCTTTAACTCTTATTTCCTAAAGTTTCAGCTCTAACTGATATCATAGTTTCTATAACTCGGACAGCTTTTAACTATCGTTTTATTTTATTCTATTTGATTAATTTAGCACACTTATATTATGAACTAGGGCGTACGCTTGGCATTGAATGAGTTTTATTTCTATAAAACATCCTCTGTATTTAATGGCAATACAATATTTTTTGCGTTATGTTAAAGATCGTTTCGCCGTGAAAAGGCAAACTTTTCTAAATCCAAAACTTTCAACGAGAGTTTTACTTTGTTTATCCAGTCTTTGCATGAATGTTACATAATTTTGTCGATGTTTTTTTTTTCAAAAGACCAAAGTCAAGAACATAAGAGATTCAGGAAAATATGACCTGAGTACCTATTTTTAATAGGTAACCTTTTCTTAACTTTAGTAACATAATTATTAATTTAATACATAGGTACATGTTACGATTCGATGTTTAGTTGAATTGCCATGTTTCAAAATCAAAATCAAAAACTCTTTATTTCCATAAATACAATAAATGTACACTTAGAAAACGTCAAAATATAAAACTAAACACTGACACGGAAATAAAGTGATATTTTTTTATTTCTGTCGCTTCGGTATGTAGACTAAAGTAAAGAAGCGACGAAGAAACCTTTAGCCTGTTAATTGTAATTTTTAGAGTTGGAGCAAAACCCGTCCCAAGCTATTTTATCCTCTAGATAATCTGATATTTTATAGTAAGCCTTTTTGCACAGCAAGGTTTTGACAATTTGTTTGAATTTATTTACTGATAATTTTTGCAACTCACTAGGAATTTTGTTGTAGAAGCTGTAGAAGTTTCTTGCGCATGTTATGGCTATCTGTAATTTAGAGTGCACTAGTTTTTAAGTTACTTCTAGCCGGTTGACCTTATTATACAAATGAATAAACTAACGCTAACACAGCCATATTCCGGTACATAAAAGCTTTTCCAACAATGCCTATATAACACTTACGCCCCTTGTATCTGGACAAACAGACTAACTTTCCCCACTTTTCCCGTTTCCACTAAATCCGGGAAAGACAAAGCAACAACCTAAATAAATTCCCAAAAACCGGTCAAGGACGTGACAGACACGCGCGCACGGTTCCGTGCTACGTTATTCCCATTTATTTATTTATAAGTACTTTTTTGCACACATTTACTAAAGGTGTGCTTAATACCGATGGCATCATTTACCCGCCAACCACACAAAGAGGCTTGCTATAATTAAACTAAGCTAGATAATAAGTAGATATTGTATTAATAGTACAATATCTACTTATTATCAATTGTTTCAATTGTCAATACTAGTATAATTTTCTATGTGAATAAATGTTTTTTCATTAATAGTCCAGAATAAGACGAGATTAGTTTTTTGGGTGGAAAATCACTCCCACGTTAACACGCATTTTCTGAAGAATAGTACTCGCTACAAAATAAAGGAGAGAAAAAAGAGAGAGCTACCTACATTATAAAAAGCAAAACAGACAGACGGCGGCGCGTAGGTACCTGCGGGGTAGGCTTACTGATAGGGCGTTCGCATTCTTTTATTACGGAACCCTAAAAACGTCGGACAAATGTAATTTTCCACGAAATAAGTCAACGTGAACTAGTAAATAAATTACTCCAGTACGTGTGGAGGTCTACTCCAGTACGTGTGGAGGTCTTTCAACCGTTTTCATAATTTTCTCAACTTTCGCATTCATAATTTTAGTGTTATAATAACCTTCACGTATAGGCAAAATACTTGTATAGTAGTTCTATCATGCATTACAGTGCATCGAATTTTAGTGCAAACCAGGAATCATGGGCTTCTTTCACAAATCTAGCGAACACCATCCTTACTGCAAACAGAATAAAGTACATAATTCAGTCAAACAATTTTCACGGTCGCTCTTGCAGCTCTTATGAGACGTGACCCAATTTACGGGAAACAAAGCGATTTACTGCCATCGGGAAACCAATCTTGTATCCCATAAAATAAGACTCAAAATAAACTGGTATCGGGCATTATAGGATCAAGACAATCGAAATTTAACCTTTGGCCCTTCGATTTAGAACATAATTTGTATTAAGGACCTTCATTTTTGGCATGGATTAAGCCAAAGTAAAGTAGACTCTAGAATCTAGATTAAGAATCTAATTCACTTTCGCCCAAATTATAGTGACTGCTGGCAATGTACCTATTTTATATTAAAAGCTTATTTTGGCCGTTATTTTACTAATTCTCTTCTTCTTAGATATTTAATAATGTCCCAAAAATCTCTATAAGCACTATCTTTCTAATTGGCTACCTACATTTTGGGAATTATTGCAATAGGTCGAAGTTGCATCTATCGGCTTCTATCGGCGCCGGAGCTGGATTAGCTGGATTTCTCCCTCGTATCCGCTGTTTTAGCTCGTCCCACATGTGCCAGATTGGGTTCAAGTCAGGAATAAGGGCTGGCCAGTCTAGTGTGGGAATGCCGACATGGAAGACGTCTGTCGGTACTGTCTAGTCACTGCTGCGGTGTAGCAGCGGACATTATCGTGCATTAAATCAAAATTTATCGTCGCCAATAAATCCTGCGTAAGGGAAAACATAACTTATCTCATAGTTCACTGCAAAGAAATTGTAAAAATTAGTCTTGAACAACCCTTGAAGCGATTCCAGTTTAAAGCTCGCAAGCGTATATCTCTGTGTCTTCTTGGTTTAAAACGTGCGTGATAGTGGTTTTAAACTGCAAGCGCGTTAATGCACTAACTGAGTCTGAAGTCTCGCTCAATTTGCATAGTGTAAAACGAGATGCCCTCTATTATGTACTACTCTAAGCGCAGAAAGACAGCTGTCAACCATTTAGCGCTCTCGTGGAGAAGTACTAGTTTAAATGAACTTTATTGCGTTGCTGCTAGAATCTAAAATGTATTATTCCAGGCCCAGAACGAGAGCCCAGAAAAACAATTTATTTTGGACATTACCAAAGCGCGCGCTTCAAAACGCCTAGTGTGTACGTAGTCTAAATCGTATACTTACTTGGACAAAGTAGCTGAATTTCGGATTTATAGGCTCTTTAAAACGCGAAGTAAAATTCTTGGAAAGTTCGACACGAAATTTCTGAGATTTTTTCGGGGAAATGAAAACAAGATTAATTTACTTTACCTCAGATTTATCCAACCATAGTTATCTTATACATAATAATAACCGTGAAATTAACTCTGTCCTGGTCTATTCAGATGTATTTGCGAGTGCATGGCTCATAAATAAACTCATACTAGGTGTAATCGCCCCTCATTGGTTCATTATCTTTTGCTTTTCATTCGCAATCAAAATACAGCCAATAAGCGGCGATTAGATATAGATATAGTATGAGCGACGCACTCAAGAATACATTTCAATAGACCAGCTGGTAAGATGCCTTAGTTCGACATTTAAAAAATAATAAAGCCTATATTATGGTTTAAACATTTTAATGGCAAATGCAGTCATCTTTAAATCTCGTAGTAAGTGAATCACGTAGTCACATTGTTACGTGTACGTTCTACGTTTTATCCAATATCTGAAATATCGCCGCGACGTGATCTCCTTTACTTTTATTGGACTTTTTATAAGTCAAATATTTTGAAGTGTCCTTTTGTTTAGGCCGTTTGGATGGGCCATCCTTTTATTTCGTGTTTTGCTACAATTTCGAAATCTTTTCTTCTCTGATTTATTTGGATGAGGATGGAAATCTGAATCTTGACAAGATGACAAATCGAGATTGTTACCTATGTCTGAGATAGATACATAATATATGAGCAATTTATTCTGAACAATCCCCTCTCTCCTCCTTACCATTCTTAAATTCCCCGTTCACTCGTCCAGTCGTTAAGGTGGCTCCTTTATTGTGGACCCGGTCAGTTTGTGGAATTCTCTCCCCCACAGTATGATTCCTGCTAGCCCCTCACTCTTCACCTTCAAGCGTAAAGTCAAAGAGTAGTCATATCATAACCTATCTTAATGACTCTGCTGTATTGTATGTATTTATTATAATAATAAGCATTTAAGGTTCCGGCGACGGATGAATTTCCCATACAAACGTAGGTAGTACCAAAATGATTTGTAATTTGAGCATATTTTCACCGTGGTCTGCTACAGACCATTAAAACTGCATTGAAATAGTATTTATCTAGGTTCCTGTCACAATTTTTATTCAAAATACCCATCGATCAAGTATGCCGGATGTCCGGCCGGAAATTTTTGATCGATGAAAATACCTGTATAAAATGGAATGCATTTTTACATAAAAAAAAAGACCGTGATGACAATATTCTCAAATTACAAATCATTTTGGTACGACGTTTGTATGGAAAATTTATCCGTCACCGGACCCTTAAGCAAACTAACATATTTTTTTATGTTTTCAATGGGAAAACATGTAAGTTACATCAAAAAATGTTAGTGAAATTTCTAACGTGATTTCCTGCTTTGTAAACTGAGTTAGGGACCTGACCTCAACAAGAGAGGTTTCCGCTTTTAAATAAAACAAAACAAAACATCTTAACACCACTGACACAATCCCCCACGCTTGGGCGGATTGGTGATCGCAGTGGAGGTGTTAAAAATACACTGATTAAAGCTGCTGTCCTACCTCCGGTAGGTTTCCTTTGACGACCCCTACGAGCTGGGTAGAGGGGTCGATTCTTATTTTAAGGTAAACAATAAAATGTATTCCATCAAAATATAACTTATCCAGTCATGCTTACGCGAACTTCGCTACACTTATGAGAACCAGCATTTTATTCCTTCCTGACACGAAACTATCAAAAACGCCTTATTACTTAACTCACAAGGTCTAATTTAACTTTGTTTCTTTCCAGGTACGATTATAACAACATAGACCTTAAAGACACGAGTTATAGAGTCGGAAATTGTTTGGTAAGTACCCAGAATAGGGACAGAGTCCGTGGGAAAATCGTCGCTATTGTTTTTCAAACTCTCTTCTAACCTTAGGTTCGTTTCAGTTCGTTGAACCTGAGGTTCTTTAGTTTTTGCAAGTGAAGGTAATTATGGCACTTTCAGAAGTAGATGGGCAACTATTGTGTTTTAATTGTTAGTTGAAATGGATAGCGGCTTACAAAAAAGCGAATCATGTAATTGACTGACTCTTAGTTATTGAGAAGAATAGAATGTTGATTTACTTGAAAATAACGAGTTAAAATTAAAGAGTAAATTATTTCATGCATAAAATATTCAAAACTGTTACAAGTCAAAATAAAACCGGTAATGTGCGTGTCGACTCGCATACGGAGGGTACCGTACCATAGTAAAAAAAATATTTCTCAAAAGGGACCCTAAAAAACGGAGTACATACACCATACCCTTTTTTACCCTTCGCATACGGAACACTAAAAAGTACCGTTCATAACATTTTCGAACTAACAATTTTTTTTTCGTTAAGCACTTAAACTGCATGCCTTACTTATGAAAATTAATAATGTCTAACTGTTTTTGAACTTTGACCCTAATGAAGTTAACTGGTTGATCAGCTACTAAACTAACAAGTAGATCCCCGTAGATCCACCAAATACCATAGTTATTAATTATAATAAAAAAATCTCTATTAAAATAGAAGAAAATACTATAATAAAAATAATAATAATGCTGGACAATCTACACAGCATCATCTAGCCCCAAGCTAAGCAGAGCTTATGCTATGTTATGAGTACTAGATGACTGATGATAATACACACTTATTACAATACAATACATACATAAGTTAATTTAACGTAATTATGTACATGAGTTGCTCAGCTATTAATGAGCAGCCACTTATGCGCGACCAGTGGCGTGTGACGCATGCCATGGGAGCGCGCCGCAGACTGTGAAATTATTGATATTATGTGAGAATCAGAGATCTTAAGTAATAGGATAAATTGATAGCCTGGATGAAAAGCTAGAACATTTATGTTGATGTTACAAAATGTAAGAAATTACCAATGACTGCTGGTTTTCTAAAATATGGAATTAATTTTAAATTATAGATACAGCAGTATTACGATCGATCTTCTCGAAATATTTCTTATGACGGTTCTGGCTATTTTCTATCTACAATAAAAAATATAAATGCATGTAATGTAATAATATGAAATTGTAAAGTAAAAATAGAAAAAATATCTAGTTTTCCCATAACACAAGCACTGCCTACTTTAGGGATAAATGATGAAATATGAATGGTCCAGCAATATTTATTTTAAAAAATTGTATTAACTAACAACAACAGCAATCAATAGTTCGATATCATTCAAAGAACACCACCACCCTAACAAAATATTTTTAAGCTCTTTAGTCATACTTACTAAGATTAAAAAAACAACAACATTTTACAATTCAATCAAACCTTTGGTTCGCGGTTGGCCAAGTCATCGTCATCACAAACATCACTGCAATTGGAAGGCTCACATCAAGCATGTCTGTGACAAGTTAGATAGGTTTGTTTACGCCATAAAAAGTTTGAGACTACGGGTGTCTACCGATGCAGCTCTCAAAGCGTACCACGGATATGTCTCATCGACTTTGGCGTACGGATTAATTTTGTGGGGAAACTCCACCGATATAGAAAAGGCCTTCATAATACAAAAAAAGTGCGTGCGGGCCATCTGTGGCGCTTGGAATACCGATAGCTGTAAACCCTTATTCAAGAAATTTAGTATTCTTCCTTTACCATGCATGTAAGTACATAAGGGACATTTGCTTGTTTGTGAAACAAAATCCTCATCTCTTTAAAACTCGCGCGACAACAGACACACAAGTTGTGTGTCTCTCCAACACATCCTTGTGTGACACAAGGCATAAAGACAAGCTTTACGCACCAAACTGCAGATTAGAGCTTATAAAAAAGAACGCATATCATCAGGCGGTAAATATATACAATAAATTACCCAGTGACTTAAAAGCTTTATCATTTAATTTATTTAAAATAAAATTAAAATTATGGCTGATGGATGAAAGTTTTTATGACATTAAGGAATATTTTAATTTAAAAAATATGACATTAAGGAATATTTTAATTTTAAAATTTTTATTAATTATTAGTTATTTTAATATTATACTTATAAAGCCTTAGTTACTAATGAATTTTGCACGCCTAGACGAGGCAGAATGTATTGGGAGTGTTATTTTTATTATTAAGACCTATTTATTGTACCTATATTCCTGCAAATAAATGATTAATGATTATGAAAAAAGTCGTTGGTTATGTTTGACTTCTAACTTATACAATTTAAGCTTTGTCACTGCCATGATTTGGCCAGCACGAGGATGTTATTCAGACCATCACACAGACAAACAATGAACAAAGATCTTAAAAACAAACTATCGCTTCTGTTGAATATCCATCTTCTTTCTTGATGATATCAGCTCCTTTTTCCGCCAACGCTTGTACACTAGACCCAATATTACCTGACGGAAGGTACGGTATAACACTAGCATCTACTACCTTCAGGTTCTCTGTGCCCATCACATCCAAATTTCCATCTACAACCTTCCCCATAGCACAGGTTCCCCCGTAATGCCAAAGGGTTGTCGAAAACTCTAGAAGATAACACTTCCAATAATCAAAAGAAAATTTCTCATGGCTGTTACAGAAATCAAGGTCAATCAACTCGGCTTCTAAGTTTTTTAAAGTCGGGGTGTTTAGAAGATCTTCCAAGTATTGAACCATGAGTCGTGCAAAGTGGTCTAAGTCATCGCTATTGCTGAAATGACCCAGTTTGATGATAGGTTGATCAAATATATTTGTGGTGTTGAGTTCTATACACCCTGTCGATTTCGGATGTAAGAAATTAGTTATTCCAAGAATAAAGTCCCTTTCAAAATTGCTTTCGTGCCAGGCGTCGCAGATCGCATCATTATATTTGAAGATATTGGTGCAGAATTGCAGCATATTTGATGACTTTGAGCCGAATTGAAGTACGATATCTTGCCTTTCTGGTTGATTTTGGCTTTTGTTGAGAGCGTCATACACGTTTATGACTGTAGCTGAGACGCGTTTTGGATCAGTAGCAATCGGATCTTGAGTACTTTTGTTCAATGCAATAGCAAAAAGAGCTGCGACATGGTCTGCTAGATTCTTACCCACTTCTGGATTATCTACTACAATATTGATACCGAACTTATCAAGCGTTGTCTTGTTCCCGATTCCTGAAATCATTAACAACTGCGGTGATTTTAACGCTCCGGTTGAAACTATGATCTTCTTTGACGCATTCACTCTATACGTTGAGTTTTTGTTACTATACTCTACTCCTATAGCTTTAGTTCCGTTAAAGAGAATCTTTGAAACCACAGCGCCAGTTAGAAACTTCACGTTTGGTTTGTCAATAGCTTTGCTGATATAACCGACGTGTCCCGACTGCCTCATTCCATCACCGATTGAAAACGCTGGATGGACCACACATCTACCAAACGCATCTGCTAAATACGGGAACCCTGCTTCCACATGAGCTTTTATCATATCTCCAGTCAACAAATTCTCTTCCTTACTAACAGCAGATGGTCCACAACGTCCGTGCACTGAAGTGTTTTGTTCTCCGATTCCTGCATCTCTCAACTCTTCTCCTTTAGCGAAGTAATATCCAATGTCTGGGAATGCCCAGGATTGGTCGTTAGCAGCTATAGCCCAGAAGTCATAATCAGCCTTATTTGGAGGGACGTAGATTATGTGGTTAATTGCGCCTGAGCCCCCAAGCACCTTGCCTTGGGTGATGACTCCCTGGTGCTTCTGGTTCTGGCTGGCGTAACCATCGTTAAACAAGTCCATGGCTCGGTCGTAGGCGGAGCCTGGAAGAGTGGGAAAATAGCCGGCCCACTGGAAAGACATACAAGAAATACAATAAGAAATACAATGTTAGGTTAGGTACCTACGGGTGATAAAAGTTTCTGACATTGTAGGCTAGAAACGTAAGTACTTTACACGTTTAATCCAAGCAGCAATTTTAACAACGAATTGAACACAGTCTTGCTCGTTCTGTCTTTGACTTTTACTCCAACAGCCGTTGATAGACCAAATCGTGTGTAAAGTAGGTATAGTGACGTTCATCGATCGGTAACTCTTAATACAGAAATTAATCTTTCGGTAAAATGAAGATAACAAGCTGTTTTATACAAATACAAATTTAAACCAAAAATTATTAAGTTCCAACTCTTGTAATAATTAATTTATTACGAGATTTTGGTTCCGATTTCCTTCGATTATCTTCCTGGTATACTTACAACGGATTCCAGCGGTGGACATCCCCCCTCCTCTATCACCAGCACCTGAGCTCCAGTCTCTGCTAACCTCCCCGCGATCACAGAGCCCGCCTGTCCGCCGCCCGCTATGATGTAGTCCCAGGGGGTAGACTCTGGAATTGAGAACAAAATATTCATGAATTCTTGGACTCTATCAAATATATTTTTTTTATTGAGGTTCCCTTTTCGTGAGCATGTGAAGATGTTGCCTAAGTTGCAGCACGTTTTCCCAGAGGAAACTTTTTACTGTAGATTTGAAGACGCATTATTGTATTCGACCAGAAAAAACAGTAGACTTGTGAAGTTCAGGATCGTTGTACTAAAATGAATTATTTCGCACGAGTGAACTAGTACGACGGACGATTCAGCTCAACTCGTTCCTACTAGTACACTAGTTCACTTGCTCATTCCTCCTTCAGTCACGAAATATGGAACCACTAAAAGAGTTCGAGGCTGAATCACTTTTTTATCGTCTAAATGCAGTATAAAATCCGAAAACAAGAATAAAAAGATCAGTATGAAACTTCATTTCGGAAACAGACTGTATGCAAATAAAAAATAAATGATTTTTCTGGGTAATTGGCATCTAAACCAGTGGTTAACGATTGAAAAATTACCGGCGTTGATTAACCGGGCGCTCAAACTATGGGGAGCGGAGCATTTTGTGGAGAACGAGAATATTTAGAGCTTTCTGTGTTTTTTTACAGTTTTTTGTTGCGGCAAGCTAGACTATTATTTATGCGATCACTGCTAAATAGATTGTTTGTATTGTAGCATAATAATATGCAAAGATAATTTAAGGGTTAAGGCATGGGCCTTAAGGCGTGTTCGTGACCGATTGGGAGCAAAATTTAAAAAAAAAAAATTTTACCTTTTTTTGCGTTCTACAAGCAATGTAAGTATCTGGCAAATGGGTAGTTTTGCGACCATTGTGAACCATTAGCTATAAACCCATGCTCAAACTAACTACGATTCAATCTTCGTTTTGGACTGTATTGAGATTATGTTGATTTTAGTTGCAAATCTTTTACATGACAGTAGACTACAAAACGACAAATTCGGAGCTTTTTAGCATGGGCTCAAAGCAAGTGGCATAGAATTGTCGCAAATGTACCTATAAGGTAGACAGATTACTACATTTGAGTGCAGAAAATACAAAAAAAAATACAGAAAATATTCGAATTCCCTGCGGAACTGGGATCGGCCTTATCTGTGCGGCAGCGGAGCGGCTCATGTATGATAATTAAACCTATAAAACTACTCACCGATAGTTTCTACGCTAACACTCTGCGGACACGAATACGCCGTCGGAGCTAACCCATTCTGTAGCGACAGCAAAATCATCTGCGCAGCCTCGAGTGCCACGGCAGCTGCCGCTGAGTATCCTGCCATGATTTGTTACTAGCTGTCGCCCGCTGCTTCCCTCACTTGGTAGGCTTCACTCACCTGGAAAAACGATTTATTAGATTAAAGTCATTATAACGGGATATTTACCATGATTTGATTTTTGAGCTTTCCAATATTTCGGCACAGTTACATGCGCCATGATCTCAGAATAACTGAGGTCACTGCGAGTGAGTTGTAGTTGTTGGCAGATATATTGATCTACCCGCATTTTTGGTCTTTTACTACGAACGTTACCACTGCGACCGGTTTCATTATCGAACACAACTCGATCACGACACACAACACTGACGGTATCAGAACGCGGCCCGGCTGGTACATCACTTCTTCGGTTTTTGCACATTCTCACAACAGAACTCCAGGTTTCGGATTATTGGAAATCTTTTTCTCTTTTCTTGAAGTTCCTGTGTTTGGTAATCTCAATGGCCTCCTGTACCAATCTTAGTATGTAATGTCGCTCTGTTGAGATTACTTGTGGATTGTGTAACTCGATCCACTGATTTGAACCAGACTCGAGAAGATGCTCCACTATGGCTGACTTCTCTGTTGCCAGATTGTACAGTCTTTAGTGTGATATCCATGATGGATATAAAGTTTGATATTTGTTTGATTTGGGCCGAATTCTACTAAATTAATCGCTTCACATAATGATATTGTCCCAGAGTGACACATTTTGGCATTTTACCTTTGATGAAAGAAACTACAGATGGAGGGACGCGTGTCAAAAGTGTCAATGTTGAAGCCATTCCATCAATCTCTCCGTACAAATAGCACCGCACGAACTATATAAATGAAATTTATTTCATGGACGATTCTGTGACGTTGTCATAGTAGACCGATTGCATTAGCAGAATTCGGCCCCTGGTTTACAGTTATCACTTCTGTTTCAATTTATCAAATTCAAATTACTTTTACGACGGAATGTTCACGATCAAATACTCCCACTGTTGAGAACTAACTGTTGTAAAATAAGTTTCTACTTTACATGTTAGAACAATCGTTAATATCAAGTAGGTAGGTAATAAATTAACCTTTTTAATTATTTTTCGGCATTCAAAACGACTTTACGGTCACGTTTAATTATTACTAACGTGACCCAAAGTCTAGGCAAAAGTATTAAAAACTTATCTATGTTTGTTATCTGTAGATTGTTTGGAACAGTCTGCAGTTAGCTCAATTGTTTCAATTGTAAATACTAGTTCTTACTTGTTTCTATTATTTGATCGTAATTTTCTTTGTTAGTAAACGTATGAAATGTTTGTTAAGTAACATAATAAATTAATTTATGGATTGTGGATTTTGTTTAACCAATGAATGAATTTATCACTTTGCGTATCCTTAACTACTCAGCAGCTGCTGTTGAGTGTGTAAGGATAACTGCGCAAAGAATATAACTGAGTCCCCGCCACGTCTGTCTGTCTGAATGCACAAAACTCAAAACTGCTGGACGGATTTTATTTTGTAGTCAATTGTCAATTGTATTTATGGAAATAAAGAGTTTTTGATTTTGATGTTGATTTTGGGAGTGGGGGCTAGTGACGTCACACCTTGCTAAACAGTGTCGCGAGGTGTGACGTCACGCGGAACTTTTACTGGCTATTATCTTCTTAACTTTTTATTTATTCGACAAAAGAAAAAATACGTAAGTATCCCAATATCTTCTGATAATCTAACTGACGGAGTAATTATAATTTTTAGGACACAAGCCGTCTACTACACTTTACGAAAACTTTTTTCAATGCCAATCGATCTTGTTTCATCAATATTTACTAATCAAAGACTTGGACCAACTGAAGTTGGAGTTTTAATAAGTCAGAATTCTCTTTAAAAAGAATCACCTGAGTAGAGCCTAGTAGCTCAGTAAGTACCAAGTAAGCAGTCTAATTTTATTATTCAAAAGGTGAATAGGTGAACAGTTTATTTTGACAAGTGTTGTAACTATTTATACGACAGACCTCTGTGAAGCAGCGGCCGAAGGTCCGACTACGGCATAGGAGGTTGCCGGTTTGATTCCCGGGACAAATGTTTAGACGATCTTCAGATGTTTGTTCCTGATGTGTTCTAAGTACAATATAAATATCTATCCGTGTACCATGCATTGTTACTTAAGTAAATCAGTCATCTTTCATCTAGTACCGTTTATTGTATTTATGGAAATAAAGAGTTTTTGATTTGATTTGATAACACAAGCTCTGCTTAGCTTGGGGCTAGATGATGGTTTGTGAATTGTCCAGCAGTATTTTATGAACATTTATTAATGAAATTTACAAGTGAAATTATTTTCAACACAATAGGGTTTTTATAACAAGTTTTTATTAGTTATCTTCAACCGATTGAGCTGAAATTTCCCAAACTTATGTAAGGTGACAATGCAGTATCATCGAGCTGGTCTGAGGATGGAGATAGATGGTGACCATAAACGACTCCTAAACGAAACGACGGTTTGGGTTCGTAGGATTTGTCTTCCAAAGCACTTTGTCCTAGATGATATTATCTATAGTAGTTTAAACAATAACAAAAAAATTATAAAATTTTCATTTGACACCTAACAGGTTTGATTTTGCTTACCAACTAAACAATTTTCCACGGTACAGTAGGTATTTTTCCAAGGTCGTTACAGTATCTTTTGAATTGTAATAACGTAGGTAATTTTCTTTGAATTTGAAAATAAGTATGTCCTCATTACAGAAAAAAAAGCTCAAAAACATTATTAAACCGAACGTTGACTTGAGCTACAAAAGAAATTTCGTAGCGCCCTTAGCACGAGTTACTTGATATATATTATCAACTTTTGTTAATTGTTTTATTTTGGAAAGTTGATTCAAGAAATTTAAAAATGATCCGAGAGCTGGTGAGTATCTGGCGAAGCGCATCATCATTGCCATACAGCGGGGGAATGCAGCCAGCAGCGTAGCGGGGACGCGACGACTGGTATTGATATGGATCAGTTGAGCTGCCGCTGCTGATTGTTGGCAATTAAAAGATTTACAATTGAAACAGTTAAGCTAACTGCAGACTTTTACAAACAATCTCCAGCTAGTTCAACTAATCCATATCAATACCAGTCGTCGTGTCCCCGCTACGCTGGATGCATTGCCCCGCTGTATGGCAATGCTGATGCGCTGCGCCAGATACTCACCAGCTTTCGGGTCACACGTCGTCGCTTGACCAGATAAATCATCATCAACCTATATTAGTCCACTACTGGACATAGGCCTTCCTAAATGAGCGCCATAGTGCCCTGTCTTCAGCTTGCCGCATCCAGCATCTGCCTGCAGTCTTTCGCAGATCGTCATCTTACCTGGCTGGAGGGCATCCTACACTATGTTTGCGGAGTCGTGGTACACACTCAAGAAGACGTTTCCCCAGCCTTTATCGGTTCGTGTGGTGTGGTGTGGCCGGCCCACTGCCACTTTATCTTGCTAATTGTGAGCAATGTCGATGACTTTGGTTCTCTGTCGGATGTATTCGTTACGAATCCTATCCTTCAGAGAGACTCCTAGCATAGCTCTTTTCATAGCTCGCTGAGCGACTTTACCGAGATAAATAAATAATTATATTATATTACTTTGCAATAAGTCATGTAAGTACCTACTTGGAAATAAAGATGTAATTCTGATTCATGCTAGCACTGATTGTAGGAGGTTCATTTAAATGAAACGTTTTGAGAAACAAAGGCTTTCGAGTTGTGCTCATTTCGGCTGTCACGAGTGGATGTGGTCCAAGGAGTATCATTTTTAGAAATAAACAGTTAAGTCTTAGGCTGGATAATCCACACAGCAATATCTAGCCCCAAGCCAAGCAGAGCTGTGTTAAGGTTACTAATTATCTGATAGGTTGTAGTCCAGTTAACGTAGGATTATTATGTTTAGTTTAGTTTATCCTATCCAACTAATATTATGAAGCCGAAAATGTGTGAAATCTCAATTGTTGTTACCTCCAAAACTACTAAACAGATCAAAATAAAATTTGGCGTACGTTTAGAGCAAAGCCTAACTTAGATAATAGGCTACTTATTATAAAGAAAATACGCTAGTAAAGCCGCGGGCAGAAGCTAGCAATGCATATAATGTATCATAACAGTTTACTTAAACGAATGCGTTAGAATAAGTAGGTACATAAATACTTGATAATACAAAATTACATGAAATACGGACGGACATACAGAAATGAAAAAAAAAGAATACAAATGTGCACACCCAAAAACACAAAAACAATCATCAATAATGAACACATTATACCTACAGGTAATAAATAAATAAATAAGGAACACAGCACAGGACACAGGACTGTGGATGGAAAGTTAGAAAGCGGAAAGTTTGACTGTGGAACTTTGTTTGGACTAGTTAAAAGACAAACATACTAAAAGTTTAAGAGAGTATTATCAGCTTTCATTATGAAGTACAACAAAATTTCTGTTTACGAAATGAAAACAAAATACTAAAAAATGGGACCTTCTTTGTGCCCCCACTCCTAGAGTCCTAGGTCACCTCACAGGGGTGGGGAGTTTTAGAATGTCTGTCTCCAAAATAAGTTAGTTCAAGTACGTATGTTAGTTTCAAAGTCAACCTTTCTGCTTTCAACTGTTCCACCCCCCTTTTTTTAAGCACTCATTGGCTGGACTATTAATACAATTATAACAAGTCACCTTTAACAAATATTACGCATATCCTACAATTTTTTATCCCGAACAGGGAATCGAACCCACAAACTCCTACGTCGTCGCGGGCGGTCCTGCACCTGCTGCACCACAGAGGTCGTCAAACACCCGTGAATCATTAAGATTATGACGTTTATTAAAAAACTTAAGCAATAACCCTCCTTCTTGCGAAGTTGGGTAAAAAGTCTATGTTTTGTACCATTGTAACATCAGGCAGAGCAAAGAAGCTTAAATTCGGTAAAAGTCATTGATTCCACATCACAGGGTTTCTGTGAACAAAATGGAGTCGTTGTGAAAATAATTTGTTTTCTTTGTGTGTCTTTTAATGAGAACGGCCGTTTTGTATTGAAGCAATTTGTGTGCATATCGGATTTTAAAACAAACGTAAGAAAAAGAAACGAATATCAATTTTAGAAGCTGAAAATCGAATCTTATTTCATGTAACTTTTATCCATGGAAATAAGTTGGTACCTACTTGCGTTACATAATCCTAGCCTCACCTCCGCAGCCTGTATTGGTCCACTGCTGGACGCAGGCCTCCTGATAAGCGCCTGATTGACTTTTATCTAATGGGGGGTAATGCCCATAATCCCCACGCTGGTCATGCGGGTTGGGGATTACAGTTCGGTGGTAGAATTGTTCTGCAGGGGGCGCTGCTGCCCGCCCCCGGTGGATATCCCTTAGTCGCCTCTTACGACACCCGCGGGAAGAGTTGGGGTGGTGTGAATTCTATGCCGGCATCACACAGCTATACTCCATACAAATATTATAAATTAGAAAGTAACTCTGTCTGTCTGTCCATCTGTCTGTTACCTTTTCGCGCCTAAACCAATCTCAATGAAATTTGGTACGAGGTAAATGAGTATGCCAGCGACGGGCATAGGCTACTTAAAAAGCGCGAAGCGAACGGAGCCGCGGACCGCAGTTATTATTCTAAATTAAAAGAAACTCTGTCTGCCTGTCTGTCGATCTGTAACTATGTATTTTTATACCAAGCGGCTGACCGTATTATGATGAAATTTAAGACATAATAATGTAGCATTTACGCATTTATTATTCAGGAAATCCCGTGTAAAGCCGCGGCCAAAAGCTAGACAGATAAATCCAGATCTATTTAGCAACATTTAGAGAATTATCGCAATTATAGCAAAGTCTCCACCTTCGCTCCCTCTTATTGAACGACGACATTCGTTACTCGGCATTGTGCCTCTGAATCACTTCGTTACGTTCTTTTAAAGGGGACCTATTTATTTACTCTAATCGTTTTGGTACAGTCAGCTGTATCAAGATGTGTTAACTTTTAAATCCTACCATTTATCTTGCTTTACTTATTTAGAACTTAAAAGCTCACAACATGATCAGATCACTCAGGTTGTTTTTTATTTTTATAAGATGGCAAACAAAACGAAACACATTCAATGAAGTAGAAACATGATAAGAAAAACCCAAAAATAGGACTTCAGTTTTTATTTCAGTCATGTAAGAGAAAATATAAAAGACAATGTGTATATACATATAATAGGATTATTAACAATTTAATTCATAAATTTTAAATTTAGCGTACTATAATAGTACCTACTTGACTAACTAATGAGTTAATCGAATCTCTTGTGAAAAACCTCGGTGTTTTGTGTGAATTTTGTAATTGAGACATAATTTATTATTTATTTCCAATATTGAACTAAGCTAGCGCAATTGGATATTGGCAATGACCCTGAGTGAGTAAGTAACAAGAAAAATCTCTTTCTATTATGCTACGTTTTAGTGTCACCGACTGTACTTACAGGTGATTATTTTGAGCAAATACGCTGATGTGTTTCTCAGGAGGGTGAGGCAAAAAATCGTATTAAATAGATAGGTAGGGGCCTACTTTTAAAATAAAACAACAAACGTAGACAAGATATTCGCCGAAAATACGTTATTTTCCGTAAATACGGTGACCTTCTTCACGTAACTTTTATAAATATTTATAGTATATAGTCAAAATAGAACACCTGTAGCCTAGCACGGGGATTCTTGTCTAGGGTAGAATACAGCAAAATGGCATCACATCTACAGTCTATACCGGTCCACTGCTGGACGTAGACCTCCGCCTGATAAACACCTTATTACCCCTTGTGACATGGGGGTAATGCCCATAATCCTCACGCTGGGAATGAGGGTTGGGGATCGCAGTTTGGTGGTGAAATTGTTCTGCAGGGGGCGCTGCTGCCCGCCCCCGGTGGATATCCCTTAGTCGCCTCTTACGACACCCGCGGGAAGAGTTGGGGTGGTATCGTTGTATGTATGGCGATAGCGTCATACATTGCGTAATTAAATGAAGTTGAAGGAATGGGTTTTAAATATTTTACGCATTCAATGATCCTCATCATTTAAATATTCGGGGGTATTTATTTATCTATTTTATGTTGTGGGATGACGTGTGACGACTCCCATCACCACGTCATCCCGTGACCACGACATAATGTAAACCTGTTGAAACGTTGGGAAAAATAGGCAAATAAAGCGATGAATACCCGAGAACATTTTAGGGTACCGAGTACCCCACGGTCTCGACTCCAAGGGTAGCAAATGTGTAGGCTCTGTCGAGACCTGCATATTTGCGCCTCTTGAGATCTTCGGCCAAATCTGCCGCCGCACCCGCCCTCACGGATGTCCTCGGAAGATGGGAAAGCGCAATTTATAATTAACTAGCTGCATTCTTACTACCCGTTGTCCTATTACCCGTTTTCCGGTAGGAATGAAGCATTTTCCCGCGGTAAAAAGTAGCATAAGTTCATCAGGAATAATTTGGGCTTCTAATGGTAAAATAATTTTTCAAATCGGTCCAGTAGTTTCGGAGCCTATTCCATACAAACAAACAAATCTTTCCTCTTTATAATATTAGTATAGATTATTAGGTCAGGTATTTTATTTATTCTGTCGATTATTCGATTCAGTGAGAATGGGTGGCGCTTAGATAGATAATGGATAGAAAATCAGTTTATTGTTTCACGTGTAGCGCGTGTTCCTGGCAAAAAAGTGAATATTGGTACATACTATTTATTTATTGATGTATGTAAGTAGTCTATTATATATTAATTTATAATATATATTTGTATTTTTTTCTAAATTTATGTTTTGTTGGGTATTATTTATATTTGTTGCTATTTTGTATTCAAAATGGTATGTATATATCTATTTTACAGTCTTTGGTACACCCCTGCCTTGCTAAAATTCAAATAATTCTGTCCATCCAAAGGTTGCCTGGAAGAGATCGCTTCTAAGCGATAAGGCCGCCCATTGTACTTGTCTATTATGTAATGTCTCCTTGTAATGTTATTTTTATGGTGTACAATAAAGCATTTTGTATTGTATTGTAGTTGTAGCTAAACTCATTTGGCAAAAACACTCTCAAAAATAATTACGCACTTATCTAAGTCGTATAATTATATCTATTCAATTTATCTTAGGCCCAAGATGAGATGAAGCGCGATTAACATCACAATATTAAACATATATTGAAGGAAACTAAATGCGGGTTTACTTAGGAAATTGACATTAGTACCTACACGGACATATGGCACGTTTTATGAAAGCTTGATCAGTCAAAGATATTTCAGACATAGACAAGCGTTTCTCAAGTGAAGATCAATGACTGAACAAGCTTATCACGATACGACCTAAAAGACTTAAGCCCTTGCCCTGCCCACCAGGCATTAAGAATTTAATCCCACAACATTCCCAAAATTAAATCGCAAAATTTCCCCGAAATAGTCTAGAGTCTAGATACTATTATAACTACATCACTCCACTCTAGACAATCAAGTACACCATAACCAGGACACGGAGTGACCCAGTTACCCTCAATCAGCTGTGTTGTGACAGTGTTCGCAATTAACTGAACAATGGAGTTCCCACCAGCACCAACAATATAGGTACCTACAAAATAAACCTTATTCACTTACATAGAGCCCGTAATGTAGGTAGCGCTGGTAGAGCTGGTGCGAACGTCTTTTGTGTTTTAATTAAGTTCGAAAATAGGTGGTGGCTATGTTCGGCTGTAAGTATGTATGTTTTTCCGTAAGTTCGTCGATTTCTCCGTCAATTATGGATTTAAAAAATTGTATAGAGAATGATCGAGACTAGATAGTAGGTGGATTTATAAAAATTGTTTTCCTGAGGGATTAGGATTTGTGCCCAAAACTTAAAAACGGTGAAAAACTATTGTATTGGCCTCGTCTAGGCCAATACAATAGTTTTTCACCGTTTTAATTTTCCTGAGGGATTAGGATTTGTGCCCAAAACTTAAAAACGGTGAAAAACTATTGTATTGGCCTCGTCTAGGCCAATACAATAGTTTTTCACCGTTTTTGGAATTTTGGAAACGTCAAACAGTCTCAACGGAGACTACATTATATTTAAAATCATTCGAAAACTATAATCGAGTACGTATGTAACTAGAGGAACTATTTTTCTTCGCCCGACTATGAACTCGAATTATGAAAAGTAATTCCTCTTAGTATCCGGTAGGGGCGCTACAGGCACTCAGTGTTTGGAAGTATACGAAAACCTTTTTAGTTTTCGTATACTACGGCCTGGAACGAGGCGTTTTCGTCTGTTTTTATTTTTATTTTTTGATTACTTATTCGTAGGATCATGCTGATAAATTACTATTTGGCATGGAGTTGGGAATGTCAAATCAAAATGGCATAGTGTGACGTGATATTCTTATGCACTCCGCGAAAGATTCGATGTTTGATAAGTTCTTATGTAGGTAAATATGGTATTTCTCTCAAACGCCCAGAGTGAATTTTGTGGACGGGGTAGTAGGGGAACCTTAACTAGTGTAGCTACAGGAAAATAGTCTTAGGAAACGATCCATATTTTATTTATCGTGTATTTGTCGTAGACTTCAAAAAATAATAAACGACCGCGCCAGGTTTAAGTAACCAAACTATAGACCTATTTTCTTAACCAATGGAAGTCATACAGAAATACACCCTAGTTCGTTGCTATAGGGTTGGTTTTTAATGGGAAGTGATAGAAAATGATGCAACATTTATGAAACTGTGCTGTAAATTGTTGTTGTAAGGCTTATTTTTGCACGGTTATTTTGCTAGGTCAGTTGACTAACATTCGTGGTTCTTATTAATTATGTTTTTTACGTAGCCGGCCATATCTCGCGAAATATTAAATATCCGTACTGTCATTAGTATTTTTCTATGAATTTATCACGTTGGAATTCTCTGGGTCCCATATGATAAATCACACAAACAGCCCTCTTCCTCTTCTTCTCTATACCATAATACATAATACCATGGAAGTAGCTGAAATAATCACTTTATTCCAGCTACTTCCATGATTATTTTGACTGCATACGCTGCAGAACTAAGTTTCTTCCATAGTTTATCTATGTGTTAGTTTACTATACAAGGTTATTCTTATGAATAGTGTACTGTTAAGAATTTCTAACGTTTCTCCTTTTACGTTTAGCTCAGCCTTAACTTGTTTTACATTAGGTAGAATACATTTTATAAATTTTTCGTAGTTTTGCTTTTGTTATGCAAAAGTTTGTTGACACTAAACAATGTTCTACTTTTGAGATTGCATTATTCATCTCGTCGAAATCAAAAATCGAAATCAAAATCTCTTTATTTCCATAAATACAATAAATGTACACTTAGAAAAGGTTAAATTATGAAACTAAGCACTGACACCGAAATAAAGTGATATTTTTTGATTTCTGTCGCTTCGGTATGTAGACTAAAGTAAAGAAGCGACGAAGAAACCTGCCTGCCATTTAGCCTGTTAGTTGTTATTTTTCGAGTTGGAGCAAAACCCGTCCCAAGCTTTTTTATCCTATAAATAATATGATATTTTATAGTAAGACTTTTTGCACAGCATGGTTTTGACAATTTGTTTGACTTTATTAACTGATAATTTTTGCAACTCAGAAGGAGTTGTAGAAGCGTATTACATTGCCCTTTAAAAGATACATTAATTTTGTGCAGCCTACTTGTGGGCACATTTATCGAATTTTGTATTGTCCTTCATTTTAAATATTAGGTTCAAGGTCTTTATTCGTAACAATATTTAGGTTACATGTCAATTTTTCTATGAAATATCATGAGCAAACAATACAATCTCGTGATTATTCATAACAAGATGAGGCAGGTCGTTAATATAAACTAAAAATAGTTGTACACCCATTGTAACTACAGACCCCGAAGACCGTTTCCCATTAATGTCAACTCTTTGTATCCTATCACTCAAATAAGATGTAAGAAGATCCAAAGAGGCGTTTCTTATTCCATAGTGATGTAGTTTCCTGATTAATGTTTCATGGTGTACGCAATCGAACGCTTTTGACAAGTCGCAAAAACGCCTAAAGCATCTTGCGACTTCTCCCAAGCATTAAAACTATGCGATATATATCAAGAAGAACCGACCACCGCTGAAGTAAGCATGTTCTTGAGTGGAGACCGCGAGTCAGCAAACGTGGTGTAGGACGCCCTCCCATAGATTACTGTTGAAATACTGGCTTGTAATGCCTTAAGTATTTCTTCGAGCTAAGTAGCTTGAGGAAATACTTTTAAATAGGATAACTCGAAAACAGTCGGTAAATCTATTTTCAACTCTACTGAACTGAAGTTCCTCTCTAATTTGCGCAGTCGGGTAAAAATAAAGACCTACCTACCATTACATTATTAAGCAAATTGCATTTTACCCTCCAGCGATGGCCTGATTCGGGACCGGTCGAGTCAATTCTACTGATTAAAAAGATAACAAGGCTTTAGGGGAAAACTAGCTTCCGCCCGTGGCTTTGCAAGCGTTACTGGGGTAAAAAGTAGCCAATTCTATCATCATTTTCCACCTAACTTGTAAGTCACTTATATTTTGTTTGCTGACAGGAACAATGTTTTTTTGTTTGTAATTTTATGACATAGACTAATCTTTTTTATATAACACTAGACGATCGCCTCGCGGTTTCACCCTCGTAGTTCCCGTTGCCGTGGGAATTCCGAGATAAAATATAGCCTATGTCACTCCCTGAAAAGTAAGCTTCCAAACGGCGAAAGAATTTTTCAAATCGGTCCAGTAGTTCCGGAGCCTATTCAATACAAACAAACAATCAAATCTTGCCTCTTTATAATATTAGTATAGATTACGACTTATTTTACAAAAAAAATCAGCGTCTCCGAATCAAGCGGTCCCTAATCAGTCAGGTTACTAGAATTATCCACTATCTAGAAAATCTTATCTTATATATAAAAATGAAACCCGTTTCGCGTTGTCACGGCATCACGCGTGAACGGCTGGACCGATTTCGCTAATTCTTTCTTTGTTGTGTTTGTTATTGTCAGGAGAAGGTTCTTATGAAAGAAAAAATTAAGAAAGTTGGAAACATAAATTTCCACGGGGGCGAAGCCGCGGGGCGCAGCTAGTGCTTTATAAAAATGCTTTCAGCTCTAAGCTTGCAATATTATAACTATATTGTTATGAATATTATGTTACTCTGTATGAAAAGTTGCCCTACTGAGTAAAATGTTTCATAATTTGCTAGCTTTGATACCTAGTTATAACAGCTTGACTGGACACATTTTTCTACCTGCATAGTGGAAGATGTGGAATAATTTGGGAATTAAGGAACACAAGAGAAACTCATTGTAGTCGAATGATTTTATCTTTTTCAAAGGTAGCTACAACAGCGCGGCTAGTCCTACCCGCATTATTACAGAACACTCCACTTAGATACACTGCTGATGCTGTGAGAATCGTGAGATCGGTCCCTGCCTGTGGTCCACCTACATGGCATACCATACACCTGGCTGTACCAGGGGCTTATTTTCTTTCCGTGCTGCACCTCAAGATAACTGGGTGTTCCAGGCAAAATAAACGCTATCCATGGTCCACCTTAGTTCACCTCCATTACCAGACCTCAAGCCTAACTTAGACCAAAAGCCAGAAAAGGGGGTACGATGCAGCTGCCGCCGCATCCAGGCTAAGGTCCGTACAAACCTGGCTGCTCGGGGAGCCTATGCTGTATCAGCGGCCAGGCCACGGCTGATATCAGCTAACCACACGGAGGCGGCGGCGGCAGGACTATCGATCGGGGCTTCTTGCTCGATCAACAACGACTTTTACTGCTGCGCCTTTATGAAAAAATATAAAAAATAAGCTGCCATAACGCATGTTCAAAATTGCGATTGGACTCTTCGACCACAAATTTATTGGAGCTTTTTGGAATCGGTATGACTTTCGAAAGGTTCCAATATCGAGGGAATGTTGTCCTATTAAGTTTGGTTTCTTCTAGGGAAAAATAAGCATCTAACCTACTATGCTACTCGTTCCATGGCTGCATAATCTAATGTATGTATTTTTTAAATATCCTATACAGGATGATACATTAAGCTGATAACGTGCAAACCGAATATTGATTAAACTTAAAGGGCTCTAGTATTCGATGGGTACCTCTGTCTGTTTGTCCATCCGTCACAGAACAATAACTAACAACGTTCTTGCGAACACTACGGGCCAAACAAGAATGAACGGCATGCCACGAACGGGCGCGACGCGTTACAGCACTCTTCCTGATGAAGTCCCTCGTTAAGGGAACGTTGGTGTTCTTCCGATACCAACTAGGTTCGTAGTTAACCCGCTTAAATTCATCCAGATCCATATCAATACCGGTCGCAAGCGTCCCCAAGACGTTGGCTGCATTGCCCCGCTGTATGAAAATGCTGATGCGTTGCACCAGATACTCACCAGCTCTCGGGTCACGCGTTGCTTCAACCAGACGCTCAGATATTTTTATAAGAACTCGAATAGCCTCGGTACCCCACAGACCTAGGTCCGTGGCTCTGTCGAGACCTGCACATTTGCGCCTCTTGAGATCCTCGGCTAAATCTACCGCCGCACCCGCCCTCACGGATGTCTTCGAAGATGGGAAGGTGCAAGTGTGTCGGCGCATGTAGCGTCCCTCGCAATGGGCCTCCCTAACTCCTATTCATGTCATACCGTCGGGCCTCTTACCATCCTCACGCAACAGACCATTCGGTTCGAGAACAGCTGGTTTGTTAGCGGTGACAAAGGCCCGCCGGATGATGTCGTTATGGTTAGTCGTTAAGCTCAAAGTAAAATTATCGTCGAAAGTTTTCGAATTTTTTTTTTGTTATGCGGAACCCCTTGTGCCAGAAAATTCTGAAAGTTTGACTAGCTTTCGTCTGGTTTATCATATTATTTTATTTTTATCTCCAACAGTTTTGAAAAAGCTTCAACCTCAGCCAATCTGAATAATTCAAGAGAAACAAATCAAACATAATAAATCAAAAAGTAATTTCACACAGAACTCGTATCAATACGGATTGAATTTTAATTGTTACAAATGTGACTTTTCCATCGCTTTTCCTGGCTCCGTGGGACCTATCGTGATCTCAGAGTAGGGGGTTCGGATTTATATGCACCTATATTTTTAGACTATTCATACCATCTATTCTAATATTATTTATTCGAAAGTTACTCTCTCTTTTTACCGGTCTGTCTACCTGTCTGTCTATTACATTTTACTTTGTCATTCCTACCGAAACCGTCGATAAGTTTGGTCACCATGCACTGGCATGTGTTTGTAGTGCAGGACGTGTGCCCCGTCATGGTTCAATTAATGACATCATCCGTCGGGCTTTTACCAGCGTCAGTGTGGCAGCTACCCTCGAACCACGTGGCCTTATGCGAGATGATGGTAAAAGACCTGACGGTATGTCTGTGATTTCCTGGAAGATGATGATAGATATACGTGTATAATATATACTAGTTGTTATTGTTTTTTCTGCTAATGTAATTTTCTATGTGCTAAATAAAAAGTATATGAATAAATAACCCTCATATCATGAGGTGTTGCGACTAGTCGCGGTGTAAGAATAGAACCCTACTTAGCCCGTGGATGGCGTAAGAGTCGAGGAATCTACCAGAGAATCCTGTTGTGTATTTTAACACCTCTACTGCGAATACCATTCTGCTTCCCGAGCGTAGTTATTTTGGAAAAACACCACTCGTTTGGTGTAGGTGTGTTCAACGAATAGGTACATCCTATAGAGAACCAAAGTTGTCGACATAGTTCAAAGAATTAGCAAGCTGAAGTAGCAGTGGGCCGGCCATATCTCGCGATGAACCGACAATCGCTGGGGTAAACGTGTTCTTGAGTGGAGACCGCATACGGCAAACGTAGTGTAGGACGCCCTCCGGACAGGTGGAATGACGACCTGCGAAAGATTGCAGGCAGATGCTGGATGCGGCAAGCTAAAGACAGGGCGACTGCTATGTCCAGCAGTGAACTCAGTGGACTAACACAGGCTGATGTTGATGATGTGAAGCTATGTTTATTTTGACGTGACAACGTCTTATAATTCGATAGAGCCGGCTGCACGCACGAAAAAACATGACGTCATGCGGCGTTACCTCTGACGTCATGCGGCGTTATCTCGCTCTGAGGCGTTCCATGTAAGGCTTGAAGAGCAAGCGAGAGCGCTCGACATCTGTCTCTCTCCTACTTGAGTGAGCGATGCGTCTGCGTGGACAGCTGCTATACTATAGTACATTTACATGTTTTGATCGAGTATCAAATGCTACCATTCCATCAGTATTTTCTTAAGACGTTGTCACGTTCAACTATCGTCAGTAAACCGACTTTACAGACAACCAATTTTTTATGCTAGTGCTAAGGGTAAGCCTGCATATAGAAGATAAGCTATTACTCTCATGAAGCTATTAAAGCGATACGGCCGCCATAATTAATTATGTGTTAACCAAGATTACCGGCGGTAAAATAAAGTGTACGTCGTCGGTATAGAAAACAGCGGCCATTTTGTTCTACTTCTGGTAGTAATGGATATTTTATGTGTTTCCCAAAATGGTTCGGAAAAACATCGTTAAATGCGGCTCGACAAGTGAATTTTGAAGTGACCACCTAATTTCACATATAAATTTTATCCCGATGGATTAATATTTATCCCAAAACTTAAGAGCAGTTTATAACAAAGGGATTCGAATTCAGTTTTTAGTTTTTTATAACAATCAAATTTTAATATTAAACTATGATTACTATGGTGGGGTACATATATTGCCATACAGCGTGGCAATGCAGCCAGCGTCTTGGGGACGCTTCCGACTGGTGTTGATATGGATCAGTTGAGCTATCTGTAGACTGTTTGCAACAGTCGGCAGTTAGCTCAATTGTTTCAATTGTAAATACTAGTATAATTTTCTTTGTGAATAAATGTCTCTCTAACTGTAAAAAAACAAAAAAAAATTAAACTATGAACATTAAAGAAGGGTAGGCAAAACATTATAATCTTATGATACCTATGTAGCTAAGGCTATAACATAACACACTAACGTGAAGGTAAATTTTAACGATGGGCCAAAATTAGCCAGCTCATGTTCCCGGGCAATTTCCCAGAAAGTACAATGTAGAGCCCTAATTAGGGAAAAACACGTGTAATAAAATAGTACATTGTTCATCTAGGCGAGAAAGTGTCGAATTTGCACTTTCTCCCGAATATAAAGTGCTATATAGGTACTACACCTTCGAGGACAATCATCGTTTCGGAATCTTCAAAACCACTTGAGTAAAGTCAAATGTAGCGATAAATACGCGCACGTGCGATTTTCAAATGGTTCTTTTTGAATTATTGTTCCGAATACGGAAGAGACCGATATCATATAGCGGAATCGGATTAAAAACTTTTTGTCGCTTGAACTATTATGAAAATAACCATAGATCCCGGCTTATATTTCAGTTTTTTTTATATTATACCTAATAAAAGAGAACTAAGAATAAATGGATTTGCATACACGTTTCTCTCCCGCTACACGCGTGAGAAAAAAAATTCCAAACCAATCGAAATTAAATAAAGTTTTTTTTTACTCTTATCGCTCGCATATTGAAAGATTTCACGCGTATGAAGAATGTAGAAATAGAGATCCGTCAAGCTCAAGATAGGAAAATAAAATAATAAGCTGTTTTGCGAAAATACCTGTAACACCGAAGCGGCTAGGTTACACTTTTAAAATGTATCAATTGAAAACTAAAGCCAAGTTGCTTAGTAAAATTAGTTTTATGCGTATTTTTATTAAGATTATATTTCTCTCAAATCTGAAAGCATTTTTGGCACAATTCAGAGATAATTTCGCAAACATAATCTATTGAAAATATTTATATGTATAGACAAATCGCCCCCGCTTCCTGTTCACTGAAAATTCACCCTAAACGATAACTCACTCGCGTGACAATCCCCTAAAACTTTAACGAACATAAAGTTTATTATCATTGCGCGGCGCGGCGGCGCGGCGGCGTGTGAGGCGCGCTTTATTTCGGGGATCCAACAGTTTGCGTTACAAGTATGAAGTACTTCATTATGTTAAGTAGATCACATGTAGGTAAGTATTATTTACGTTAATTAACCTAAATAACTGACGTCGAGCATGGATTCTCATCAGCACACATTTGCTAGTGCCAGTGGGACGGCCATACCTCGAGTGGAGACCGTGACTCGGCAAGCGTAGTGTAGGACGCCCTCCGATCAGGTGGGATGGAGACCTGCAAAAGACTGCAGACAGATGCTGGATGCGGCGGGCTGGAGACAGGGCGCCATGGCGCTCATTAGGGGAGGCCTATGTCCACTCCAGCTGTGCACTAATATAGGCTGATGATGATGATAACACTTAAATGTTCAATTTGTTTTATATAAAATGTTTCATATTTAATGTACGTATGATAAGGAATATCTATCTATGTAGGTATATAATGTATTAAATGTAGTACATAATAACACAAGCACTGCTTAATTTCGGACTAGGAGCTGGTGTGTGAATAGTCCAGCTTTATTTATTTATTATTTACTAGTTTCTGACCGCGGCTTCGCACGTGTTGTTACTATGGAAACGTTCAAAGATTATTTCTACCCATGGGAAATAATTTATGGGATAAATAGCCAATGTTTGATTCCAGGCTTAGAGCTACTATCTATGCAAAATTTCAGCCCGTTCGATTCAGTCGTTATGGCTTGAAGAGGTAACAAACATCTAAACAACCAAACTTTAGCATTTATAATATTAGTGTGAAGTGTGATTAATTAACCAACATAAATTACGAAAAAAACATTTTAAAAACCTTCCAGAGACAATAAATAGAATGCCAATCGCACGTAATCTTCAAACCTCAATCGCTCCCCGAAATATTTCCACGAAACCTGCTGAGCCGTAAAAGATAATTCTTTATACGTTAGCACACACACACACACCTAACTTTGCACTATAACCTCTAACTTTGCCCCAACGCCATAAAGCGACAACAGCTTATAACTGGTTATAACCGGTTATAGCTTCATAATAAAACTCGGCGTTATCTTTGGGACCTACATAGAATAAATAATCCTGCCCTTGGGGAGGTTTTTGGCGGGAAAAATGAAGGTTTAGTGATAATGGAGGTGATGTTAGCGTAAATTGGTCTGAAAATGTAAGAAAACAGGGTTCAAATTATGTTGTCAGTTGTTCTCGGGAGAATGACAAAATATACGTAGGTAGTCTTTATTGCAGTTATTCAAATTATCTCGAAATCAGGTAATATTTCACTAATTTTTAACAAGATCTGACTCAAGAATCTATGCCTACTTACATAAAACTCTAATATCTAATTATTATCGACGGATGCTTTGACTAAAAGTTTTCTTGCTCAAAGTTCGAGCCAACTTGAGCGTGTTTCGTTCAAATCGCGTTAAGTTTTCTCTACCAACAATGTTTTCCCCCACCGTTAGACGTGTTAACAGTTTAAACTGCCCCATTAAAGGGCTAAAACAAACTTCGCGACCGAAACCGCGCTAACTTAGCCCCAATTCCGACCACAGATAAAATAAAAACTTCCAACTTTGCCCAGATGACGAAATTACGCAGATTTACACCCCACAATATAAAACAAAAAAAAATCACACCAAACGACATACTTACAAAGAAATATAACTGCAATAACATGCCGTAAGGTCGATCTTTGCCACGTTGAAATCTGAGTTCTCGCAAAACCAACCACGACGGAGCTTTTCCACCTGGGTTTTTCTAACTTTCTGGGGCTCAGGTGAAATTGGTTAGGCATGACACGTCCAGTTTAAATTGACACGTAACCGGCGGTCCTGCCTCCGTAAGTCAGTGTGTTCATGTCCGACAGGAGTACTCACAGGGGTCACGGTAAAATGGATGATGTGGGACACAGCTCCACGTCACAAAATTGCACCCAAAGGACCTTTGTTGGTTTCTCTTTGAAATGTTTTAAAGGAATTTTATTCGTGTTTGGAATGAAAACTGTGTGGTTGAAGATACGTTTGTTTTGTTTAAGGAAATAAACTTGTGTTTGCGAGAATTCGAGGCTATTTTCTAGAGAATTTTCTTGAGTTTGCTCGTTTTCGCTAGATTAACAGATTTATTTTGACGTTTAGGTCTTGCAAATTTTATTTAGAGCTTCCATATATTTTCATTTTAGTTTAGGTTTCAGTAAAAATATGGCACTTGGATGTAAACCAGTCCAGTAATTAAATATCTGGCCATGATAGTCTCGGTGAATCATTCCAAAGTTTAAGAAAAGTTGGAAAACGAATGTTAATAAATTAAAATAATAATGCTGGACAATCCACGCAGCATCGTCTAGCCACAAAATAAGCAGAACTTGTACTAGATAACTGATTTACCTAATACATTATAATTACATGGATTTATATTTTTTATCATATTATTTATACATAGAATACTTTAGATCGTACAAAGTAATATTTGCAACGCGGCGAGAATTGAAACCGCAACCGGACCTGCGTCCGCTACGCCACTGAAGTTGACAATAGAAATAATTTTCATAATAATAATATAACCACCTTACCCTCAACTCAAGTCACCATCAATCAATCATTATCAAGCTGCCACGCCTCCCACATTTTCTAATGAAAACTAATGACATATTTAACCATCCAGTCAAGCATAATGACACAGCTTTGCCTAGTTGTTAGACCGTAAAAACGAAGAAACTTCTACGTAAGACCTCGTGCAAATTCCATACCAATTTTCTTGACAAGCTTCTTATAAGCTGTCATTCTGTCACACCCATTAAGCTATAAACAGACTGAGCCCATGCCACACAACGTGCACGACTAAAATATGTAGGAAACGTCGGATGGCGTAGCGTGTAAATACGAGAATGCATTATCATAGGTACCTAATTGGCGTCGATCGTATGAGCGAACGATGCGATTTCGTCGCACAGCGAGATTAAACCAACACATTTATTTAGAGTTTCCTAATTGGTCACGCGTCATCGCGCGAGCACTGACGTAAAGATCTGGTCGTGCGATGGACATCGCACGATCGATAGCCAATTAAGACGATGCCTAAGTGTCTCTAGCTAGGCCATCGTTTTTATTCTAGGGGGTTTGCAAGATTGTGGCCTTAAAATCGGTCCCCAATATGTTTTTTTTTTCAAAATCGTAGCGCAGAATAAACTTTATTAAATTATTTTGTTATAGAACACATTAACAATTAAAAACTCCTCTGACCATAATGTCCTAAAACGTCAGGTTTTAGGAGATATTTACAGATGAAAATAACTATTGCTTCAATGAATTTTATTTCATGTAAATATCTCCGATACCTGAGTCAGAACATTAATAATAGGGTATTATTTTATTTGTATATGGTGTTCTCTATCAAAATATGTAACTTGCATTGTGCGTCGCAAATAAAAAAAAACGAATGAGAATTCGTTTTTTTTTGTTTTAATTCCCTCCATACAAAAATCTTCAAGCCCATTTAGACGTCTCTTTGCGTTGCATAGGTTGCAGCATAGGCTCAGTCTGTCTCAACCCTTAATAACCCCTTGAGAACCTTGACATGTGTCGGGTAGACAATTTTAGAAGTGAACAGTTACTTACAGTCAGCTGTCAAGTTGAAACTTTCCGATTGAGTGTTTAAAACAAAAGTTGTTAAGAAGTCTTATGAAAAGTGGGCAATCCCAAATGTAAGAAGTTTATAAGCTTTCGGCAAAGAAACTTTATGCTCAATTTATACATTAAAATATATTTAGAGATTACTGATGTAGGTACCTCTTACAGTTATTTCTTATGGATTGTACATACCGAATTCGGCGACACTATGTAGGTACGAATACTGTAGCCTGCCTGTTTTATTATCTTGCCGGCAGCCCGCCGATGTTGGTGTGTAGAATAGGTATCATTAGATTTTAGAAGATTCATTATAATTCTGATCGAAAAAACCAAAAAAATAAAGCCCGACCGTTTCAATTTAGAACGAAAATATATTTTACAACGAAAAGATTTCTAATTGCAAGCCCAAAGACGAAAATTACCGGCGACAGACCGCCAGAGCTTCCGTCGAATTATATTCAAGAGAAACCCTCAAAAGATTCCTAAAGATCCTCAAAAGAATACATTTTGAATCGCAAGCCTAACAAACGGTATTCAGTGTTACAAGAATCCCGACTTAGATGTAAAATTAAATTCTTCCGGACTTTTCACATTTTTAACTGGAAATATCACAGAAGCTAAATATCAAAGGAATTAGAAACCCTTTCAACACCTCGCTACTGCAACTAAAAGATTTGAAAGAAGCTTGCGGTCGACTGAAGTAGAATTATTTTTACTAACTTTATGTACCGGCTCTGTTGTAGAGTCCTAGATACTTTTTGTAAACAAATGCATTAGGGTCAAATTTTTTGGTTCCGTTTTATCTTTCGTTTGCAATTGTGTGTTATAGAAGTTTTCGATCTTGTTTTTCGTTGCTACCTTGTTATTTTCTGTTATTTTTATCACTTACTAGCTGCTACATGTGGCTTCGTACGCTTTTTTCCGAAATAGCCGTTAAAGCGTGAACAGACAGACGGATACTTTAGATTTTATAAAATTAGTATGGATTGTAAAGTTTTCATTCATAAATGGAATTAAAGCAAATCAAGACATTTTAGGTCAACAAAGGTCTTGAGTTCCAGAACCGACTAGTTATAAGAGATTTGAAAGACGCTTGCGGTTCTGAAGTAGAATTATTTCTACTAAATAAACGATATTGCACATCGTTATGTTGCTACAATGCGACAAAATATTGTGCCATGATTCCGCGGGGTCGTTCACACAATCAGACCCAACATGCATTCATTCCTGACAATAAGCGACTTTACTTCGTTTTGTGAAACTTTCTATTTAGTTTATAAAATGTTTTCGTCTTGGAAGATAACGTGCTCTGTGGTGTTTTCTGATATACGGACGCTGTGACCTGGTCAGTCCAGTATAAAGATAATTTATATCTTTAGTCCAGTACCGCACGGTACAAAAAAGTCTCCAAATGTGACCCTCAGCTCGGAATTAGACACTTGTATTTAAGTTGCCCTCTTAGTACGTGAGTTTATCCAGTGATCCTGAACCGATTGAGCTGAAATTTGGCATACTTATGTACGTAAGTTCGGTGACAATACAATGTCATGTTACCATCGAGCTGGTCTGATGATGGAGACAGAAGGTGGCCATGGAAACTCCTAAACGAAACAAAGTAACCCCGTCGAGTTTGAGTTAGTTAGATTTTGTCATCCCCAGCACTTTGGTCCTAGATATAAAAGCTTGTTTTATTTTTTATACAATTATAAAAAACTTTTTTATATACAGTCTATAGTGACAGCATAAATAATCAGACAGCGCATGCGAGTTTACCGCAATCTATCCACTCATTCGATCATTAAAAATTAATTCATTCAAAAATATTTTTTTAGTATCTTTTAGAGCACACCACCCTTACAAAAAATAAAACATATTTGATTGACAGAAGCACAAATGTTTTTATTTCGTTCACAAAGTAGTGGATTATCATCCATACTTTAATGAATGCCAAAGTAATTCTGTCTGTCTGCCTGTATGTTACCTTACTATGCCTAAACGGCTGAACGGATTAAGTACAATGAAATTTGGCAGAGAGCTAAATTGAATCCAGGGGACGGACATAGGCTACTTAAAAAGCGTGCACGAAGCCGCGGGCAGCTGCTAGTATATGTCTTGTACTTGGAAGTTTTGCGTCTTTTATTGTATCCAATCTATCGATCGTTTTAGCTTTCTATCCTCCTTTTATAAATATGTAGCTTTCGAACACGGCCCTAATTCCAATAAGTGTACTATCACAGTGGGATCGAGACATAATGACACATTTTGGCATCTTACCATTGATGAGAGAAACGACAGATGGAAAAACGCGCGTCAAAAGTGTCAAGGTTGAAACCATTCTGTCAATCTCTCCGAGTAAATAGCACCGCACGTACTATCTAGAGTTTATTTTATTTATCGACGATTCTGCGACCATTTGTCGTAGTAAATTGGTCAGCAGAATTCGATCCCTGTTTATATTTCATACAGGAAATTACAAAATTCAGCTAACGAAAGGTAGAATCGGAGATTTCCTTTTACCTTTCAATGCTTTTATGCATGTTGCAAAGCTTTCCCAGATTCTAAAAGCTTAGCTAGCTAATATTCGAGCACCAACTCGTACGATATTTACACAAAATTGTAAGAGATTGTGCAACAAAACCGCTTACACCAATTAGGGCACGAAACTGAAACGTATGCGAAATAACATGAAACCATGCAAAATTACATCAGAGCAAAATCCACATCCTAAACTAAACTCCTTTCATCTAACATTGACGGTGCAAAAATATCAATCGGAACAATTACGAAAACGCTGACGGTAACTTTGCCCAGATGGCAGAGTAACGTCGACGTAGTTAGTTCACTACGCGCGTAGTTTTGTGATTTCAGTGGAGTTTTGAAGGTATTTCATACGGAACTAGCTATCGGAACGTTCCGATTGGGAAACTTTGGTTCGTTGGTATAAAAGTAAATATGAGCTAAACTTAATATTGTATTAAACATCAATGGCAAATGTAGTATATGACATAATATAGGTAAATTTATGAAAACTGGCGTGATCTTTTTATGTTTTTAGTGTTTACTGGACGTCTGGATTTGTACCGCCAGCGTAGATAATTGTATGAACAACTGACAATCGCGCCAGCTTTTAAAAATTTACTTACACAAAAGTCTTTTCTATAACGACTTCTGTGGCGCAGTACACAAAGGTCCGTCTACCATGCAGGGTTTCGATTCGGGTTCGGGTTCGATTTCCGCCTCCGGACAAATGTTTGTACGATATGTAGATATTTATTCCGAGTGTTTTCGGTGTTTTCTATGTTATTAAAATATCTAGGTTACATAACTTAGTAAATAAATATATCAGAGCCCAAAATACAAGCTCTATTTAGCTTGGGACTAGATAATACAGTGTGAATAGTCCAGCATTATTTATTTATTTGAAAGGGTATAATTTCTTACCCTGGTAGGAAATTCTGTAAACAAGTCAATATCAAATTTTCAAGTTAGTACTTATAATTGATAATTGTTTGGTAGTTAATAAGTTGCAATAATTTGGACACGAACCTCATAAAGTCGATCTTACGTCGCGACGTAAGATCCACTTTATGAAGTTGCATCGCAAGAAATCGACATTGCCGGGCAAAGTAGACCAACAATTGTTTTATTTGGCGATAGCAAAAACTGTTGTTTTAGGGTTAGGAAGTAATGGCTTTGATCGAGCGAGGTTAGCAAAATACATTTACAAAGTAAAGGGGACGATTTTTTGGTAACACTGCGAACGAAGCAGATTTTTGGCTGACAAAGGAGTAAAAATACTGAATGGAATAATATTACTGATTTTCACTAGACGACCTCAGTGGCGCAGCGGGCGAAGGTCTGCAATGTAGTAGGTTGTGGGTTCGAGTACTACCTCGGGAGAAATGTTTGAGCAATCTGCAGATATTTATTCCGAGTATGCTTAGTGTTTTCTATGTATAGTAAAATACCTATCTAAGAAATGTATTGTACCTATTAAGTATATCAGTTATCTGGCTTGGGGTTAAATGATGCTGTGTGAATTGTCAAAGATTATTTATTTATTATTTCTATTTTAAGATATTCTCTATTTCTGTCGACCCTCCTTGCAACTTAGACAGTTTTAACCCTTAACTACCTCAACCTCACCGGCTTGAGATAAACAAAGTATAATCCGGGTACAATTTGCGCAAGTCTTCATTTGAATTTACAGGACGAGGCGTTTTCTTTAGTTCCAGCTGAATTCAGAAACGTTGGCTCATTTCGAAGTTCTAGGAATATTAACTTAACTATTATACTAAGCGTAAGATTCTTTTGCTCTCTATTGCCAAAAAAAAACTCGTTTACTTAGGTACGTCTCTAGGTATTAAATAGCTAGTCTAAATTGCTTTTAGACGTGTTTAATTCACTTATTCCCACTAGTTCTGTACGGTAGTTCTGTACAGAGCTAGTGGGATAAAAATCGTCCCAATAGTATTGTGCACCAAAATATATTACCTAATAAATAAATGGTAATATTATTCGAATTTTAATGCTTGCTAGGCCAGTCTTCACCAACGTGCAGAATAAGTAATTTACCAAAGAAGTCCTCCTAGCCAAACTTTCGGCCACGGCGGCCAGTCTCAGCGAATATCTACTAATCGACTGTGACTGAGATGGATGGACCTAATTTGAACTTCCCACTTCCGAGGAGCTAGTCCCGATCTTCCGAATTTTATATGTATAGATCAATGGTGTCTCTGGGCCATCTGTTTCCATACAAATTCCAGGGTCCAGATATTATAACGAGTCCGTTGTGAGGCGTGGGCCTAGTCTGTACCTTTATCATAGGTCTACAAAGACAAGTGGTCTAGCCGTCTCCGCTGCAGCACTGCGACGTCGTAACCCAACGTCGTAAAAAGGTCCAGAATTAAGGAGCGGGCCTCGAGCGGGAGTTATTAGTTCGATCCCGTTTTTACGACAAACCTGACGTTTTGTTCTGCAAGTTATTACGTCATATTGTTCAGCCGTTATAAAAACAATGCTTTTACTATATTTAGAACGGCTAAGAGCACTCGGGAAAGTATAAAGGGACGAAAGTTTTATTTCCCAAAAGGAATAGTAGTCCTTTGTAGCAGCTACACGGGCAGAAGTTACTCGTAAACATCACACTAATTATTATAATTGCGAAAGTTTGGATGTTGAGATGTACGTATATTATCTCTTCACGTCAAAACTTCTGAACGGATCGGGCTGAAATTTTGCATACCTTTTATCACATAAATCAGTTCCCATGGGATAGAATAACTTTTCCATAGAAAAAACGCGTGCGGCCAGTAAGAAAACTATAAAAGAAAAGTGAAAAAATAATGCTTTATATTGCATACAGCATCATCTCCTCAAACTCACCTCGACAGCCTATATTGGTCCACTGCTGGACGCAGGCCTCCCCCTGATAAACTCTTTATTAACTTGTAATTAATGGAGGGTAATGCCTACAATCCCCACGCTGGGTATGCGGGTTGGGGATCGCGTTTCAGTGGTAGAATCGTTCTGTAGGGGGAGCTGCTGCCCGCCCTTGGTGGATATCACTTAGCCGCCTCTTACGACACCCGCGGGAAGAGTTGCGGTGGTGTTGATTCTAAGCCGACACCACACAGCTTCAGCATCATCTAGTCCCAAAGTAATAAGAGCTTGTGGTAAGGAACTAGATGCTTGATTTTTAATTAAAAATACAACTTTCATAAACCTACTAGATTCTGCCCGCGGCTACACGTGCGCTATATCGGGATAAAAAGTAGATGTCCGTCCCCGGAGGGGCTTTCTGCCCCCCTGACAAATTTAATTAAGATCAGTTCAGCCGCTTAAGCGTGAAAAGGTAGGTAACAGACAGAATTACTTTGATTTTTAATTTATTAATAATTATGGATTGGTAATTACAACTATTTATATACGAGTAGGTACTTACTTGTTTTAGATAGGAAACAAATCCAAACCCGAATTATTTGCACATCATCAAGAATCGCGGAATGGAACCCGCAACCTTCAACGTCTGAGACGGTCTTCCGCCACTCCGCAACAGAGGTCGTCAAAAACACGGTATTTTATTCTCAAATACTCGTGCTAAAAGGAAAATGTCGAGAGAAATTCCGAGGCTTTGCTATTTGTTAGAGCGAGACGTGCCAAGGTTATTGTTTTGTCCTGTTCTTTCTTCTGAATACTATTAATCAAGCTGGAAGGATAGCAAGGTCTTAGAATAACCGGCAGGGCTAGGTATAACAAGTTGACACTGCAGATATCAATACGAATCATAAAACTAGAACTATAGAGTAAAAACTCGTTGCTGTCACAGCAGAGGGATGGTCTGTCATGAAACAATTTTCATAATTTTGGAGCCAAAAACGAATCTATGTGTGAGTTCACAAGCATACAACTTCAGTGCTTTCTTTCACGCACACAAGCGCACGTATACATACGAATTGGAAATTGAGTCTAATTTGTAGCAATTTGTTGACTACACCTCGTTTGTGTCTTCTATCATTCTAAGCCTTCTTCTAAAACTTATAAAACTATCATGGTTTAATATTATGATAAAACAATAATCATGGTTATTAACAACTAGACGATCACCTCGCGGTTTCACCCGCGTAGTTCCCGTTCTCGTGGGAATTCCGGGATAAAATATATGTCACTTCCTGAAAAGTAAGCTTCCTGTGAACTGAACTGTGAAAGAATTTTTCAAATTGGTCCAGTAGTTTCGGAGCACATTTACCATGATTTACGCTCTCCTATATTTCGGCACAGTTTCATGCGCCATGTTCATGGTAAATATCCCATCAAAAAGGATCCCAGAACAATGGAGGGCTAAAGGTTATTTTTTTGGTGTCACGGAAATTCTGTCCGCCGCTAGAAATCAACTAATGAGTTCAATGAAAAGTAAATTGGCGGATGAAATGGATTCTTGATTTATGAAAAAAAAAACACTTTAATTGCCCACACAAAGTCAGAAAACAGCCAGTGGATTTACCGAAATTAACTTAAAAACTGCCAAAAACAGCATCAAGTCACGTTCTCTCTGTCAATCAAAGATGCACTTTTGGAAAATTTTAGATGCAACATGTTGTGGGACACATTGTACTAATTTAAGCTCAAAAAGTACGAAACATTAAACAGAGTCTTTCCGGTTCTCTAGAACTCGGCATAATTTTCGGTGATTTTAGTTCCGGCTTTATTTTAAATAGTTTTAAACAAAACTAATTAAAACTTTCTGGTATGGTTCTTAAATCTGAATGGGTTAGGGAGATGGTCTACTAAAGTAAAATATTACACAAAATTGTGTGTGTGTCATATTATTTTCGATAAAATAAAGGAATAAAAATAAATAGCGTTCTTCGTTCAGTAAAAATAGTAAGCGTTATTTTGTGATGTCACATTTTTGTTTTCAAACTGAATCAAATGTCGACCAGCCTTTCAAATTCAAGGTCAACTTAGTGTAGTTACATAAAATAAAACTGCAGAGAGAATCTATCTCACTATTAAACTTGTTTTCAAAAGAAAGAAGTAACTTCATCATGAAATCAGTCGATGAATATCCACAGCTGGATGGATAGGCTTTCCCTAAAGATCACCAGAACGATCGGTCCTGTGCTACCCGCATCCAGAAGGAACTTTCAACAAATTGTACATAACTAGTTTCAGTTGCTAGTTCCCGCCCGCAACTTCGCACGCGTTCTTTCTATGGAAACGGTTAAAATTATTCCTGTACCATGGGAACTGATTTATGGGATAAAATGAAATCTATGTTTTATTCCAGACCTAGAGCTACATACGTCTGTGCAAAATTTCAGTTAGATTCGTTCATTAGTTTTGGCGTGAAGAAGTAACAAACATCCATCCATACATCCACCCATCTAAACATCCAAACTTTCGGATTTATAATATTAGTGTGATGTGATTAGCTCGTAGTGGTCCCCGAGCAAGGCACAATAAAACCCATATTATATTTATACACATGTTAATACACTTCTCGCTTTAGTAGACGGCGTCCCTAACACTTCTTATTTAGTGCCAAAGTTTGAATCAAAGTTCCTAGATGCAGTCCGCATTCGGAGAATTTTTGAAGCTCTATTATTTTATGTGAAAAGTAGGTTTTTTTCCACATTAAATATCGTATAAAATGGCTTAAGTTCCTTTGTGAAATTTTCTATAATCGCATCTGGCTAGTCTTCGATGAAACTGGCTGCCGTGGTCGAAATTCGGCTAGGAGCATTATTAGTACTATAATTTGCTGTAATTTTTCTTAGACAAGGTACTTATGTACTTATCACTCTAACTAGGAACACAGGTCATACCATTATGTTTGAAGAGAGGAGTTTATGCCCGCAGCCTACTGTTAGAAGTGGGTACTGTAAGAAGTGGTCATTTCCAGAACTGATTAATTTTCGTTGTGGTCATTATTAATATTGTAAATTTTCATTGTGGTCCGAATCCGCTGAAAGGAACTTCGCATTATCTTGTACAAAAAGAGTTTTTGCTTCCTAATGGGACAATCTAACTCCTTATCTTTGTAGATAGAGAGAGATAATGTTTTTATTCTCGAGGGGTTACCCACTAACCCCGCATTTATTCCGTAAAACTTAAAAACTAAGGGACTCGGATCAGTTTTAGTTGCAGTAGGTAAACTCCATTTTACGTCGACATGGTAATAAAACCATTGCCTACATCAATATAATTCAATCATTCACTCCCAGTCCGTCCGTTCATTCATTTTGACAGCTCGTTGTCGTTCATTCAATGTGACGGGCTCGGGGGAACTGAATACATTTGGAGCTTTTTGAGGCATTGCCATTACTTGATGAGTTACCTTTACGTTCACGATTTATAAAATTAAATGAAATGCAAAATAGAAATGCCGAATATTTATTTTAACAATTAAATTAAAAAATTATACTATTTATTGCTAGTGGCTTTGTTTTCCAATATAAATGACATAGTTATAAGTAAAATTTTCTATATACCTACGGTACGTTCTGCCAGCACGAACTCAACAAATGACCTCTAGAGTTACAATTAAAAGCAAAGGCACGCTATTTTCAATCTTTTTCAATATTATTTACTTACTTAATGGACAACAGAGATGGAAAGACCTATGAGTAAACCTAGACCGAAATGCGACCAAGACAAAAATACACCCGTGAAACATGAATGCCGGCGGCAGCGCCGATTCGATTATGACTGAGGTAGGTGGACCTAATTGCACGTAATTTGAGCCTTCTACTTTCGAGAAGCAAGTACCCAATCTCCCGAATTTTACTTAGATCTCTGATAAAAGTGGCTTTTTTCATTTTAGGTACATGATGCAATGTGTGTGTATCTGGACACGCCAGCAAGTAATGATGTTGCGATGTCTGTGTGACGGTTTCCTCGTCAAGTCTTTTGCTGTAATGTGAAATTATAAGAATGGGAAGACAGTTTCTGCCAAATTGTATTTTGAAATGTTCAGCCGTTTCGTCGTTATACAGATGAATACAGTGTTTTTTTTAAACAAAAAATTCTAGTCAGTGTCGTTTGGGATGTTGTTACTTCCAAATAATTCTTACGATACTTACTTATGTAGGTACCCCATTATTCTCATCCAAATCTGTTCATACATTTAAAATTATGGTAGATTAAAGAAACTCACATAATACATAAAACCTAAACATTGCACTCCTTTTTTGGGCAGTCGTGTAAAAATTCTGTTTCCGTATGCCCTCTAAGCTGTGTCGTGAAAAGACAGGGCGCCACCCCTAATAAGCCGAGTTAATTGAAATCGGCAGGGTGGATAAAGAATAATATTTGAAGGGTTGCGGAAGTAGCCTGATTTTATTACTACTTAGTCGAATTACGAGTGGTACTTCTGTTTGTCATTCTCGGATTAATTTTCAAGAGGGGGTTGATTGCCGTAAATTGTCTTGTTTGTCCCCTATTTGTTTAAGTTGCTAATTAATAAATTGAAAAGTTTCATTTCTCCCTCTTTTTACCCGACTGAGCAAGAAGGCAGAGTTGCGTAGGACCGAGGTAAATGGCATAAACATAGAGAGGCCTTTGCCAAGCTGTGGGCTAATAAGGGCTGATGATGAGGGTGATGAGCAAGAAGGAGGGATGTTTTTTTCTCTTTGGCGACGATAGAAACCTTTAAGAACATTTTCGGTTGACTTTTAAAAATGTTGAAATCCCAAAACGTATAATTTCCCAGTATTTTGATATTATTTTGTTTCGCAAAATGTTGAATTTTTCGAATGTTAAAATCCCAAAATGTATAATTTCCTAGAATATAAGCATGAAATTAATGCTTGCTTGTAATTTTCAGAAGTTTGTAGTTTATCGATTTTGATATTAAAGGTTTCAGGAACTTATATAAAAAGGTAGACAGGAGGCATTTTAATTCTCTAACACGATATTTTTTGTTTCGTTTCGGCAAATTGGTGTACTTTAATTCACCGAATTATAGTACCTAGCTGAGTGATAAATGTGATAATGGAACCATATCTTTCAGGGGTGAGGTGAGAAGGGGGTAACCTACCAAATTGCACATAAAAAAACGAAACGAAACAATTGATTTCGATTTTTAGAGATTTAAAATAGGCCTTCCTTCAGGTTTTGTCTAATTGGTGCCAGATTGTGAACCCACTATGTATAAATAAAGTCAGTCTAAGCAGCTAGACCCACGTTTTGCTGGCTACGTTTATAAATAACAGGGCCGGTCCAATTTGGCCAATATCCCGGTTCATTTGAATTCATATCATGCTTCTACTACTCTTCATAAAATCAGCCGACCGGCCCAACCAAAATAAACCCCAATTACCTAAAAATAAAGTACAGAACTGTTTGGCAAAACAGTTGTAAAATTCAACCCAAAACGACTGACCCAATTTCTTAAATTGCACTTAAAAGGGTTAATTGTTCCAAAAATGTTGCCAAATGGACACATTAAAGGGAAAAATAAGATTACAGACATTATTGGAGTTTAGCTACTGTTTGCGATGTCTATTGCGAAATAAGCAATTACAGCCATTTTGTGGCAGTGCCTAAACAAAATGGTGGCTGACATTAGTAAATTAAGTTAATAAATAGGTCCCACAATATTTAATATTATAAATTTAAGAGCCTAGCTCTTGTCGGTGTAATGATGCAATTTCCTCCACTCTTCTCTCTCCAATGTAATGTCTTTTACTTCTTAAACGACATGACAGTGACTTTCTCCTTGATCTGACTCATATTGCTATTTCTTGTTCGTCCCCTTCCTCGTCTTCCTTCTACTTTCCCTTCTATGATGTTACTTAGAAGTTGTCATGTCGTATAAGATGTCCAATCGTTCCCTCCTCTTCTATTTTGAATGGTCTTTATCAAAAATCTTTTCTCCTCAACTCTACTCGACACCTCCTCATTAGTAATCTTCTCCGTCCAGCTTAGCCTTTCCATCCTCCTCCAGCACCACATTATCAAAAATACAATATTTAGTCGAGCAAAAATAGGATCTAGGTAATTACATTGAAGCTTGGTTACCCATAAAGCCTAAAGCTAAGTTGAATGATTTAAGTACTTATGAAAAAATAACGTACATTTTTACATACATAGGTTCTTCTTCGCTTCTTCGCTTCAACATTGGCAGCTTGAACAGCTTATACAAGGCTAGAATGCAATTTTTTTTTAACGTAAATCGATGTGATTAAACCCTTTTCACATGCGTACGGTCTCGGCACGGTTGCCGTGCCGTGTAAAGTAGAAATGTATGAGTTAAATAGATAGCTTTCACATGACACGGCAACCGTGCCGTGACCGTGTGTCGCCCGTCCCATACACTTCTATGTAGTTTACACAGCACGATCGCCGTGCCGTGCCCGTATCCATGTAAAATACCATTAGCCTGCTGTTTGATGGAAAACGGCCATTTGTAAATAAAATATAGCTCTACTAAAACTATAAAAAGCTTTGTTCTTCTTCTGCTTATCCATATTAACTAAAAAGATTGTGTTAACACCTCGTCCGTGTTAAATCGACGCTTATTAAAATGTTTTCATCAAATCCGTTGTTCTTTTAATCAGTTAATGTACAAATTCCGTTCGGAGATTAGTATTTGGCCTATTAATAGTTCAAAAATAGAAAAAAAATATTGAGAAGATAAATTAATTGTGAAGAAGGAATTATCTAAATTCTTTAGAAGATTATGGTTTGATCTGATCCATTTTAGAATAGGTACTAAGGGGTAAAGCGCTATACTAGCGAGACCTTAGTACCTATGTGTGGGACAAATCTTGCAACTGAACTTTAGACCAGTATCCTCAACCAATTGAGCTGAAATTTGGCATACTTATGTAAGTTCGGTGACAATGTAATGTCATGTTACCATCGAGCTGGTCTGATGATGGAGAGAGAACCACTTCTGTCTGCATCATCAGACCGGCTGATTCAGTCGTTTGGCCCCAACGACTGAATCTCGTCGAGTTTAGGTTCGTTGGATTTGTCTTCCCAAGGACGTTGGCCCTAGATGATCTAAGCTAGTTTTTAAAAAGACGTTCTTTTAATAATTAAAACTTATTTATTAATAAATAGATTGTCAACTAAGCTTTTCGTTTCCCATGAGCATGCTTAAGAAATTAAAATGGCTTGTAGGTAATATATTACAAATAATATTAATGAAACTGAAAAATACCTTAAGGTCATAGTATGTTTTATGTAGCGACTGATATTGATATGGATTGGTTGCTAGCTACCTGTAGACTGTTTACAACAGTCTGTAGTTAGCTCAATTGTTTTAATTGTAAATACTAGTGTGATTTTCTTAATGAATAAAGGCGTAAGTATGTTTTTAACTACATTAAAAATTATACGTACACACTGTCCATGCCTCCTCAAACGAGGGGGGTTATTCCATAATCACCACGATTGGCAGGCGGGTTGGTGATCGCAGTGGAGGTGTGAATAATACACCAGAGGAAGCTGTTGCTCTTCCTCTGGTAGGTTCCCTTAGTTGACTCTCTAGACAAGCATGGACTGAGTGGGAGGGGTCGATTCTTGCGCCGCGCTGCGGCCAACTTTTACATTTATAACATTATTTTGACGGGATAATAGGATAGGGATCATTGATTATCATTTTCGGCAATCCGATAATCAGTAATAACAGATAATGATAGATAATTGGTAACATTAAGAACCACAGTACATGTCTGTTGATTGGTTTGGTGGCGATTGGTCGAGATAATTGTGTCTATTTGAGCTTTGATTCTGATACTATCATTATTTGTTTATTATTTTAATAGGTACTTTGAAACTATCATGGCTTTTATCGCTAATGATAATTTTAATTTAAGATAAAATATATTTACTCACTTAATACTACATTTTGTCTAATTACATAAATGATTTTTCTATGATTCCTAGCTACGTAGTAGGTAGGTAAACTAGATAGTTTCCGTTTCAAGAGGCAGCATAAATAATATATAATTATGACAATTATAGCAAGAATATTTATAATAGAATAATTGTTAACTGAAAGACCACGCTTCAATCTCAACACATACTAATGGGACTACGAGGAATAGTTCTCCCTCGTGGTCCCATTAATGGAACAAAATAATGGGACGAAAAAACAGCGTAAAAAAACTACTCGAAATCAGCTGAAACCCTATTGTGAGTCGGAAATTCCTGAATGCAATGTTAATATTTTGGTATATTCTACTAACTTATAAGGTTAGGTAGACCTTACTTCTTTCTCATTCCTGGGCGAAGGTGTGTCAGCCCTCTTTTGACTTTTCCCTGTTTACCACAACTATCGCATATATATATAAACTATAAAGCATTTTCGATTTCTTCGACAAAAATACCGAAGAAAATTCGCCTTTTCTAAGTCAGTTAATTCAGTGTCTGACCTTTAGCATCAAATTAGTGAACTCTCAAGCCCCAGAAAAAACGAAAAAGGCAACAAACAAAATCTAATTTCAAACAGACGAACGTCCGGAAAATTACGGAAACTCACTGAGATGTCTAATCAGCTTAATCCAATTACCCTCTTGTTCAATAAAACTTGAAAAAACGTCTCTAGGGATGCCCCTAATCTTAAACCTAAAACAAAAAAAAACTTTAATAAATTATCCGCTGTCACTGTCCCTACCCTATTTTATATTCCGTTCGAAAATCAACTCTATTCTGCGAGCGATAACGTTAATGCTTCTTACGTTCGAATTTATATTTGCGGATCAGTACAAGCTGAATTAAACTTTATTCCAAAGTCATGAAGCTTCAAACTAATTTGCAAGCGTTAATCAATACAGGGTTGCAAGGATTCCGAGTTTTAGGGTTCTGTACCCAAAAGGTGGCTTTATTACCGCCGCCGCAGTACATCCGTCTGTCAATCTTTCACGTGCCGTAAGAGGTAGACAGTCGAAATTTTCGCAGCAAGTGTTTTCCAAATAACCACTTTATCAACATAAAACGTGAAGTGCGAGTCGGACTCACGCACTAAGGGTTCCGTAAGACCTTGTGGCTTGCCAAATTATCACAATTGTAGGTCAACGGGGAACGGTTCTTTGGAAATTTCAAAATATTCGGTCATAAACGGCTGTAACTTTTGAGTGCGTTGATTTAGAAGTTTTATTTAAATTGTGGCTCCAAGAAGTTACGGCCTTGAGTATTTGACATTAATTTCAACTAGATACGTCCACGCGTTCCTGAGAAAAGGGGGTTGACAGACGGACAGACAGACAGACAGACAACAAAGTGATCGTATATGGGTTCCTTTTCTTCCTTTAGAGGTACGTAACCCTAAACAGATAAGAAAATCACATCACACTAATATTAAAAATGCGAAAGTTTGGATGGATAAGTGTGTTTGTCACCTCTTCACGCCATAAATACTGAACGGATCAGGCATACAGGTAAATCTAACCCTGGAATCAAACATAGGCGACTTTTTATCCCATCAGTTACCATGCCAGAGAAATGACCTCAAAACGTTTCCGTAGAAACAACGCGTGCGAAGCCGCGGGCAGAAGGTAGTTAATAATAATTTAAGAACACCTTACAAGTAACGTGATTTGGCGTTTTTTGCTCGATTCAAATATCACCTACACTATATTGTACGATGGTAGAGAACCCTTCGTATCCAGTTCGATTCTTTCTTGGCTGGTTCTATTCGTTCAAGTGATTGTCGTTCGATTCTCAATCGTATCTCTAAGATTGAGGGTCTATTTTAGGTTTGAAGTGGAGACGTCATTTATCACAAGCGAGGGTGAAGGTTATTCTGTTGAAGGATTTTCTGTTTTTATCCGACTGCGAGCTAAGGAGGGCGCAAATCCTGGATTAACTATATCTTTTGCGTTCATTTGTCATTTTTAGGTGTCAGGTTAGACTGAATGGCATATTTAATTTACCTATACGACGTACCTACTTATAATAATAATAAAATAATGCTGGACAATTCACACAGCATTATCTAGCCCCAAGCTAAGCAGTCCTTGTGTTATGGGTACTAGATAACTGATATTCATAATGCAATACATAAAATAGATAGATTGTGATAAGTCGGGAATCGAACCCGCAACCTCATGAACCTCCTAGGCGGACCTTCGCCCGCCACGCCACATCAGTCGTCACTTCACACATAAGTAAAGTTTTTATTATTACTGTATAGTGCATAAAGCCGGCACTCGGGATAATTTCTAAGAAATCACATAAAATTCGAATTCGACGGGACTAGAACCCGCATCATTCCCTCAGTACGGGAAGGCGCTAAGCTAACCCATTGCGCTACCAGATCACGTGACGTAGGAGTCGAAAACTTTTGGGATATTATTTGACTTCTTAGCTACCTTTGTATTTAATCATCATCAGCTTTATTAGTAGACTGCTGGACATAGGCCTCCCCTAATGAGTGCCGTAGTGCCCTGTCTTCAGCTTACCGCATCCAGCACCTGCCTGCAGTGCAGCGGTTGTCAGTTCTTCACGATATGGCCAGCCCACTGCCACTTCAGCTTGCTAATTCTTTAAGTGATGTTGATAACTTTGGGGGAATATTTGTTATGGATTCTGTCCTTTAGAGAATACTCCATGTTATTAACATAAAAGAATTGGCAATTATGGTTATTATGATGATGATGCTTAAATATTTAATTTTAAGTTATCTTTGGTGGCATGGTGGGCGAAAGTCTCTTTGCAAAGCAAGAGGTTGCGGGTTCGATCCTAGCCACGGGACAAATGACTATCTGGCGGGCATTTGGTCCGGGTGTGTGGTCTGAGTGTTATATTTGTGTATTTAAAATAATAAAAAAATAAACATGTCATCTTATACCTATGTCGCAAGCTCTGCTTTGTTGAGGCTAGAATTAAGGTTTTTTATTTATATAGTTTCATACCTTATAGTTATATCTTAGTAATGTTTGTGATTCATAAATTTAGCACATAGGAAATTACATTATCAGAATAAAACAATTGCTACAACTAGTATTTACACTTAAGTATTACTATTTTCTAAAAATCTAAGCCGACACCAGAAGAGTGCCCAGAATGCTGGCAGCATTGCCACGTTGATTGAATGGCAATGCTAATTCGTTGACCGAAATAGAAGCCAGCATTCCGATCACCTGTGGACTCTATGAGGCTAGGATAATTTCGTGTGTTTATTATTAAAATAAATTGTGATGAACATAATGATCACATTGATCACTACCTATTTATTTTAATGATAAAAGGTTGACCAAACGATGTCCACATATATTTACATACTGCCATGAGCTTCATGAACCTTATGAAATCGAACCAAATAGTTTATCTGCAAACAAACAATGAAATTTACCAAAAAACCACTCATTACGAACAGATTTTGTTGAATCAATAAACAAAATGGTGTTTATTTACGGTAATAAAGTCGATCAGAAATAGTGATGTGCCGCAATTATCGATGATGATCCGTAATTCGATTAATCCGGATATTTCCGGATAAATTGCCGTGACCACTAGAAGTCAGCCTGTCATATTATTTAAATTCAGTCAGAGGCACAGTGCAGAAGGAACAGCTGTATCATACCGAGCAACACAAATACTTCCACTGCTGAACGTGCTGAACATAATCGGGGGTATAACTCCTATAGCATCATATTTTTTACTTTAAAAAAATCATAGTGCTCTAGTTTAGTTTCAATTAAATTACAAACAATTATAAGACGTTTACTAACTTTGTATAATCTGTTGAATAAACTCAATTGTGTAAAAGTGACCATTTATCATTAACATCACAAAAATATAATTGTAATAGACAAACCCTCGAAAATTGTTATTAATTGTCGTTTGGATTTTCCCCTCCCTATTTCTTGGCAATACTTTAGAAAACAAATTCAACCGTATGTCTATAGTTTAAGGGTATATTTTGTCAGAAATACGATAAATTTCCGAATAGTTCGTAGAAATAGGTAAAATTGAATTTTGAGTCGAGGCGTTTAATAACATTTTCTATTACGAAAGTCACGCGAATTAACGTCAAAAATTGCCTTTCTATTTTCAACTCTATAACCTAGCGTTTCAGTTTGATTTTTCTTTTCAACCTTTTTAGTGTTCCGCGTTTAATTGATTTTTTGCGTGTTTACTGTGATTCCGTTTCCTTTGAGTGCTAATGATTTATTTCAAAGCTGATTTAAGCCTTATAACAAGAGCAATAAATTACAAATTGCCATGATGTTCGGAACGTGTATTGATAAATTGTGAAGAATAGTTATCATTTCAGGTTCTTTAAAAGACTCGATGCCAAGGTTGTCGATAATTTTATGGAAACTCCCTTTCTGAATAAGTACTACATAACTAAAAAACTAATAGTATACGTAACTAACTAAATAATGTATAAGTACTTATTTATTTATTCCATAATAACAATATACCTATACATTGTGTATAATTTTGATTGTTTTGAAAAAAACTACTTACGATAAAACGATAAAAAAAAAAAAAAATTATGATCCTATGTGGTTTAAAAACCGTGGATTACTTATTTATTTTTAACCTTTCAGTGAGTGTCGGTTTTGTCACAGCAAGGCTATAATACCAATTCGCTGTAAGAAATCAAATCTTATCCCGAAAAAAAATCGAATTCGACGGGACTTGAACCCGCATCGAAGTGACGTAGGAGGCGAAACTCTCTGGGACTTCCAATTTACTTTAAATTGTATTCTTTATTTCCGTAACCTCCGGACCACCAACATGGACAATTTCATCAGAAATCTCTACATTTTATTATTTTCTCCATTCCTACTTTTTGTGATGAAATCCTTCAATATTTTTAACTGTTTTGACAAAAAAAGTTTTTGGGATATTGTTAGATTTCTTAAAAAAAAATAAGTGTTTGAGCCTTCTTGATCTTATTTTATTATTTTTAGATTTATAACAAATTATTTTATTGTTTCAGGTAAAACAACGAAAATCTGCACGTCAAACCGGAGCGCGTCGGAGTGTTTTTTTTTTTCAAAGTGCCGACCTTTATTCCATTTCATTGGATACAAGGTGATTACTAACACAATTCATGCCACACCGTCCCCCACACAACCGTCCCCCTACGGGGCAACTGTCCTCTTCCAGGGACGGTTGCCCACTGACTATCCCCTTATAGCACAGACAAGGGTTCTTAGACCAATTACAACAAGACTACAAAATTAACTGCATTGAAATACAACGAGAGTAATAAAATTAACCATTACTTTTTTGGCCGGGTGATTCTGACGCGGCGCCAAAAGACCTTATTTATGGGGTTTTGTTTTGCATAAGTAGTTTTAAAGTTATAGTGGGGCTAAATTACCCTTTTACGTATTTGGTCTAGTTTTTAGATTATCTATTAAATTTTTGGGCATTGTTAAAGTAAAATAAATACACGATCAGCCGTAGGGGATGCAGAGAAGAATGCGAGTAGTGACGAGGACGGCATAGTCACCGGCCGAAATCCCCATAGCTATACACTAGCCACACTTGGCATGAAATATTTGTAAACAAACCACGACACATAAAACTAAAACTCACTTGCGTCGTGTTTCATATATAATAATTATAAGCAATGCTTAATGAAGGAAGGATCGGAACGGTTTGTTCACATTGTACATACATCCAATTTGTCTGAAATATAAGTATAGGTATTCTTATCATATCCGCCCCACCGCCGCCCCGCCGCCGCCCCGCCGCGGCTGCAAGCAGTGCTAGATCCACACTTGAGTCGTGGGCATTGAAAGTGGAAACCAGTACTTAAGTTTTCCAAGCTACAACACAAGCCATACCTTTCTATTCCGTCCTCCTCACGCATTTATTTGGAGATACAGGGAGATGATTGGAGATTCACTGGTAACATCCAATGTAAGTACTACTTCCTTCACGTTTATGCTACCCTAGTATTTTTGTATTTGTATTTATTTTGTATTCATTTATTCCATCGTAGGTACACTTGTGTTACACTTGATGTCGTTACATTCTATATTTAAGTACTATTTTAATAATTACATCTACAGGTTTTTCGTTATAGGAAACACCATAAGGTAGGTACAAAGGTAAAAAAGAAAAAACAGACAGACATGACTGAAAATTAAACAAAAATGAAATAAATAAAAATTAATTAATCAAGGGTATGTCAAGGTATGCTGCTGTAAGGTAATAAGGGCATTGTCAAACTATACTAAAAATAATGTACAATATTGTAATAATAATAAACGGAGAAAATAATAATGGTAACAATGTCAGAAATAAAATAATTTATATTAAATTTACATGTAAATAAAGTACGTAGTACCTACTACTAGTACCTAGTTATGTAAATCTTGTTATTTAAAATGATACTAAAACAGCTCTAATAGTGGTAAGGTTGAAACATTACCACTATTAGTGCTGATCCCTGGAAAACCACCAGGGGTAGGCTTGGTGGTAGTCCATATCGACTTATCGTGTCCCATAAATGTCGCTGTAATAATCACTAGCGTTTGTTTGCGGCTTCGCTAGCCTCAGTAGGTACATAAGTAGGAGATAAATAAATCTACCGATGCCGAAGATGGTTTTGAGAATCTGTCAGGAGTACCTACATGAGCTTAGAATTGGTTTATCAAATCCCATAACCAAATTGGTTACCCCTCAACATTATGCTATGGTAGAGCAGATCATATCAAATTCAATTCAATACGTTTATTTCAACTTATGTAAGATAAGTGCATATTTCAGCCATAGTTATCAATTACGTACCTAATTAAAAACATTTAAATTTGAAGGGACACAGACAACCGATATGGCGCGGCGGGCGAATGTTCGCCCGTACTCAGGAGGTTATGGGTTCGATTTCCGCCTTGGGACAAATGTTTGTACGATCTGCAAATATTGGTTCCGGGTGTTCTGGGTGTTTACTATGTGTAATAAAAAATATATATCTATGTAATGTATAGTACTAAGTATAACAGTCATCTAGTACTTACCCATAAACACAAGCTCTGCTAAGTTTGGGGCTAGATGATGCTGTGTGGGTTGTCCAGTATTATTTATATTTATTTATTTATTCATACACACGATCTGCCCTCACAGACGCATGTGGCACTATGTGTGCGTCCAATGCCTCATCTTAGCACAGTCCATGTAGAGCCGTCCAGCCAGCTATTCGTCTTAGATAGCTACTGGGGCGGTACGCCCCTGACCCGGTGCATCAGGCAAAAAGATAAAGATATTTATTTGCCAAAAACATGTCTACGTAAGGAAGGTAACAAATTATTATATGATAAATTATATTCTGATATACAACATTACTTGACCGGTTACGTTATGCAAAATAAGTAGATAACGAAAAATAAGGCACTGGTACCTATTCCGAATTTAATAAATCATACAAAATAATAAAGGATGCCTTAGTTTTTGTACTTGACTTGAAAATAGTCATCCCTAGACAAAAATGGCCTTGAAATTAGGAGTATGGTAATAATAACGTAGGTTGGTATTCCCATCTTTAGCAAATATACTTCTTCAACATCAAAACTTCGGCATCTATAATCCTCATCATAAATCACGTATCGCCATTCATCATGTATTGTCCGAGTTTTCTACCGGATAAAAGTATAACAGCTAAGCCCGTGTATATCCGTCTGACAGAAGGAGGTTTGATTTATTCTTCCAGTGTTGTAACCTCTTTGGAGAGCCAACTAAGACACGTACAGCTGGTCGATTCTGATATATTCGTGAGTGTATCACTCATACGGTTTTCGCCGCTCATGGATTCATTTTCATTTAACAAACTTCGAAAAATGGAGGTTCTATGACGTCGAGGTGTTCAGTTGTATTTATTTTTTTGACCGAGCGAACGAAGTGAGCGAAAGTCTCTGCTTCAAGTCTAGCAAAATTAGCGTTTCTGTCACTATGTCCACACTCCTCTACAGGTCGTATTTTACAACCGATCGGTACGAAACTTGGTGTACAGATTTTACGATTTTATTGTTTTTTTGTTTGTCGTTGGGGTTTTTTGACTAAAGGCGTACTTGCTCCATCATAGATAAATGTTCACTTCGACTCCTTCGTTCACCAATTCTTGATGAGTCTTTTCAGTCATTTGTAGATGAGAAAATTCAAAATTTCAACAAAACTTCGGACAGACTGCTCAAAATTAATAGTCATGCTTTTACAATTATTCGGTTTTGTCTATTTGTACCTAAATTTACGTATTCTTTGAGATGTAGTCAACTGTGATAACACAGCGAGCTCTTGGAAGGCTTAGACAACATAATAAAGAATACTTAATCATCGGTTTTGAATATCGATTTAGATGACAAAGCATGGTCGCAGGCCTCCCTGCCTCTCAAACTGGGAGGCTTAGGTATACGCCAAATATCAAGAAAAGCCCTAGCAGCGTTCTTGTCTACAGCACTAGTTCTATAGTTGAAATTTTTTTAAAACCTTCTCGTTTGGTCCCACCTGGAAAATCATTAAAAATTTCATTTTTAGACGAAGCTCGAACGGCTTTGCATAGTGCTTGGCCCGATGCTGCTCCCCCAAAATCACTTTTGTCACAACGGCAATGGGACGGGCCTCTGTGTGAGTTGACACGGAACTGTTTGTTACAAACGTGCTCCAGCTCTGCAGATCGTGCCCGCCTCTTGGCCGTTTCTAAATGGGAGTCAGGACATTGGTTGCAAGCATTTCCTTCACATAACACTGGTTCTTTATTGAATCCCGTATTTTTTTTTACCCAAGACACTACCCTTTTCAGTGTATAAATATTGTAGGCAGCCGAGAGTGTTTTGTTAATTTGTCGGCGAGCTGGCGACTTCACGGTGTAGACCTTATTATAAAGAAGGTGAGATTGTGGTCAAACGAAGGTCTATTTACGATTTTAAAAAATACTGTCGCATAAAGCGATAAGAATATTTCGCAAATTTTAATTTAATTCATCGATTCACCTACCTTAAAGTAGGTACCTAGTATACACATTTTGTGTCTCAAAATAAATAAAAAAATCTTACACAACTGAGACTAGCTTTTTAGATTGTGAGCTTTTTTGATAGTGGCAATTATTTATGTCTTGAAAAAGAAAGCTTGCAGGGATGATGATGTTGATGATCGAACTAAAGTAATAGTTTCATAAAATTATTAATTCAATAACGAAACTTTGAATTTACTCAAGTATTTAAACAGCTTTTACTGACGCTCGAACGGACAGAGGCTCTCAAACTTTAAAATAATAGGTCTTCAAATAGTTTAAGGAATTAATGGTTTTTGAACCAAGTTTCAAGGGGAGCAAATATGCAGGTCCCAACACATTGCTCCCCTTGAAGTTGAGACCCGAGGTCCGTGAGGTACCACGGCTTTTCGAGTTTTTAAATAATATCTCAGCGTCAAAGCGCAAGCGTAGTGATCATAATTAGGGTGAAATTTTGAACAGATGTAGTTCTTGTCCTGGAATAACAAAATCATTATCCTATCAACATTTTCGAAAGATAGACTCGACATCATTATGTACCTACACACACGAACAGCACAGGAAAAGTACCTAAGAACAAACATATGACAGTATTTCAGTTACACATATTAGGTAGGTAAACAGGTACCTACACAATTATAAATTTATAACAAATAAATATTAATAATATTAGGTAATTAATGTAAAAGCAAAACAACCAAATTTAATATAAATAGGCACCCACTAATAGTCCACTCGCCTTAGGAAGAGTTAGGTAGTCACCGCCCGCCCAGGGCGGGGGCTACTTACCCACGCGTTTCTGCGCCTACATCAGTTTGGTTATGAATGATGGGGCGAACCTGGCGGGGTTGCTTCTCAGACTAGGCCTAGATATCAGTAGGTACTTACTCGTGGGATCCCTGTGCTAAAAAACTAGAATTACATAATTTCAACATTTTTTCTTTGATTCCTTCAATGTAATGACACTATTGAGAAAAAATGCGATAAATAAATCATGAAAGTGCACCGTTTCGCACATAATTTGGCAGAGATCTCGGAACCCTGCGGCCTATTGAAACGATTTATGTTTTGATTCGTAGATTATTACTTATTATCTGGTTCCTTTATTCACAAAGAAAATTATACTAGTATTTACAATAGAAACAATTGAGCTAACTGCCGACTGTTGCAAACAGTCTACAGATAGCTCAACTGATCCATATCAACACCAGTCGGAAGCGTCCCCAAGACGCTGGCTGTATTGCCACGCTGTATGGCAATGCTGATACGCTGTGCCAGATATTCACCAGCTCTCGGGTCACGCGTCGCCCGTCGCGTCGTCTGGTTCTGGTTCCTTGATCCAGTTTCTTCATTTATGGTGTCATTTTTTGTTAATAAGCAATAGCTTGGTTTTAGCGCTTACGCCGTTTCACAAACGTATGCTTTGTCTCGCTTCAACGAACGCGAACGAAGCCCTATGCCTATCCTTTTCACAAAATCACGTGCATTGCGCCTTTTTAACCGATAAGGAATACCAAATAGGTTCGCAACTTTTTATCAAAGAAAAATCGGGTGCAAAGCTGCGAGCAATAGCTAGTATTACTATTCAATAATGTTACCTATTTACATCTCTCTCAGAACCTTAACAACCTCTCCAAAAACTCCTATTGTATTGTTCATCGCAAAAAATTTATGGGAAAAGTTGTAAAAGTTTCCCATAAAATAATGATGGATCCTATAATCCGAGTTCGGGTAGAAATCACCGGAACATGGGATATTTATGCAATATCCAACATACTGACAGTTGGCTTGATGAGGGTCGGGAAGTTTGAGGAGGCCTTTAGTGAGGTGTGTGACGGACCTCAGAGCTTTCCAGAAAGTACGCATTCCCTCCCAACCTCGATGAACCAAACTATGATTATGTAAAAAAAACCGACTGTTTTTCATGAACAAAAAGTACGGAGGGAGTGAAAATGTCTCCTATATTTTATATTATTTAAAAAAAATTGGTTGTCTGTAAAGTCGGTTTACTGACGATAGTTGAACGTGACAACGCAGACGCATCGCTCACTCAAGTAGGAGAGAGACGGATGTCGAGCGCTCTCGCTTGCACTTCAAGCCTTACATGGAACGCCTCAGAGCGAGGTAACGCCGCATGACGTCATGTTGAGGTAACGCCGCATGACGTCATGTTTTTAGTGCGTGCAGCCGGCTCTATCGAATTATAAGACGTTGTCACGTCAAAATGTCAACACAAAATCAATTTGCGTACCTACCATTCTTTTAAATTTTTGATGTGACAACGTCTTATAATTCGATAGAGCCGGCTGCACGCACGAAAAAACATGACGTCATGCGGCGTTACCTCGCTCTGAGTTGACACGTTCAACTATCGTCAGTAAACCGACTTTACAGACAACCAATTTTTTTAAAAAAGATCCTGAATTACATAAACTAAGGTAGTAACATGATGCAAACTCATTAAGGTGTGGTGAAATACAGGGTGCCACAAATGAAATATTTTAATGAAAATATTAAGTTATTATTCACCATGAAAATTGCATCAGAATGCACTCCAGTTTTCTTGAATAATAAATGAACCTTCGTTACTGCAGTCGGTGTCATTAATTTGTTTCCTACGTCGAAACAACTCGCGATATTACGAAAATCCAGGGCCCGTACCCTTAAAAACAATATCGAAGTTTCTGATCCGTTTTCGTGCAAACGGTAATCTTATGCAAGCGACATAAGAGTTGGTTTTGCACGACTACGAAAACGAAACTTCAATTTTTCTTTTCCGTGTAGGCCCCCAGGAGCCTTATTCTGCTAAGCATATCGCTTCACTATGACAGTGGTATAATAATACAACACAATTGAATAATTGAATTTATTGACTTGAAAATACATACATTTATGTAAACTTAAATATTGCAGTAAGAAAACTTAAAGCTAAATAAATAGTTTAAATAACACACAGTCACAATTAAAACAGAATGGCATTCTGCCTTAAATGAAATAATAAAACATCAAGTGCTAGTCGCACTCGCACACTAAGGGTTCCGTAAGACCTTGTGTCTTGCCAAATTATCATGATTCTAGGTCAACGGAAGTAGGTAACTACCCTGTAGGTTTTGGTCCATGGCGAGAATCAAAAGTATGTTTTTAAATGAATAAACTACAAATTTACGGTTTTCGGATTTTTTCGGATTTCATGATTCTAGGTCTATAGGTTTTGTGTGCATGTGATTCCCTTGGAAATTTCAAAATATTCGGACATTAACGGTTCCATGAGGTTACGGACTTGAGTATTTGACGTTAATTTCAACTCGGTACGTCCACGCGTTCCTGAGAAAAGAGGGTTGACAGACGGACACACAGACAGACATACAGACAGACGGACAGACAGACGGACCACAGAGTGATTCTAAAAGGTGTCTCAATAAAAGTGCACGATTTAAATTTGACGCCATTTTTTTTCTTTGCTCCTTGGGGTCTGAAATTTGACAGCTGGAATTAACGATTGTTCCGTACGCGTTATTCAGTTGTGTAACGCTCCATCACATCACACCACACTAATATTATAAATGCGAAAGTTTGGATGGATGGATGGATGGATGTTTGTTACCTCTTCACGCCAGAACTACTAAGCGGATCAGGCTGAAATTTTGCATACAGGTAAGTCTAACCCTGGATTCAAACATAAACTTTTTATCCCATGAATCAGTTCCCATGGGATAGAAATAACCTCAAAACGTCTCCATAGAAACAACGCGTGCTAAAACTAGTTTTTAATAATCGGAACAATCGTTAATTCCAGCAGTCAAATTTCAGAGCTCCAACCTGCAACGATTAAAAGTTGCGTCAAATTTAAATCGTGCGCTCTTATTGAGACACCTTTATAAGGGTTCCTTTTTTCTTTTGAGGTACGGAACTCTAAAAAGCTACAGATGAAAGGCGCGTTTAAAGTGTTAAGTTTAAAACCATTCTATCAATCTCTCCGTGCAAATAGCACTGCACGCACTATCTAGAGTTTATTTCTTCTAAGGTGACAATTCTGCGACGTCCCGGATACCATTGTCATAGTAAAGCGATTGGTGAGTAGAATAGGGCCCCGGGCGCGTTTCACCGACCATGTCGTTTTATAACTTTGTGGACACCTAGTTTGCTTTGGGGATTGTAATTAAATTGCTGTAGAAACGGTTCGCAAATTAATATTTTCTGCTGAAGTAACATCATGAATTCAAAATCAAATTATAATTTTAAATATTATTTAAGTTTTCACCAAAATTCCACACGTTATGCTGAAACAAAGTCTATGTTGAAACCAGAAATTTCTTTTGCTAACAAACCTTGATAAATTATAATTAACGAGCTATCGTATATCTTTTCATCATTCGCTTCAATTTCACATTTTTCCTATTCATTTCCTCTTCATCATGCTTCTCTTTTCATAATTTTCTCATATCACATTCGCAGTACCCGTATTCCCGATTCATCTATTTTGATAATAAGACAGTACGCAATTCTGTTAATTACAACGCAATTTAATTTAACTCATACGAATTCATTTAAACGTACGAATTCATTCACTTAAAGCACGCCAATAATCAGAAATTACACTTCGGGCTACGAAAACGAACACACTCCAAATTAACTGTGAATAATTGAGGCGCTGTTGGCTGACAAGGCTCTGTCATTCTAATTAATTGTTATCGAAAAATGAGCTCTATTGTGTTGGATTTCGGTATAATTGCGATTCGAACAGAGTATATCGGATCATCATCATAGCCTAGCGCCATAGCGCCCTGTCTTCAGCTCACCGCATCCAGCATCTGCCTGCAGTCTTTCGCAGATAGTCATCCCACCTGGCCGGAGAGCGTCCTACACTACGTTTGCCGAGTCGTGGTCGCCACTCAAGAACACGTTTACCCCAGCGATTGATGTTTCTTCGCGAGATATGACCGGCACACTGCTACTTCAGCTTGCTAGTTCTTTGAGCAATGGTAGTTTTCTATTAGTTAATTAATCAATACAATAATAGGGTTCCACCTAAGCTTTGCTAGGTAGGTATTGCCAAAAAAGCGAAAAACCTTTTGTTACCATTTCTGTTAAAATCATAACGATAATGATAACGATGGGAGATTAAAAGTTATTATACACCCAATCGCTGACCAAATTACTTTATCACCCCATTTCTTTCACTTATCTTCCTAACTTTGGGCTTTGTCAAATTCTGTTCCAGTTTTAAATTCTGGATCATTATTTTTAATATTTATAGTAGTACCTATATTTAAGGCAGCAGGGTAATTTTATTACCTTAACGTCTTAATGCAACCAGTCTTTTCAGATGTACTCGTTTGTGTATCACTCATTCTAATTGTCACCGCTCGTTGCTTTTATCTGTTGTTTTTTATTCAAAATGAAAATGCAACTAATGCATGGCAAAAATTGTATTAGCGAAAACTCTCGGATACATTTAAACTGACCAGCAGGAGTGTCTTATGTATGACACTCCAATATTGGCAATTGCCATTAGTGTAAAAAATAACTGCTACTTTTCACGCTTTCATACAGTGATTGCAGTCACGGTCACAGTGATTTTAAATCACGTTCCTTTTATGCGATGCGTATTGCCAACTGACTGCACATTTATTTTGGCCGTCAGTGTAATTTGACGATTATTTTGATTGCGACTTGCAATTAAGTCGAATCGGCGAAATTCTTAATGAGATGGCAGTAGTGTATGTGCCAGAATTTTATATCATTGTAATGATTAAATATGGTGTTTTATTCGTGTGTGTCCATCATAACTGACTGGTATTGATTATTTGGAGGCCTCAGTGGTTCTGCGATCGTAGGCTAAACTTAGAAGTTACAAATAAAAAAAATAAAAAACTCAGTACATTGCAGGCACAAAAAGACCCATATCAGACAAAAATACAGTGCACATAATATAATAAAATAAAAGATTGAAACTTACATGGCCACGATAGGTTATCCATTTTCTATTGCCATCCATGTGGACAGAGATCCAGTGTCTTTAAATGGGATTGGCTAGATAGGCAGAAACAGCCCTCGGGATGGTGTTGTTGGAGCGACTCAGTGGATTCCAGAAGGCTGCTATCCTCCTCGTTATTACTATAGCAAAGAAGTCGGGAACACCCGCCTCAGAAAACATGTTCGACCCACTGCAGTATCATTCTAGGCAGCCTCATTAAAAGATACAATACAATACAAAAATACTTCATTATACACCAACAAAAATACAATACAAGAGATATTACATAAGACACAAGTACATTGGGTTGCCTTATCACTTAGAAGCGATCTCTTCCAGGCAACCTAGGTAGACTAATGTTAGTAAAATCTGAAATGACGACAAGAAACGATAAGCGGCGAAAATAGTATGAATTATGCACTCTCGAATACATGTCAACTAAATCGACCAGCTCGTGTCCCACGAATAAACAGAACTCCATAAGGAAATAACAAGAGATAATAGATAAAATGAATTAGCTCGCAGTTGTCCCCGAAATAACTCATAATAACTATTGTTTCGTAAGCTCTTATTCACTGACAACGGCTTAGTAGGTACTATTCGTTTTCGATTACTAATGGAATGTTGGCAAATTTACTCTTCATCATCAGCCTAGTCCATTTTGGTCCACTGCTAGACGCAGGCCTCCCCCTGATAAGAGCCATTTTGGCTTTCACCAGATGGGCCCCCCATATGGTGAAAGCCAAAAATCCCCACGCTTGGCATGCGGGTTGGGGATCGCAGTTCGGTGGTAGAATTGGTATGCAAGGTGCGCTCCTGCTGGCCCTCGGTGGATATTCCCTAGTTGCGTCTTACAACACCTGCGGGAAGAGTTGGGGTGGTGCTAATTCTAAGCCGGCACCACACAGCCATTGCTGGACATAGGCCTCCCCTAACTCGCGCCCTGTCTTCAGCTTGCCGCATCCAGCATCTGCCCGCAATCATTCGCAGGTCGTCATCCCACCTGGCTGGAGGGCATCGACTACGTTTGCCGAGTCGCAGCCTCCACTCAATAACACTTTACTCTTAACTGAGCGTAACTGCCGTGGCGGTAGCGGCGTAAGACTCGACGCCTATATTTCAGTCCGTGCA